>VZTB01014463.1:0-45690 GCA_013397245.1 Thryothorus ludovicianus | reverse complement strand
TGTTTCCATCCGCGGAGCGGGAGCGGCAGGGCGGTCCCCGCGGCGGCGGAGGAGCCGCACGCCCGTGGGATGGCGAAGGGGTACGCGGGGCGGCTCCTGGCTCCTCTCTGCTCATCCAGGATTTAGGTGCCTTTCCACGAGAGTTCCTAGTTTGTTTGGTTTTTTTTTTTCTTTACTCATTATTCGTTAAACGTAAACGAAACGGGTGGCTTAAGCTCGGGTTTTGTTTTCGTGTCTCCGCAGTTGAACAACACATGGGGGGTGGAAAGCAGCACAGAGGCCCTTTCCAGGGGGTCCGTGTGAAGAACTCCGTGAAGGAGCTCCTGCTGCACTTCAGGAACAGCAAGCAGATGTCCTCGGGTCCTGCCGCCGAGGAAAGCAAGGTAACCGGCGGCTTTCTGCGCTGACGGCTTTGATTTCAGTGGGTGCTAAAGCCGGCAGGAAAGCGCTTTGCGGTAACGCTAGAAATGACCTACTGCTGTATCTCCTGTGGACGGAGTCAGTGTTTTTACTTTTCAAGATACAATGGAAAAATACAGCTGGGAAGAAATCAGAAAGAAAGTTTACCGTGAGAGAAGGAGGCACTTAAAAATGTTCTTACTAAGCTTGTATTTTCCAAAGGGAGTCTGGATAAAGATACATTTGTGTTGCGAAACCACAGAAATTCCGTGTTGACTGGAATGAGATCATTCTTTGGAAGGGTTAGGGATTCTTCTCGGATTTGTTTGTCATGCTATTGCGCCTCTCTGTGCAAAGCACACGGTGTAAGGGTAGGCCCTTTCAGTTTGAAAAGACAAAAATTGCAGGAAATTCTGAGAAGATTACAGGGTATTTTTGATTTGATGAGGTTTTTTTTCTTTGTGTGTTTGAAAGCTTCTTAGATAAGTGTTCTCAGAGGAAGATTTTTTTTTTTTTGCATAGTAAAGTTCACCGCACTTAAGAAGTGTGAAATTGGCTAGGTTATTTATGTTTCAAAAAAAATCTTCTGGTTTCTGGAAGGAATAGTGTCTTTCTCTAGATTTTCTTGAGTTTTGTGGTATTATAACAAATGTCTTGAGAAGCCTAAAGAAAAACAGTGTGTTTTATTGAAGTTTCATTAACGTGTTTCCATTTTCTAACCTTAATTAAAAGCAATTAAATTAAGGTTAGGCAACCACATACTAGAATTATTCTAAGGTATATTCTGTGTTTATAGAAGGAAATCATGACTGCTTTCTTGGTTTTTTTTTGAGGGGGGGTTGGATTGTTTTTGGTATTTGTTTATTTGTTTTTGTTTGTTTTCCCTCTGAAATAACATTATAATAACAGAAAAACTTGGATTTTTCTTAGCAGGCACAAGGTGGATTGGTGAACTACGAACCATACACAGGTAGACCATTTTTTAATATGTACCCTGCAGTAACATTTTAAATCAATTATAAGAGTAACCTCAAAGTGGATTTTAAATTTATTTTCTTTTCATCAGAACTGAAAAGCATACTGGGCCACAGTGGCAAAAGAAAGGCTTCTGAACTCCTTTCTGATGGACCTTCTTTCAAACGCCAAGCAAATGTTCACTCACATCTCCTGGTAAGTTTGTAGTAATTTTTTCCATGCCTTTATTTTTCAGTTTGCTTTGTGTGATCAGAAACTAGCAGATACAAACTATACCTCTAATTTTCCAGGGCTTGTTTTGATTTGCCTTTTTTTTTTTTTTTTCCCCTATCAGACCCCACCCCAGACACCAACTTCTATGGATAGTATGGAGGAGACACATAAAACTGACCCAAAGCACGACAGCAGTTCTGATCTGCTTCAGAACATCATAAACATCAAGAACGAGTCGAGCCCCATTTCCCTGAAGACGGTGCAGGTGAGCTGGCTGCACTCGGTCTCCAGCCACAGCTCGCCTGCTGAGCAGTACCAGGACAGCCCGGGAACACAGGCCTTCTCCCCGTCCCAGAAGTACCAAGCGTTCCAAGACCACACCAGCCAGCACGTGCTTGATCCGCCACAGCATTACCAGTTCCCTGCCTCCCAGAGCCAAGACGTGTCTCAGAGTTATCCTTCGGATTCCTCCCTGGACTACAGGCCGTTTGCTGCCAGTGACCAGTCTCCTGCCTACCCACAGAGTGCCTTTGAGGGCCATGAGCTGCAGTACTGCCCCTCGCAGAGCTTCTCTTCCCTCCTGAGCGACTCGGAAGGCCCGGACGGCGTCTCTGGTCCCCTCCAGTCGCTGGGCAGTGCCCACCCGCAGGCCGAGGTTGCCCCTCACGCCCCAAACTTCAGCTTGCTCTCCAGCAACCTCTGTGGTAATCTGGAGCGTGGCGTCTCTTCGGCTGCTCTGAATGTCTCTCTGCCTGACCAAAGCATTGCCAGAAGCACGACGCAGCTGGGCAAGTCATTTTTCCAGTGGCAAGTGGAACAGGAGGAGAACAAACTGGCTAACATCTCTCAAGAGCAGTTCCTTGCAAAAGATGCTGATGGAGACACGTGAGTGCCGTTTATCTTGGTGTTTCCTCTGTGGGAGGTTGGGGAATGTTTCTTTTTGGGTTTTGGCAGACCATGGGTTGCAGTGAAGCAGTTCAATAGCAGTGTTTGTGTCCACAAGTGCAGTGGTTTGGCTGATCAAGTGAAAGGTGTGGTGTTGCTGATGGCTGTGATGCAGAGCTCCAGCGCACTTGAGTAGATATATTTTCTAGTTTCAGGTGCTTATTGTTAGGCTTTGGCTAAATGGGGAGGAGAACATTCTAGTTTAGCTGATTTAAATTGCCCTGGTAAGAAAATAGCCATGTTCCTGTCTGAGTTATACAGAGGAGGTCTGAGACTGGCAGCATACTGCCCCTTCTATGCATTTGTTTCTCTGCTGTCTTGAGCCCTGATTTATGTCTGGTGGTGTAACTCTGTTGCCCCTTTTTCCTGCAGCTTCCTCCACATTGCTGTGGCTCAAGGCCGCCGAGCACTCTCCTATGTTCTTGCAAGGAAGATGGCTGCCCTGCACATGCTGGATATTAAAGAGCACAATGGCCAGGTGAGGTTCTGAAAAAAATCTTTGCACCTGCTTTGTGCACCTAAGTGCTTCTGCAGGTCTGAACCTTGGGAAAGATGTGGTGAAATGCTTATTTAATATTAACCCCAAGATTTAGCCTGCATACTAATATTAACCTTGAGCTATTAATACTTTTTGGGATCACCTTGAGCTGGGAAAACTATGTGCTCTGCTTCATTTGTCCTGGCTTCCTAGTATTCATAATCACTGCTTAAATAATACCAGGTAGCTAGGGTTTTTATTTATTTTAGTTGCTCTTTCCTGTTAGAGATCAGATGACTAATAGCCTAAATTTTCTTCTTGATGTTTGCAGAGTGCTTTCCAGGTTGCTGTGGCTGCCAATCAGCATCTCATTGTGCAGGACTTGGTTAGCTTGGGGGCTCAAGTGAACACCACAGACTGCTGGGGTAGGACGCCGCTGCATGTCTGCGCTGAGAAGGGGCATGCCCAGGTCCTCCAGGTAAGAGCCAGACAGGCACAGCTCTGCCCCCACCATTGGCTCTTACCCTTGGCCTTAGCTTGAAACTCTGGAAACACCTCTCCTTCCTTTATCTTTCTCTCTGGGTAGCCGTGTGAGTCTGCCCACACGTAGAACTTAGTGGGACTGAATTTCTCATTAGGGTTCTCATCAACATTTTGGAGGAATTTTGGGGAAGCCCCTAGTTTACCAAACCAAAACAGTAAGTCTCCTCTTAATCACAGGATCATCGAATGGTTCGGGTTGGAAAGGACTTAAAAGATTTTCTGGTTCCAACTCCCCTGCTGTGCTCAGGGACATCTTTCACCCGACCAGGTTGTTTGGAGGCCCATTCATTCTGGCCTTGAATGCTTCCAGGGATGCTGTTTTTTATTGCAACTTTATTACAGTTATTGCAGTAAGATGATAAGCAGATTTGAAGCAGTATGTGGCTTGTATAAGACCTAAATGTGTACCTGTTCCCAATTTGTAGGCAATCCAAAAGGGAGCCATGGGAAGCCTTCAGTATGTGGACCTTGAGGCAACAAATTATGATGGTGAGTAGTTAAGAGTTTATGATTTACAGACTTACTGGATAGTACAGTGTTTTATAGCTACTGATGGGAATGCAATAAAATGCAATAGTTCTTTTTCAGATGGAAATTTACAGGTGCAGTTGACATACCTGTCAGATGAAAGCATGGTTTTTCCATGTCTGTCAGGACCTCTTTCCTCTTACATGTGATTGCTGTGTTTGGCATGGAGAGCATAGGTTATAACCGGCCATTGTTTAAAACATTAGAGTGCCACTGTTGTGGCAGTGGATACAGAAGCCAGATTCTGTTTTATTTGGACCTCTTTTCCATAAAACAACTCTTTCTAATGTATATTTTGTAAAAAAATATGTTAAAAATCGATTCTTTCATCATCTGCTGGCTGAGAGCTCACAGTAGGCTGCTACTTCACTCTTCTGGTGATGGACAGTCCAGATCTCGAGCTGCTTGGAAGCAGTCACTGTCACCTACAAATATGAAATACAATATCCCTGGGCTTAATGGGGATAGAAGCTCCTTTATCCAACCTCTGAAACAAGCAGGCAGTCAATATTGCACTTGTTCATTCATGATAACTTTTTTTTTGATCAGGTTTGACAGCATTGCACTGTGCAGTTCTGGCCCATAACGCTGTGCTGCATGAGCTGCAGAACTGTCAGCCACCTCACTCCCCTGAGGTCCAGGAGCTTCTGCTGAGAAACAAGAGCCTGGTAGAAACCATCAAGATCCTCATACAAATGGGAGCCTCTGTTGAAGCAAAAGTAAGTCAAGTACCTTCGTCTGAAGTGCCAGATCCAGAGAGAGTGTGGAGGCAGAGTATGTCTCTTTATCCCATGCTGCATTGCAGCTTTATTACAAAGGAAGTAGACTCATTTGAAAGCTTCCCTACAGTTAATTTACCCAGATGAGATGAGAATGCTGCATTTATTCAGAGCCAGGTATTTTCAATGCAAACGAACCCTGGGGAAAGAGGGAGGTGGCAGTCTAATCTCTAGACTAAGAATGATGCTACACTGGCTGCAGTCAGTAGTGTTGTAAAAGTAAGAATATGTTTGGAGCACTCTGAGGTACCCCTAGCAGTAGGGTGCTGATGACACGTTGTTCTTGAATTGAAAATTTTAATTAAAAACTGCTTACTTGTGCAGTTCAAGTCTGTGCTGTGCCAGACCATTACTTAGCCAAAATATCAAATACTACATTATGTAAGCTTACCTGCAGATGAGATCAGGTTTCCATTGTTCATTAGATGTTGATATTAAAATATATATATTCAGATTCACTTCTGATGATTTGTAGTGCAAGTATGTTTGCTCAACACTCTGCAGTTCGCTTTCTATTTTTATTTGTCTGCATGTTGCCTCTGGATAGGTGAAGCACCTGCAGTGAAGACTAAACAGTTTCTTTTTTTGATAGGATCGCAAAAGTGGTCGCTCCGCTTTACATTTGGCAGCAGAAGAAGCAAACCTGGAGCTCATTCGTCTCTTTTTGGAGCTGCCCAACTATCTCTCTTTTGTTAATGCAAAGGTACGGTGATTGTTTTCATAATGCAGGTAGACAAAGGGAGGCTCATGCCCCTACTCTTCCCTCACGGGGTTGCTTTGTGGTCCCCAGGCGTACAATGGTAACACAGCCCTGCACGTGGCCGCCAGCCTGCAGTACCGCGTGAGCCAGCTGGATGCTGTGCGCCTGCTCATGCGCAAGGGAGCCGATCCCAGCGCCAGGAACCTGGAGAACGAGCAGCCGGTTCATCTGGTTCCTGACGGCCTTGTAGGGGAGCAGGTAAAAAATCCCTAACAGCCCGCTCCCTACGTCTGTCCCTGTCCACACCAAAGCTCTATTCCACTCCAGAAGTTTATTTGGAGTTGAGTTGCAGCTTTCAAGGAAGATTTAGCAAAAATAGCGCTTCAACATCAAGATCAGGCACAATATACAGACCTGATATTTTAGGTTGCACGTGCAGCTTTTTTTTTTTTTTCACCTCAGAAGCTTTCACTGTCAAGATAAGGCTCTGTGTCTGTAACCCTGCAATGTACTGGAGGCCATATTCCTTTTTTTGCTGATCTCACTATGGCCTGAATTCATGCTTTAAGTCCTCTTGTCAGAATTGGTAGTGACAGTTCTTTAGGCTTGAGTAACAGATGAAGAAAATCCCTTTTCCATATTTGATGAAGAAACTGACTCTTGACTTAAGACTAGTAACTTCAGCACCACTGACTGTTGCCTTTCAGTGGTTCAATTGCTGTAAAGTGGGATAATTGGTGTAACTGAACTCAGAACCTGGGCTTGGATAAATGAATGCAAAACTGGATCTAGGGTGGGGTTTTTTCATATTGTGACTTGCTTCAAGATAATGAATACTGATGTTTTTGTCTTTTTTCTCTTCTCCAGATAAGACGTATCCTCAAGGGGAAGGCGATTCAGCAGAGAGTGTCGCCGTTTTAGGCTCCATGTTTCTTGGAGTTCAGCAACTTACACTCACTGTCAGTCAGGCAGTCCTAATGAATCTGTAAATAGAGCATTTGCCTGGTGTGGGCAAATGTTAGTTGTTTCTATGAAACAAAAGTGTTTTGTTCACTATTATATAGTGGGTTACATAAGAGTGAAAAAAACCCAAACCCAACAATCAAATTTCTCCAACCAAATGGGAATGCTTCATTCCCAAGTATCTGAAACAATTTACTGGCTACCTGTATTTCATAGCTATGGTGAGACTGATTTTATTTAAACAGGCATACAGATAACTTCTAGACAAGGGCAATTCTGTGGGATTTTTTTTTTTTAATTTTAATTTTAGAGAGGGCTGATACCGGTCAAAATTGCAGAGATTGTTGTTGTGTTTTTAGTAACACTTAAATGCAAGGGAAATTAAATAATTTTGAAGTTGGACATTTATTTAACTTTGTAGCTTTGTTTGAGTATCTTATTTAGGATTGTATATAGTCACTGCCATTATTGTACAGCTGTATAGTTCTATATTGATCACTTGGGCAAGGATCTGAAGAAACAAGTTCCTTGATCTTGAACTTGTAAATTGCATGCAGAGTTTTAATACTGTACTAGTGCAAATTGATTAAATTCTGTTGTTCTGTAAATTCTGTTAAAGACTGAGGATGTAAAGTAAAGATTTCAGATCCCTGGCACTGATTTGTGCAGACTTTTGGGGTTGTTAATAAAATATGCAAAGCTGTGCTTCAGGGGACTGTGTCAGTTTTTCTTGTGTAGGGTTTTTTCTTGTGATAAGAATATATTGAGAGAGGAGGATCATTATTTTTATAATATGTATGCAACTTGTACTTTAAAGGATATGATCCTGATTCAGTGCAGGTGTTTGACCTGCACTTCACTGTTGATGCATGCTGAAGTCTCTCAATGTTAATTATAATACTTCAATACTTGTAAGCCTTACTAGTGTTGGTGGGGCTTAGGCACATGTATAAGTAGCTTGCTGAACTGGGCTCTAGTTAATTCTAGAGACTTAATGTTTTCCACCTCCTTATCAGAGTTAAGTCCATTTATGGTTTTACCTTATAGGTATAGTGGCTAGCAAAGTAATATTTGAAGTTAACAGTTTTTCTATTTTTAATAATTATTAATGGAAAATGTATACTCATGATGCTGTATACTTGAGTTCTGTTGGAAAAAAATTCATTCTTTCACTTTCTGAATAATCCGTGCTGGTCTGTAATTCAGTAATATGTTCTCTGTATGGTCTTTACTCTTAAAACTGTTTTTGCATCACATGCAATTCTCTTTGTAACCATTTAATTAGTCTGATTATGCTGTTCTGGCAAAGTATGTCTTGTAGACAAGCTAAATGAAAAAATCTGATATTCGAAGGCTTAGTTGCAAAGTATTTCTTGAAGGGTTATGTGTAACTTTGTTTGAATAAACGTGCTAATTCAGTTTTGGTGGTTGCTTTGTGTGATACAAATGATGAAGGAAGTGAGGCTTGAGGTAAAACTTATTTAGCATGGTAATAGTGTGAGGCTGAAAAGCCATCTCTGTAGATGAAATGAAGCCTTGCCATCCTGCTGTTTGTGCTTTCTCTTGTTTGATGCTGGTGTTCTGGGTCATGCACTGTGCAGTTGTGTTGTCTGTGAATTTAGTAGGTATGCCCTAAATCAAGTTAATAGTTATCAGGTTGGAACCTGAACACTTGCCCCTGCACACTTGAAAGAATGATAATGGTTCTGACAATGTTGTGTTCTTGCCATGACTTCCTTGGTCCTCAGTTCTCAGCTCAGGCACAAGTGTCACCCTAGCACAGGTGGCACTCCCCGTTAGGAAATCGGGCTGTACACGTGGGGATGGGCTGTGAGCCTCACAGATGGCGATTAGATGGCTCTGAGCTGGCAGTGACCCTTCAGGGGGAAGAGCTGTCATCACAGCCTGTCCCAGCTGAGCATGGAACTGGAGAGATGGCAACAGTTGAGATAAAAGTGAGTGCAGCATTAGGGTCTGTAGGAAAGGAAGAAAACCAAGAGGGCTTCTATGTAACTATGCACCTGCTGTACCCTGCCTTCCTTACTGCTGCTTGTGGTGAGGGTGAAAGTGTGGGAATTGGAAGAGGCACAGAGGTGTGGAGGAGCTTCCTTGCAGGGAGCAGCAGAGTAAAGGAGGAGAGTCCTGCAGAACCATGACAGGCCAGAGAGGCTGGGGATGAACTCACTCTCCCTTACAGCATGAGGGCTGGAAGCTATTGATGAAGGTACCACACACACAGCAGGTAACAGGAAACATAATTTAATTTCTTAGGATATGCAAAGATGAAATGACATCTCTTTATGTGAAAAGCTAATTGTGTCTAGATTGTGTTGAAGATGCTGTCATCTGCACCTCTCCCTGCAAGTGACCCTGCCTTGGGTGTATATTTTTTATTTATGCAAGGAGCCTGATAGTGCTGTTTACAGTTAATTTTAATTCTCCTTATAAGAGGTGATTATATAGGAAAAATAGTTGCTGTTGACATACTCTGACCCTTCAGATCAGCCTGATCTGACTGCCTGGCACTCCTTTCTGGATGGCGTTGAGGAAGTCATCTCACATAGGGGTTAAATACCCTGGGCTTGTAAGGTTGGCAGAGTGTTGGTATGTGTTCAGCCAGTGCTTGAGCATGAAGTAGGTGAGAGGCATTTAGCAAGTAGTGTGGTGCTTTCTGTGGCACTTCAGAAAGGGGCACTCCTGGCACTCCAAGTTAGAAAATTCCTAGGGGGCGGCTCCAGTGTTTGAAGCTAACTTCATCTGCCTGGAGCATAATTTCATTGTCTGGAGAACTCAGTAGGTAATTTCACAAGAAAGCATCCATGCTTTAACTGACTCATTTTTCTCTCCTGTGATCTTTGGAAAGTCTTGTGTATCTGGCCCAATTTAACTAGCTATTAGGAGCAATTCCTTTTTACTGAAGGCCAGGTGACACTAAATATTTAGCAGGCTAATAATGTTTTCCTGATAACTTATGGCTCTCAGGAAGTGCTGAATAGCTTTTATTGATGTGGACGTAGGCTCACCATTTATTTCACTGGTTGCAGTAGAGACAGAAGAGACTCTGGCTTGGTTCTGAGTAGGAATACTAAGACACATGGTGCTTTGTTCCCAGGATGTTTTTGATTTGTTTGTCTAAGTAAGCCAACCCTCAGTAAAGGGTTGCTTTTTGATTTCTGTGGGCTACTAATCTGGCTGGAGTTGTGGAAGGTGGCAGTCCATGATTTACAAGAAACATGTTCTGCTTCTGAAGATGGAAAATGGACATTTCCCACATTTATTGCTCATTTTATATTTTTATCAGAAAACAAAAGCATAGCCAGGAAGTATGTTCTTAGAGAGGTTGGTTGTGGTAAAACTGACTGTGAAGATATAACATGAACTGCTTGTTCTTCTTACCTAACAGTTCACTTGTCTGGTATATATAAATATATATGCTCTTCTGTGTAAGGGAAGAGCTGAAGATGATTAAAGTGCAGTGAACATGTAAAGATAAAGAGCAGGTTCCTGCAATAAAGTATCTGCCAGAAATTGACCTGGTATTTCAGTACATTCAAATCCTTCTATTGTTATCTATTACTTTTCCTGAGTGTTTGGTGATATTCTTGGCCTGAGATACTGATGGCTTAGGAGGGAATGCTCATCTGTAAACAGAGTTTATATGGTCAGCTCTTTTACTGGAAAAATTTCCTGGCTGTTCTTGGCAGTATTTCTTTAGATCTGCTTCCTGACAGCAAAAAAATCTCAAGGCAGCTCTAATGAAACTGGGAATCACATTAGTGCAGAAGTCCTACACCTAAGGTTGTCTCTCTTGTAATAGTGAAATTTAGAGGCTGGTTTCCTCTTCAGGTACCTATCTTGGTCTTGCTGGAGAAAAGTAAAATATCTTGGGCTGTGTTTTCTTAGTGTGTTTTCAGCTTTTGTGATTGAGGCTGTCTCAATAAATGTTTGTTTTACCTGGTAATCCTTACTCTTAGCTCTGAAAATGTGATCTAGGCTGTTTCGAGAGTGATTGCTGTACTAACCAACCTATACTTCACACGTGCTTTTCCTCTCAGTTTCTAGTGACATTTTTCCCTGCCCCTTTGCTATGCAGAAGGCTTGAGGGAAAGATGACTATGGTGGTGCTTTAGATTTAGAAGGGGGAGCAGACAATTGAAAGAAGTTACACATTGCTTCTGTAGATGTGTCTGGGCTGCAAGGCAGACTGAAGAGTCTGAGTGAACTGTCTTGTGGATGCAGTGCAGAGGTGCTTTTGCATGCATTTAATGAAAGCTTGTAGTTCTGTTCAGATGGTCTGGGCCATGTAGGTGACCTTTTGGTACCACAGTAGGTACCATCTTTTTCTAAGGTAGATCATGGTCTCAAATGCTGTGTGTTGATCCCAAATAAAAGATTTCTTTAGTGCTGAGTTCTTTCCATTTTCTCAACCTGGGAGAGAGGTAGAATTTAGATCATTTCAGTCCCATAGGACAGCTTTCAGTCCATCTTGAGGCTTTTGTGGGAAGGCCCAGAGCTGCCCTGTAATCTTCAGAGCCAGGCTTACCATAAAAAAGGACAGGGACTCTGCAAACACTGCTATTCGTGGCAAGCCAATAAACCCTGAAGAGCTGAGCATGCACATCTTGTTGCTTATCCACAGGCAGAACACAGGTTCTTGCCCAAGGAATTTCTCTCCACTAAAAATATCCCAGTAAATGATGCCAATAAATTTGGCATTTCTATAAGAATTGGAAGTTTGAGTGATGAAAAATCTCGAGAGGTGCTTGCAGTGCTACCTATATCCTGTGCACTGTGCTGCAGTTGGTGTAGGAGTAAGAACTGGGTCACCAGTGACAGCCCACGTTCATTTTCAGGGGAAGTGTTTTAGGAGCAGTCTGAGAAAAACCATCAAGATAGTAGTGTGCTATTATCATTATTCATCAGTAGCTTTCCAGGTGGCTTCAAAAGCCAGTAGTAATCACTAGTCCCATTGGCTAGATAAGAAACCCAAAGCAGGGAGAAGAAAAGAAGCTCATCTGAAGAGACTCAAAGAACCACAGGAGCTCCATCTAAAGACTGTACAGGCTTTCAATTAGCCTTCTAGATGCCTGCTCTTTCTAAATTTTCCAAATAACACAATGAGTAATGACTGATCTATTGGTCAGTCCTGATCCTTCTGTAGGTCGTGCATGTTGAGTTCCTGTGTTTTGCATGCTCAGTTTGGAGACCCTGCCTATGATAGAGCTTTTGCTTACTGCTAGGATTACCAGGCTGTTTGGAACAGCCACTGGACAGCTTCTAAAAAATGAGCTTTTTCACCTGAAAAATTTAATCTTTCTAGGCCCTGATTGCTGGAACAGGAAGGGAAAAAGCAGACCCGGACTAGGAAAAAATGCAGCAGAGCAAATTGAGTATGCTATGTTGGAAGGGAACTCTGAGCTAGACCCATGACTCTGTTCACTGCATTTTGTGAACACTTGAGGCAAAACTCGGGAAAACTTTTTTAAGTGAGGCAAAATTGTATAAAGACATTTTGAAGAGCTGGTCGTGAAACATGGTTAGTCATTAATGGATTTCTTAAAAAATAAAAAGGGGAGATGAGTCAAACTGAGGAATAAGCATTTGTCTTAGTGGTTTGAGCTTTCAACAGCACTTAAGACATCACCATGAATGCTCTGATGGAGCTGTGTGAAACAAGCCTTCCTGCTGGGATAGGGATGGGGAGATTGAGCTCAGGACATGGATGGCTCATCAGGAAGTAACTATACCACTGGGTCAGCTGCTCTGGTGCTTGGGATAGATGGACCTCTCTTAACAATAACAAACATGAGAGGGGAAAGGAAAGTCTTTAAAACTTAGCAGATAGGACAGGATGCTTTACTGCTTTATATTTTTTATTACTTTTACACAGCTTTTATCGACTTCTGCTCTAGCCCCTGGCTCTAGTCTCAGGCTGGTATGGTTATTCATTTTCTCAAACTTTCTCACACATGTCTGTGAATAAAAAACATGCATATGTAGAGTAAGATTATAATATGGATCAATTTATTTTTGTATTCTGTAGGAGAATTGTATGTATATATGTATGCAAAATGTCAGTATGTAAAATGTATTGTGTGGGAGTGCATAAGGCAGCAAAACTCTTTCAAGAAGATGAATCTTTTTATCCAGGAGTAATTCATTACCTTAGAAGTTTTTACCTTCTTTTGTTAAAAATAGAAACTTTTCCCATGCTCTTCTCTTGAATTTGCAAATTGAATGCATTTGTGAAAACCAAAGCACTATGAAGAATAAAAGTTGGGTTTCTAATGGTTTTCTGTCCTGAGAATGACTGCTAATGTAGACTCTCCCATGCCAAATGAGGATGAAGCATATTCCTTGGCTACCAGTGAGGACCCTGGTGTTGTCCCTCTTTCTTGATAAATCCATGAATCTTGACGTCTGTGTGAACAAGTAAGTCTTGCCATCTGCTCTGTTTCCATGAGGAGAAGGACCTCAGGAAAGGTGTTTTGCATGTACCTTGTGGCAGATAGTGTTGACTTAACACTGCAAAGGGTCGAGCTGCCACCTGGAAACTAGCATACAATGCACCAGCGAGTTCTAGTCCTCACCCAGGGCTGAAACCTGTCTGTGCAACCAGTAGTGCAAAGGCAGGTGCCTTTGTACATTATTATAGACACAGTAAACAAAAAATTTTTGTTTCTTCTTCCTTAGCTGTCATAATGAAATTTTATTATTGTGGTGGTTTTACCTGTCTTCTCATGAGCATGAACGTCGTTAGCCTCTTTCCCACGCTCCCTGCATCCATGTCTCAAGGTGCGCCTCTCGATTCCAAAGGAAGGCAGCCCCTTCCTTTCTGTGCCTCACGTCCCCAGCTGGCAGAGCAGGCTGGGCTGTGGCTGAGCCCGGCACAGCCGATGGGAGGGAGTGCTGGAGCAAACCTGGCTGCCTCTCGCTCCCCATGGAGCAGTCTGGGCTCAGGATTCGGGTTTTCAAGCTTGGATGTGGAGAGCGGTGGGATGGGTGTGCGCTTCTTTGGAAGCCATCTTGTAGGCTTTGGACACTGGGCAAGAGTGAGTGAGAGGTATTCTTGCTGCAGGGAAAGTAGCAGTCCTGAGCTGGACAGAGCAAGAGGACCAGGAATGTGGCTAATAAGCTTCATGTGCTTTCTAGGAAGGTGCTGTCAAGATGCAGCAACAGCTGTGGGAAAGGCAGCCTGTTCCTCCTGCCTTCCTGCTCCCAGGTTGATGCCTGGACTCCTGTTTACCTGCTCCCATGGGAGAATGGTCCTTTGCTCCCCAGGCAAGAGCTGCTGTTGCTGTCCATAGCTGGGGCTGCAGCTCTGAAGACCTCTTGCCCCTCCCTCATGCTGCCTATGCTCTGCAAGCCCAACAATGGCACTTTCCTTCAGGGATCTACTGGTAGCTGTCACCCTCCCCCAACCTTCTGGTCATTCCCACCCTGTCCACCCCATTTGTTGTGAGGATCTTGTGACAATCTTTGCCCCAAGAGCTCTTGTTTGAGATGCTGGGTGCAGGGACAAGTGCAATAGGGGCCCTACTTCAAAAAGATGCGTCTTCCCTGATCGCTGACATGATATCCTCCCAAAGGCCTCTTGGCACAGATGGGTATTCAGGGAAGATTTGAATAAAGAGAGGGAGGAGGCCTGACAGCTCCATCTGGGACTCCATCAGCTGCTCACCATTGGTGTACAGACTTTATGAGCTGCTGTGGCATTGTCCTTGTTATCATGCTGGTGGCTCTGGTTCTTGCTCTGCCTGTTTATTTTTACTCCATTGTTGAATTTACTGCTCCTGAACTGTTTATTCTTGTTGGCTCCTGATAAATTGCTGTCTCTTATTAGCCTTAAATTACTTCCTCTTAACAACCTTTAATTATTTTCTGCCATCATATCTTGGTGCCACATCCTCTTAATTAGTGTTGCCATATTATTAGACACTCTTCTGTGCCTTTGTAAAATCCATTAGCTTTGCTTCTGGCTTGTCTTGGTCATTCATCTTTTCCTACTCCTGCTTCCTCATCCACATGCATCTGTCATTGATACTATGGATCATCATCATCCTTCCTGTCCTTTTCTGTTAGCCTTTATGGTCCTACTGCCTGGCCTTGTCCTATGCCACCAGGTCCTTCTTGCCTTGTTCTTTCACAGCCTACATCATAATTGCCTTTTTTGGGCACTGAAGAGTGTTAGTCAATTTATTTTATTTCTCCTCTCCTCTCCTCTCCTCTCCTCTCCTCTCCATTCTTTGATGTCCTCTGTCTGTCCCAGCTTCCCCCATCCCTCTTATTTCTTGCTTTGAGAGTGTTTTTTTGTTTTGAAAGTGGTTTTCTTTTCTCTGCTGGTGTCCCTATTCCTTTGGTGGGATGCACTTTGCAACTTTCTCCTCCCCTTTGCTGACAAGATTAATTTTGAGAAATGTTTTTTTCTCAAGACTAGTTCTGATGACTCTTTGCTGACCATTTTCTTGAGCACCTCCAAAAAGCCTTTACCTTATAGTGTTCTGTCCACCACCCCTAGTCCTGGTATTTGTTTACCATAGAATTATGGAATTTGGGTTGGAAAGGACTTTAAAGATCATCTAGTTCTAGCCCCTGTGCCACAGGCAAGAACAACTTCCACTAGACCAACTTGCTCAAAGTCCCATCCAACCTGTCCTTTTCCCCATTTTTTGCTCAGGCTCCTACTTGGAGCACTCTGTCTGTGCTCCTGCCTCTCCTGGTGCCTTTGAGTGTTCCACCTCTACAGAGTTTAGGCTTACCAATTTGCTACAGTATCCATCACCACTCTGCATTGTGCCCTGTGTTGCTGTTCCCAGAATCGAGTCCATTTCCAAGCTCACCACTGTATCCATCTTCTCTCCTGACTGTTTTCTAACTTCTGCAAATCCTCCCAGCTTTCTTTTGTAGCACCAGTGGCACATTTCCTTTTATGTTGGCTGCTACTAAAGTGTCGGCTGTGGATAAGGGAAATTGAAACTTAGGAGACTAGAAGAGGAAGGAAAAGTGGTCAAGCCTAGAAACAGATCAACCTTGCTGATGAGCCTAGCATTAATCTATTCTCCCACCTTAATCTCTCTTTCAAATTCCTCTGGTCATCTCCCATTGTTGTAATGTTGAGTGCCTGCTTCTCTCCCTCATGTGCCAGTCCCTGTAGCCCCTGTGCCTCTCTGTTCACCCACACTGAAAGCTGGCACAGCCTGCAGCTCACTCTCTGCCCACCCTGCACAGGGGGTTTTGTCTAGAACAGCCATCCTGCCTCTCAGCACTGGGGCGAGCAATTTCCAAAATGTTGCCCTTTCTTTCCCAAAACTGGAGCATGAAAATTTCCAACTGCTGTCTATGTTTACCCAGAATTGTTTTCTTTGCTGTGCCATTTCTTTGTGGCCTTGGCAATGTGCCTCATTGATGCAGTTGACAGGGGCTGGTGAAGCCAGGGTGTTTTGCTGGTACTGGGGAGCCATCTGTAAAGCAACATTTGTTCCAGAGTCTCATTCCCCCCAGCCAATGCTGTCAGTTCTCAGGACCTGTCTGCTTGCTCCAAGCATTCAGCAAGATTGTGGGAATGATTCTGTCTGTGTAAGTCATTAGTTTAACTAATATTGTATCTCTTTATTGTAAAAACGTTCTTTGAGGTTGATTAATGAGGAGTGGGAGGAGATAAAATGAACTCTGGTTTCGCAGGTGAAACACCATTCCTTTAAAACAAAATTCTTGTAATGTTAAAAAGAAAATAAACCCACTTAAAAGGAACCTCTACTTCTTACTATGGGGAGACTGTTTCCCACAGAAAGTTGTACCTTATCCCCCCCCTTTTTTTTCAAGCAAGATATTCCCTACACGGCCACATCTGCCGATCTTCAGTCTTTCTCTAAACAAGGTGATAACATCTTGGATCACCAGGATGTGTATGCCAGTGGCTTGTCCCTTCAAAACACATCCATAAGGTATGGAAAGGCTGTGATATCTCAGAGTTGGGGACACAACTTTCTGACTTCCCTTCTGTAGTGCTGTGGCAGCTGCCAGCTCCTGTCACATCTCACAGGGTCCCTTGCACAATGTGTTGTTGACTCTACAATAAATCTCAGCAGACTCTCGATGTGTCCACATGAAAATTACTCTCTCTGTGAAGAAAAATGCCTGAGAGTGAGTGTGGTGCCCAGCTCTCCCCGTGGTACCCCAGCTGTACCCCAGGAGATGGGACATTGTCCCTGTTGCCAGGAACATCCCGGTGTGCTGCTGTGGAAGGGATGGCACAGCCCCTCTCTGCCCAAAAACACCATCTTCTTCCAAGGCTGGCAGAGATCTTGCAGACTGCAACAAGCCCGGGAAGACCTTCCTTAGGTGTGGTTCCTGACTGCCATGTCCTTATCAGAAAGCCGAGGGGAAGTTTGTGTTAGGCCTATTCTCTTGCTAAACAGAAGTTCAGCTTCCAAGTCTGTCAGCCGAGCTGGAAACTTCATTCCAAGTGGAGGTGCCTTAGGGGAAAAGCAACGTAGCCTTCCTTGTATCCTGTTTCTAATGCCACCAGGCTCTTCTGGTGCATAGCTCAATAGAACCTTGGCAGTACCCATGGTGGAGGGGGAGGAATTCCTGCTTGGCTCTTACAGGGGTCACGCCTGCAGCACTCTTACAATGCATTCAGTGTTCTCCAGTTATGTTAAAAACAGCCTTTTGCTTTCTCTCCATGAGACACATGCTAACCAGAAAATAAGGCCCTACTAAACAGATTTTCCAATATCCGGTCATTTTGATTGTATGATACACCAGCCTTGCTTTGACAGCAGTCCTGGAGCATCAGTGTAGGGTGCCCTTTCCATAGGTGCCTCATGCTGACTGGGGTGAGGATGGGCTGGGAGACTGATGATTTAACTTACAGAAGTGAAGATGGGGCTGCTGAGCAGAAGATGGATGAATCTGCTCAAAAAACTGTGTGTTTGGCTGCAGCCCAGTGCCTGTGTGCCTTGGCACGCCGTGCCCTGGGATGGGCGAGGAGCAGGAGGGGCAGGCGTGGGGGGATAGGCCTGGGCCCCACGGCAGAGCGAGCCTGCTCCGACGGGAGCGGGTGGGAGGGGATGGGAACCGGGGAGCTCTTGGTGGCATGGCTCGGCTTGCTCTCTTCTGCCCTGCCAGGCTGGGGCCCTGGCACTCCCTGCTGCTGTTCTCCCGTTCTGCATTTTCCTTGTTGCTTTTCTTTGCTTTCTGGTGAGATAAACTTCATTTTGGGGAGGGAGAGAGAGTGCTGGAAGTGAAAGAGACCTTCATCAGTGGGGAAAGCAGAGAATTGTTCTTAAAATCTTCTCTTGCCTTCCCCTTTCCTACTCTCAGAGGAGCAGCAAAGCAACTCCTGTCCATGCAGGAGTTTGCCTGGGATGCTGGCACCAGGAAGATGCTCACCGACTCCGAGGTGCTCTTTTGTAAAGCTGTCCATGGAAATGTGTGTATGAGTGCATGGGGAGGCCCAAACCACAAAAACATCCTATTAGCTCTGCAAGAGAAAGCTCATCATCGCACAGCCCAGCCCGGAGCTGTGTGCAAATTCCTGAGGCAGGCACAGGGATCGAGGTCTGCATGATGGGATTGAGTTTGGTGTTAATCATCACAACATCACAGTAGACTCCCGGTGTCTCTAGTGTGGGAATTTTGGAACAGTGACTCTCTGGGTGCTATCAGAAGACATGTAAATGCATGCAGAGCCAGCTCATGCACCCAGCAGGGAACAAGCCCTCCCTTGAGGAAGGAGTGGGTGAGCCTGCTCGTTGCCTGGGCCTGAGAGGTAGGAAACACCCCAACGTCAGTGCTGGCTCCAGAAGTAGGCAACACAACTGTGTTGGTAATTGCAAGCCATTTTGATGGCCCTACCCCACACTGGTTCATTCTTGTCTGGAAGAAAAGAGATGTTTCTCTGCAGTAGGCAAAGAGGAGCTGTGATCTCCTCTCCCTTTTGGTCACATCCATTTTACAGCATTAAACAGTGGCACTGGCACAGGCATACTGAGGGGGATGAGAGGCCTTGAATGCTTTCTTGACTGTTCTTCATACATCAGCTGCCACCTTTGTGGCATGGATGTTGTGAGGGAGTCCTCTCCCAGGAGAAGTCACAGACAGCAGGGGTAGCTCAGTATTGGGCAGAGTGGGGGCTGCAGGGGCTCTGCCATGTCCCCTCTCCCTCTCAGGGAAAGGCTGCTGAGGTGCTGGGTGCCAGCAGCACCCTCTCTCTTGGCTGCTGGATTCTTGGGCTTGTCTGCTTCCCTTGGCAGCAGTCCAGGTGACTGCTCCAGTGCTGTTCCTGTGTCGATCATACTTCTTGTGGCTTCTGGTGTATGGGGGGGGTTCAATAACGTGTTGTTTTGGGGAGGGTCATGGTTGCAAAGTGAAAAAATAAACATGGGAAAAAAATCTTGTTTATCTGAAGGCTGTTTCTCTGAACAGAGTGCCCTGCCCCCAGTGAAAAGCCTGTCTCCACCAAGGAGGGCTCGACACTGGTCCATCCAAGTTTTCCAAGCACAGGTGCCAGCTGTTGCAGGACAGAGGACATCAGAAAATGGTGGGAATGGACCACAGCTCTGACTCCTCCAGGGATACAGGTTGAGACACTAGGTTTGCCCCATCCTTCCTCATGCCCACTGCCACTGATTGCCACCTCCTTGGCTCTGTCAGGTGTTGAATGGCCTCAGTGACTCTTCCCGCACTCTTTCTTTGTGAGGGGTTATTTTTAACCTGGACCCCTTCAATGTCTGCTCACAGGTTTGATCCCATGGACAACTTTGGGGTCCCATTAAGAGAGACAAGGCCTGCAGCTTGGGGATGGAAGAGGAGCAGCACAGGGAGGAAGGTGATAGGTAAAAGAAGCTGGCTGCTGTGCTGCAGTCACCTTCTCCCAGATTTCATGGTGAGGGATTTGTGCTGGAGATTGTTTGGCCCATCAAGGCAAACTCATGCTGGCTAGAGGAGCACTGTAGAGCTGGATCTGGGTGGTGGTTTGAGATCTGCTCCTGGATATGGTGAAATCCTGAGAGCCATGTAGGGATGTGAAGGGAGATGAAGTTTTTTGACTGGCTGTAGAAGGGTGTGGAAGGCCTTTGTGTTTCTGAGAGGTTATAGCAAGTGCAGAGGGTGAACAAAACTAGTCAGTTGGTAAGACAAGGCTATAATTAAAGCCTTTCAACTTCCCTGCCTGACCTAATTTCTCTTAAATCGAATCTAACATACTTTTAAACTTTGCCTTACCCAAGGATAAATGCAAAGTAATGCAATTAAGTTCAATGAAAAAACAAATGGTAGAAAACTGATCAGTGGTAAAAATCTGATTTGATCTCCTATAAAGTGGTGGTCTCCCTGTTGCTTCCTTGCCCTAGCAAAACCTCAGTTGCCAAGGGGACCTTTGCCTCATCTATCACTCAAAAATATAATTTCCCTTTCCTTTTAACACCCAAAGCCTCCAGCCAAGCAAATACTTAGTGCGCATTAAGCTTGCACCAGACCAACCAGGACAATTTCCCCACCATTGCAATTAACTTCTGACACTATTCCTCACTCTCAAATAGCTGAGATATTCTTACAAGGTGACTGTGACTCACCAGAGCCTTGAGGCCTCATACAAGGCTGCTCTGGCCACTTTTCCTACTGCAAATATTTTTCTTTTTTCTTCCCCAGGAAGGTATTCCATTTTAAGTGCGAGCACCATTCCCTGAGTAGCAAGGGTGTATCTCCGCTTGTGAGAGCGAGATGGAACTGGCTCTCCTTGGTGCCCAGGTGTTAGAGACACAACAGCACAAGGTGTGGGATATCCCTTTGAGAAGCTAGAGTCAGATGTCCTGGCTGTGTCCCCTCCCAGCTTCTGATCCACCCCTGGCTCACTCCTAGGCAGGGCAGGCTGAGGAACAGAAAAGCCCCTGATGCTGTTTAAACACTGCTCAGCTGTAACTAAAGCTTTAGTGTGCTCTCAACACTGTTTTGGTCACAAATCCAAAACACAGCACTGTATGAGTTGCTATGAAGCAAACATCCCAGTCAAAACCTGTACACCTCTTATTTCCAGTGAGGAGGCTAAGTCAGAGCTTTTATCCTGGTAGAAAAGATGGATGAGATTTGTAGGTAAAGCCATAATATTTCATTAAACCAACTGTTATAACTGCAAAAAAATAAGACATTCTTTTTGGCATAGGGTAATTCTTCGGTTTTGGACTGTAGGCATGACAAGTGAGTTTTTTCCATCTCTACCAATTAGCTTAATAAAAGACAGTTACAATTGTGCACTCAGGGCAGGTGACTGCCTCTGTACTACTGAAGCTACAACGAGGTAAGAATTATAAAAGCGACACCTGAAGAGGAGGAGACCTGCAAGTATACAGTGAGCGCATAAATTAGGCCAAAGAAATGAACAAATTAACCTATCAAATTCAATAACTCAACACGGTATGTAATCCAAAGTTCAACTTTGTATAGGCTTTTATTACTTGCTCAGGATCAACTGCTCCAGTATCCTGCTGCTGTTTGTGTTTCTTTTGAGCGTGTTAGTGCTGTTATTCCAAAGAAGTAATAAAACTTCAAGAACTGGACTTTGGGTTTACACTGTTTGTGCTTGGGAATTGAAATCTTTTAATAGAATTTGTCTTTATCACCTAGAGAGAGTGTGTGTGAGAGAGAACAAGAAAGAGGCATATTTTTACATATCTACATCATCATGAATTTCAAAAGGCTTTACAAATCCTACTCTTCCAAAATCTACTAAAATGCTGTGCTTTGCATATGATTATATGAAGCTCATTAGTAAGAGTACTAATGAGCCTCTACACACCCGAGGCAGATAAATGAGGTTCCAGAGTAAAATGATTTGCTTAAGGTCAGACTCCTGAAAGTTGACAGCAGAGCTGGAAATAGAAACTATTGTTTCCCAGTCCCTTGTACCATATTCCCACGGATGGAATGTGTTGTGTTTTTTTTTTAAGATGAAAACACTGCTGTTTGTTCACGCTGTTTCATTTCTTGTGTGTGCAATGTAATCTTCACAAATGCAAATGTTCTGACCTAGAGCTATGTAAGGCCTTCATTAAAGCCTCTCCACAATACCAGTCTTCATGCAATTGTATAAAGCAGAAGGGTAGCCCAATTTAACAATTCCCACGCCTCATAAAATGATTGGCCTAGTTTCTTTAAAGTGGGTTTAAGCCATAGCCCCCAACGTGATTGAACACGGAAGCCACACTATTAATTGTCTGTCTTCTGCCATTAAGGTAGTGTGTTACTGGGGAGTGAGGCAAGCAGTGTTTGTCTTTCATGCACTAATAGATGATTTTGCATGGTTTTTTATCTTTATTTTCAGTCTGCAATGGAGCACAGTGACCTTCCTACTCCCTTCTCCTTTGAGAAGATGTAATTGGGATGGGGATGAGTGCAGGGAGGTGTAGAACTGGTACTGTACAAGAGAAGTTCCAGTGTTGGCATCATGGCTCTGTCCTGGATGTGGGCAGCTGCTGAAATACCCCATGCCCACATTGCAGAGAGAAACTGGGCATAGTGTTCCCGCTCCCAGAATGGAGGCAGACTGATGGTTGTTAGAGAGCTGCCTAGAAACTTGTGGTTACCCCATTCAGAGGGTACTATACCTCCAAAATAGTGTGCTTTACCTGTGAGTGGTGAAAACTCCTCTGTTCTCCTGCCCCTCCTCCATGATTGCCTTTTCTTCCCTGCTACAAACACGTCTTTTCCTCACTTCACTGAACAGCTGTTGCTCTTGTCAACAATGCAGAGCAAGGCCAGTGAAAGGGGTTTTGACAATTCTAGGCTTGCAGGAAGACTTGTGGCCCAGAAAAAAAAATACACACATATATATATATATCTATGTATACATATATATATATATACATATGCATATATACATATACATGTGAGAGAAAGCAAGAGAGTGAACCTGCCAACAAGCCTCCCATGTGAATATGTGTGTGTACTTCTTGGCAGGGCACATGTGACTTTGTGCCTGCACATTTTACACCATTCCTACACACTCTTGTTATCCTGAGCCCATTTTAAACTTGGATGGCTGGAGACACAAAATCATTCCCTGGGATGGCAGTGCTGAAGAAGCCATTGGCACCTGTGGTCATGGCTTGCCAGCCTTTGTGGCACTTGTAACACAGATCATTCATCCCTGGGCAGATGTTTTCTCCACCAGCTCTCTAGCCAGCACTGGGGATGCTGGCAAGAGCAGCAGGGTGTAAGAAGTTTACTTGTTGTATAAACCAAACAGATAACTATACATTCCTCTGCTTACCTCAGCAGGGCTGGATCAAATGCTGGCCACAGAGTTCAAATACCTCACGTTGATTAAAATTGGATTTTTTTGTAGGTTATCTGAAAACAGATACTTCAATGCACTGAGACAATAGCAATAAAAGCTGTAAAACTGTGTTCTTCTTTTGGCACCAGCCCATTGTAAACAGTGAGCTACTGGCCTTAATGAGGCAATTCTGTACCATCACTTTTAATAACTGAATGTTTGTCTCCCGGCTATTCAGGTGGGCTATTACTGGTATTTAATATTACTGGCAATGTTGTGTATTTTGTGCCAGTGCTGGCAGAGAGCAAGGTGATTCTTCCAGATAACAGCCCTGCAATAATATTTTTCTGATTTTAATTGAGCAAGAGGCCAGGCAAAGCCACTGCACACTTGTATTTAGCTTTGCCTTTTCCTTACAAACTTTATTTCAAACACTGAAAGAGTTAAATAATTACAGGCATAAGCATGTTGATTCTAGGTTCTGTTATGGCAAACACAAAAATGTATTGACCTAGAAGGTAAATGTTGATTGAAATAGAAAACTGACGTCAATATGAACTCCAAAGTATTTTGTATCTTGATGTTTGGCGCATGAACACCATAGAATATATATAGTGTGAAATACTTGGGCTTGTTTTAATTAGGTGTATGATAAACTGGTGATTGTGGTTCTCATTTCAAGTAACAATTTACAGCATGACTAATTCTACTGAAAAACCCAAAATTGCCATCAACAGTTTGGAGGGCTGAACAAACTGTTGAATGACATTGATAGGGTTTTCAGTGAAAAAGATTCATATACTCTGCCCTAATCTTTTTCTGATGAAAATGTTTCATTAGTCTGCCCAAATTTGCAGGTTGATTTTTTCTCCTGACCAACATATTTTATACCAATACTTCCTTCTCACTCCGAAATGTGTTTGGTGAAGATCAGCTTGTGGTGGAAGATACAGATACTTGGTTCCAGCACCATGACTCCCTCCCCTGTAGATGTGCTGGTGCCGGTTTGGGATTCTCCCCCTTCTCTTGCCTCCTACAGCCCAGGCCAGGCCCTTTGCACAGGGTACCCCACCACTGTCAGCCTTTCTTTGTGTCAGTTGATAGACCTGAGCTCATGTTTTTCTCTGTCTGCAGTTCTGCACAGCACTGAATAATCTCCTGAGAGCTTGGCTGCTCTGGGAATGTCAGTCTGCTGAGGACAGGGTGGCAGCAAGGCCGTGTCCTGTTGCAGTGTTGTAGGTGGCTCAGAGAAGTCCATCAGTGTGTTTAGTGGTGGGTCCAACAACACTTCCAACATGTACAAAACGAGGGCACATTTTATTTTACCTTTCCACTAGATCCCCACTTGCAGAGTGCAGAGATGGGTCATGGCTGGTGGCAAAGAGGTTGTGTGGGCAGATCCTGGCTCCTAAAAGTGAGGGATGGGGCTGGGTCCCAGACAGTGGAGGCGTTCACAAGCACTGGGTTGGAGCCTGGGGATGCGGGTGTACTGGGACAAGAGATGGCCAGGAACTGGGATGGTCGCCTGAGGCGTGTGAAGGTGGAGCATGAGGGGGTGGTGTGCCTGCAGCTCTGCTAGCGGCCATGCTTGAGTAAACTACACTTAGACTTGTAAATGTCCCAAGCAACCCTTGGGAAAGTGCCCATTTTGATTCACAGGGCTTCCCCCTGTCTGCACAGCACTGTGTGCAAACCCTGGCCAAAGGCCTCACTGCCCCTCCAGCAGGGATGTTTCTCCAGCCGTGAGACCTGCATGTTCAGCAGCTGTGTCTGGCACTGCCACAGAGCCTGCTGATGAATCTTGATGGATCAAAGCCCTCAAGCACAGGCTTGGGCTTCCTTCTGCATCTGTGAATTGACTAAAGCTTGCATTTATTTTTGTGAGCTCCCGGTGGGGGCCGTAAGCTTTGGATAATGTAAATGTGTGCGCTCCAAAGCAGCACCCAACAAAAGAAAGGCAAGATGGACGACAAAAAAATTTAAAAATCCCAACTCTTGGTTTCTTAAGAAGATCTGATCTCATACATAAGCTCGTGTTTTATCCTTTTCATTTTCCTCACCCTGACATATAAATGGAGCTTTATTTAGCTTTCACAGAGAGTGCGGCTCTTGCTCAGCTAGTATTAACCCAGGGTTAGCCTGAACCTGGGCTTAGGAGAATGACTTGATCTGAAGGTAATTTGGAGCAGTGCTTTTTTCCCCCTCTGTTTTTAGAGCATCCCCATGTCTCACTTTCAAGCATTTATTTTCCTTTCAGAAATTCTAAAGGAAAGTAACTTTAATTAAGATTTTTAAATTAAATATAAAAGAGGACATTCTCAAGATGCAGCCTGATTGTAGTAGTTTATGTTTTAAGAAAGAGATTACTGACTTGAGATGTGTAGTGTTCTCCTTTTTCATAACTTGGCTAAGTTAAAAACACTGCATATGTCTGTAGATTTCCTTGGAATAAGTTCAAAAACTTAATAAAGAATTAAGTAGTTGACTAGTTTTTCTTGAACCTTGATGGATAATCTGCAGGTTTTGCTTTTAAAGCAAGAACTTTTTTTTCCAAGTATTTCAGGTATCTGCACTATGCAGCAAAACAAGGTCTCCAACAAGCAGTTTTTTTCTGCTTTGCGAGTCTTTTTCTTCTACTAGCTTCAGGGAAAAATGTGGCAGACAAGACTGGTGTTTAACAGCAAAAGCCAGATGGGGAATCCCACTGCCTCCCCTTCTGGGGAAAAGCAAGACAGACATCCAAGTCAAAAAATGAGCTAACTTGAGAACTTGCATTTTCCTTCCTCTTCCAGGTGGCTTTTAACAAAATACCTTTTGGTGATAGTAATCTGTTGCTCCGGGCCATTGACCATGTATGCAGGTCTGGAGGGAACCAAAACCAGACAGTTCAGAGGAAATTTTATAGTCCATGTTAACTCAGTTATGTGATCTGGCACACCCAGGGTGTTTCCATACTTGCTACAATCTCTCATTTGGAGACTGAACACCCAGTTTACCAAGAAACCATGGTGACAAATTATTTTAATTTCCAAGTGTTTTGTGAAGCAGAAATTGGGTCTCCTGCATTTTAATGATGTGCTGTTTGTGACTGCTTTTGTGATTAATGTCCCAAGGCAAAAAGCATCAGGATGCATCAGAAGGAGGTGCTTTAAATAGAAAGCAATCAAAAATGAAAGGCTGCTTCCATGAAGCATAGCTGTGCCTCCTGGATCATCAGGAAGGAGCCTGTCCCAGGAATGGGTGGGTGGTCTTGCTCTGCAGCTGTGGCTGAGCTCTGAGCTCAGGATGCAGTGTGCTCAGAATATTGCCTGTGTCTGGCCATGCAAACTTATCTCTGTCACCCAAGACATCTATTACACTCTGACTCACTCTGCAGAGACACAGCCTGGGGAGTGATGGTAATTTTTCAGGGCAGTTACTTCAGAGTAAAACCACAGTTGTGGAAGCCAGTTCCTTCCCATCAATGAGCTCAGCAGCTCTGCACCAGCACTTCACATCACAAATGATGTTTGAGGGTGTTTGTCTGAACAGCACAGCCTGTTCAAAGATGAAGAACCCAGCCCACTTGTCACAATTTACCAATAAATCAAGGTTTCATGGAGCTTGTGAACTAGGTGATTCATCCTTCTCTTGGTAGGTGTATTGGGTATTTCCATCCCTTCAATACTGATGCTGTGCCAAACTCATCTTTCTTAGGGCTCCTCTGCAGGTGGAGGCTGAGAGTTTGGATGTCTCCAGGCACATCACTGCAGGCTGGGAAGGATGATGGCGCAGCCTGCCCATGTGCTGGATGTCCTATCCATTTGGGTTTCTAAAGGTTTAGAGATCTCTTGCTCCAGTTCTCACATGGACTCCAGATGCAGAATTCATGCTTAATCAGCATGCCTTCCTCTTTGCTTTTCAGGAAAAACTCAGCAAACCTGCCATGTACAGGAAAATTTAAGGCTTCATAAAGCTGTGAAACCCGAGCTGCCTGACCAGTGCAATAGCAGGACATTTTGTCATGTCACAGTGTTGGCTCTGCCGCTGACTGCACACACTGTTGTATTTGGTAGTCAGGATAATTTGGTTGGAGATTAAATTCTGCATAGCTGGAGTGAGTCACAGGCTGCAGGAGCTGTGCAAGCACCAGCCATGTCTTGCAGAGTGAGCTTGTATTTTGAACAACTCAGATGGTATCTTGCCCCAGGTTCTTTCCACACTGTCAAAATCAGTGCTGCTGGGTGATCATGTAGTTATCAGAGAGTAGATGGTTTGACCTAATTGTTCTGGTTTAAAGCAAATCAATGCCTTTTATGAATTCACATCCTGCTGTAAGTCTAGCTCATTTCCGCCCATTCAGAACAAATAAGCAGGAACCTTAGGAGTTTACCTACTATTAACTTGCTGCACATGCATTTGCAAAACTGATATCCAATGTCTGCGTTTGAAAATGCATGTGGGATCCAGCCAGGGGTAAAAAACTTGTAACATGAATTATGAATAAGCCCCATCTGTGCTCTGTGCTGGATGTTTCTAACAGCTCTTTAGCTGAAATAACATGCAATCCATAAATATTTGGATTCTGCTTAACAGCTGGAATAGCAAAGAAACCAAGAGCAAGTAACATTATACAATCCAATATAATCCAAGCTACACCTGTACCTTGACTAATGGAAGTGTTTATGTACCCTTACATGTTTCTGTGTAACTATACTGTTAATTCTTGGGGTGGAGCTGCAAATGTGTGTGATATGCTGGCTTGATAAACTTTTTGGACTGAAGTGGAAGAAACTGTTCTTTTATTAGCAGAATAAAAATGTAATGGTTTAAACTTAATTCTTTGCATTTGCTATCCTGAAGACATAGCATGCTATTTTTGGTTGTCTTTTATATACTGATGTTTTGTGTGGTTTTTTCCCGTATTGATATGTTTTTTTCCCATTTCAGCATATAAAATTCTGGATTGCTGTGCTTCTGGTTTTCTTGGGAAATAAAGAGTGCTACCAAATACACAGCTTCAACTCCATCAGTACATCGTAGAGAAAAGGTGGTGGTGGTCAGCACTGCCTGAGGGGGCAGAGCATGGCTTTGGCTGGGCACCAGTGTACAGCCTGGCCACTGGGAGCATCACCTTTGGCAGAGCTCAGGCTGGGGCCCATGGCCACACACAGGGAGGGTTTGGGTGGCTGGTGTGTGTTCCAGGTCCTGTGAAAGGAGCACTGGGTGGGCTCCCATTCCCACTCTTGGGCATTGCACTGTTTTCTCTTACTGCCTACCTGATGATGGATGTTGCGTGCAGGTAGTGGGAACCTCTGGAGTTCTTTGCCCACTCTGCCCACCAGTCTGGGAAACCGACAAAGCTTTGCTGCTCTCCTTGACTCCCACCTCTTCCTCCAGGTCAGAAGCTATGAAAATGAAATTGATAAGAAACAATTTGATGGTCTGTTTCTCTGGTGTCTGTAGACAATATTTTCTAGTGGAAGAGGATGCAGCAAATGTCCACTAGTACTCCAGTCAGTTTAAGCTAAGCAATTGACCAGTCCCACTCTCACCCTTTTTTTTTTTTTTTCATTTTGAGATATTTTCCTTTGATTAGAAGCTTCCTCTCCCCAGCATTTCGTGCGCTTCTTCATTTCCATCAGGGCTGAATTCCCAATGAAAACATGATTTGCTAACAGCTTATATAACCCTGTAATGGAAAAAAAGGTTTCTTAGATGGAAAAATATTTACCCAGAAAGAACATAGCTCTAGGCTTAGAGTAAGCAGAGAAAGTATGCAAAAGCATTGTGAGTGAATGAAGGTCATCGTTCTCCCTTGATAGTTTGCTTGAACTGGTAAATAGGGATTTGTTTCTTATGGAAAATAGAGACATTGGATACTTGAAGAGGCAGAATGCACATACTGCTTCTTATGACACCAAACCAATCAGTGCATAAAAAGACAAGATGTCAAGGATGTAGTCACTAGTAAAACCCAGTTGAAAGGCAGTTGAAAACACCTTTTGAAAATCTGAAAGGATATATGCAAAATGAAAAAAAAATAGTTGTGCTTGTTTGGAAATGCACAAGCAATGTCTCATTTGTATTTCTTGTTAAGGAATGAATGAATTTCATTACTTGCTACTGAAGAGATCTTCCTAAGGGGCATGCACTTCCCCCTGATTAGCTCAGGTTAAATCTTCCTGCTAAGTAGAAAGCTCTCTGTGCTTGCATAGGTATTCTCTGATTACTGTAAATGCCTTGATTTGTGACTCCAGGCATGTGCAGTGGTCTCAGGTACCAAGGCAGGGCTGCAATAGACTTCATTCTTACTACTTGCTTTGTGTTAGCTGTTATTGTGTTACTTCACTTCAAGGAGTCCAGGGGTTAGAGATGATGTTCAGACTGACTGAGTCTTGTGAGACTCCTGCTTGCAGGTGAATGCTACTATTAACCTGCAGAGAGATTTTCTTTTGATGGTAAATAATGTAGATTTATATTCTGAGTTCCCTGAACATAGGCTTTGGGAAGAGAACAGCAGTGGTAGAAGGTCCTCTCAAGAAAGGCTTAGTGAAACAGCTCACTATATTCTTTCTTTCCCCTGCTCTCTCTAAGCTTCCCTATGTGGCACAGAAATACTTTTTGAACCCTTACCACACTCCCTTTCTATCTTTCAAATATGCTCTTACATCTGCACCCTATGGGCCAGCAGAGTCCTCCACCTTGGCCATTTGTTACAGTTTGGCTGCCTTTTGGAGCTGGGTCTGGGTGTTAGGGCAATGTAATTCAGCCATGACAAAGCAATAAAAACAAACAGTTTATCTTCATGTTCTGGCTCTAGAAAGATGGATATGCCTAACAGCAGGAAGTCATGGTTTACCTAAAAACACGTGGAACCCAGACCATGGTAATTAGGAGCTCCACTTGGCTCCAGACCATTACATCAGCAATGGACTTAATCCACAGAAGACATGTAAGGGTTGTAAGTATGATAGATCTGGAATTAATATGTCCACATTATTAAAAATTTTTGTATTTGGAGGCAGTTACTGGAAAATGGTGATGTTGCTAAGTAGTTGGTTTTCCTTCCAGCTCTCTAGCATTTGTATTCCTCTGCCTTGTTTATTATTTTATAAGCATTTTTCCCTGGTTTTGTTTGTAAACAAGACAGCAGATGCCAGGACCTAAAAACCATTAGAGAAGAAATCCAAAAACTATAAAAACCAAGATTATCTTGCCTATGAGACCAGATGACTAATAATCTAATAGGGATTATTTTGAGACCCAAACAAGAGACTGAATAACTCTTCCATGCATTTACAGCAGTAATTCCAACTATTCTTTTTATCCATATGGACTAGGTAGTTGATCCTTTGCTCCTTCTCTCCCAACAAAGCATCTCTGAATACCAGTGATATGTAATTTTTAATGGTCAACTGAATTTGGAGCTAAATAAACTTTACATGAATTGTAGTTAGTCACCAGTCAACATTTGGTGTTTTGTTATTGAGGGCAGAAAAAGCAATATCTGAAGAGCTCTGGTATGTCAATTCTACTGCATTCAGCCTGCTGAGAGCTGCTGTCCTTAGCCTATCTCACCTGCTTTTGTGTTTCCTGTGTCCTTGATGCATAAGTGATGCCTTTGCATCTGGTGTAGGAAGTCACTTCCATACTAGACGGCTAAAATCCTCTGAATGTCTTCCCTAAACTTCTCCATGTCTAGATGGTGAATTCTGAGTTGGTCTATCCAAGACGCTCCAAAGGGACATCTGATGGAAATGGGGATAATAGTATCTTTTCTTATCTTTTTTTTCTTTTTTTTTCTTTTTGAGTTGGACAAGAGATTGCTTAGGTATATGATTCAAAAACACTAGCCACTTTGGTAGAGCTAAAACTGGAGTCTGCATGTTTCTTAGTCATATTGACAGCAGCAGATACAGGGATGACTCCCTCAGAGCCAATGGTTTGGCAGGCTTTTTCTTTCTTTTCTGACAGCTGCTGAGGCAGAGAGACACATGGCATCTCACTGATGCTATTTGAATTGGCTGACTTGCAACATGTAATAGAAATGTTTCCCTTTGGATCTAGGGTGAATCATGAAAATGCCTCATTGCACAGAATGTCAAAGCATTTTCCATAATGGCCACAACTTCTCTACTTTATTGCTCTCCTCATTTCAAGAAATGGCTTATCAATAAGTTTGATTTGTGAAATGCTGAAAACTAAGCTGGCTAAAGGAGCACCTCCAGTATTATGATTTCTACTGGCTGAAGTGAGCATCAGCAAGCTGATGTCATTTTATCTGTGAATGTGACTCCCTGTCCTTAAAAACCTCTGATAGTGGAAATCCCCACCACAGCCCAACCTTTGCACACTTTTGGGAAGTGACTTGGCCCAGCATCTCCTTCCGTGTGGTCCCAAACCTGTCTCGTGTCAGCCTGGGCAGCTCTTTACCTTGGGAGGGTGTTTCTCCCTGCCAGCCCTGCTGCTCTGACGTGACCGTGCAGAGTTCACTGCAAAGCCTCGGTGTTGACATCAGGAATATGACAGCCCTTATCCGGCCACAGACATTTTCAAAAGGCCTGGCTGGTGGCCCGAGCTACCTGCAGCAGTTAACAATTGTTTGATGATGACGCAAATGACTGGGTCCAATTTCAGCCCTGCTGCTGGCTCCAGGCAGGAATGACCTGCTCGACTATTACTGCTCTCCATATCCTCGTGAAAGGCAGGCCTGTAAACTCCCCAGGTGTTGAGCTCCTGCCATAGGTAGGTTATATTGAAAGAAAGGGGGGTTTCATTACTTTTGGTGTGAAATACTCTTTGCTTTTGGCCTTTTCTTCTAATTTAAATATGAGCCCTTTTTTGTTCCCCCCCCTCCTTTCATGTAGAAACTTTTTCAGATGCCTGTCTGAGCATCATTTTACATACTTTTGCTATTATCCAAAACTGTTTGAAATCATATTCAATGGCTTAAAGATTCTCCTTTTTGTCCAGGTTCCTGGCCTATCTCCCCTGTAGCAGGCACATCATAGAAGATGGTTTCACCAAGACTTGTGAGCTGCCCTCACTGAACTGGAGTTCTCTGCACTACTGGCAATGCTTATGGAAAACTGCTTCAATAGCAGCTCAATATCACCTCATGTGTTTTCATAAATGTTTTCACTTCTGATTTGGTCATTTATAGCAGATGCTATCTCATGCCATTTATGCAATGGTCACAGCACAAGGTATATCCCAGCTATTAGAAGTGGGAAGCACTAGACCACAGCCTTTGCTTCTCTACCCCACCTCATTCTGAGACATAATCTCCCTATGTAAGATGGGACAGTAATGGGTGGATTAAAAAGCTATGGGAGTCTATCAGCTTGGCAACACCTGCCATTCAATTCCCATGATCAGTGAGAGGGAAGTGAGTCAGAAGCACAGAGCAGAGGCTTTGGAGGGCCCCTGGAATCACACCAGATGCACCAGTGGTCTGCAGCAGTCAGCTTGTGTGGGGTCAGTTCTGAGAGGCAGCAGGCAGGCAGCTGAGGGAAGGGCTCTTGCATGAGAGGCTGAAGCTAGGTGAAGTATCCAAAACAACTATTGGGGATATTTTCTGTGTACAACCCTGAGAATATTTTCTGTATGGCTTTGTCACCTGTATGATTAATCTGTCCCGTCCAAGCTTTTTGGAAAAAAAAAAAAAAAAAAAAAGTGAAGAGAGAAGAGAAAAACAGCTCCTTTTTTTTAAAAGGTAACATTTAAAAATTATATAAAACCTTCCTCAGTGGCCAAACCACAGAAATTGCCATGCAGATCCAAGAGCAGGTGTGCCTCCTGGAGCTACTGGAACAGCATCAGAAACCTGCTAGATCCCCAGTAAAAAGTGTCCTCTTAATTCTGGGTCAAATTCTGCTCCAAATGTGGTTGAGAGCAAAAATCCTATTTACTTTAATGCTTGCTGCCTTTCATCTGTTGTTTTTGGAATAAACTGAGATCAGACCTGAGAAGTGCACACTACTAGTGCCTGTTAGGGCAGAAGGAAGCCAGTGATGCTGGTAGAGATTTGGGAATGAAGTGGCTGGTACATTCACATTCTTGGGATGAGACCCTTCAGGAGTGTAATATGGCAAAAGATGTTCCTGGTCTTTCACCAGGAAACTGAAGTTATGGTCTTCCATTTTCACTTTGTATTTTCCTTAATTTCACCTGCAGGCTGCTTTGGATATCAAATACCTGTGTGGCACTCAGCTCAGTAGGTCGCTCCCTCCTGCCAAACCAGTGGCTCTGGGGAAGCCATCCCTGTTTCTGCTGCTGTCAATGTGACTAATCCAGCAAAACAGCTCCGTGCCTGGCCTCAGGTGTTGAGCTGTCCCCCTGCATCACAGTGCCTGTCTGAGTAGGCGCTTCTGCTTAGCTGGCTTCGTGGAACTTCATGGGCTTCATATTTCACTCAATAAAAAGTATCTACCTTCTTCAGCTTGGCACATGAAGAATTTCAGCCATTTTTTTGTGCCGTGGAATTCACCCCATCTTTTCAAGAACAGCAAGTTGTCTGAATATGTCCTTGTATTGTGATAGGAATAAGGAAAGAAAGAAGAAAGGTTGTGTGCATAGGCTACCACAGGATGTATTTTCAAACACAAATTCCTAACCCTATAGCCAGTCCAGTTTGTGGGTCAGTGTGTGTTTGGGGTGCTAAGCCATGGTTAACACAAATGTCAAATAGATTCAGACCTTCCAGCATTCTTCTCTCTATTCATACCCATACAGACTTCAGAGATAATTGACCTATTATTCAGTGAGAGAACTCCTTCCCACCCACTTTCCTCCCCCCTATTTCCCAAACCATTCCCTCTCACTTAAAGCCTTCCAGAACTTTTAAGACTTGATACTCCAGAGTGCTAAGCACCCTGGCCCTGATTCAGTAGAGCACTTACACACAGGAATAATTTCATTTGAAGTCAATGCAATTATTTGCATGCTTTAGTTGCTTTGGAGCGAATTGCTCCCTATTCAATAGGGTGGAGTCCGCTGAGTCCTTTCCTGTCTGTGTCCCTGCTAGACAGGGAGGAAAGCTACAGTAGCTCTTTTCAGTGCTTGCCCCTCTGGAGAACAAAAGGAAGCGGCACCTAGAAAGGGTATTTCTGGGCAGGATTGGGTTGTGGTTCACTAATGCTGTGTTGTAAAAGACTTGTTCTCATTGTAGTCTTATCAGAGCCTGAGAGATTATTCTTATCAGAGCGTGTAACAATATTTTTATCAGCTTGAAAGATTAGTCTTTTATACCAGGGTGGCTGTAAGCCTCTTAAGACCTTTCCTTTTATTTACTTCTCTGCTGCACTTCTCTGCTTCTCTTAAATCAGCATTTGCCCTTTGATATGAAAGCTCACAACAAATTGACATTTGACATATAACATTGTGCTGGAGGTGTTTTACAGTGCCTGGATATGTGATTTAGGCCAGTGCCTCTTAGTTTGCTACTAGAAGTACATCTCAAGTGGGGCTCCAGTGGCTGTTGCAGGAGATTTAGCCCAGAAATGCTCATTCCTGACTGACCAGGCTGGGGACAGAAAGCAGAAGTATGCAGCTGTGATTTTATCTGTGCTGCTTGGAGCTACCAGCTTGTGCTCTGGGGTTAGCTGAGCAGCTCATTGTGACATCCTCCTATTACATATGGAGTCCAGAGCAAGACTGAGTCCTCCTGGAAACAGGTACCTTTTAAACAACAGCAGCAATAACAATAATAATATCGACAATGATAATAGCCCTGTTCCATCTTCTATGTCAAAACTCCCAACCTGGCCAATATGCATGTCCTTGGATATTTGGATGTATTTCCCAGTTTGGAAACCTCAGCAGAGTCCCTGCCCGAACCATAGAGAAGGGGTGCTGGAGTGGCATCAGCAGTTGCTCTGGGTCTCTTGTGAAGTCTGTTTGTGCTGCCAGGACATTACCTTTGGTGCCAGTAATGCAAGGAGGTCTATAGGACAGATTTTAGTCTGCCTGTTACAGTAAGCCTTAAATTCATATCATCTCAAACGTGACACTGCAAATTCAGACCTACCAGACTGGGATGTGGGCTGCAAAGGGCTCCCAAAGTGGTCCCCAGAGGTTCCCATGTGAAATGCCCAGCACGAACACAGAGAGAAAAGAGTTATATCTGTACCAGCCACAGGAGCAGGCCCAGAATAGGCACAGGGGCATGTCCCCAGGGCAGGCACCCTGCTTCCCTGCCAGAGTGGTGCCTTGGTGAGAACAGCCCTGGTCCTGGGCCAGCAGGGGCAGTACTTCCTTGGGGACTGTCCCCCAGGGCAGCGCAGATGGGTCCCAGTCCCCTGGCTGGAGGGAGAAAGGCTGGCTGCAGGAGAGCAAGCCTTAGCCCTTGGCCTCTGGCCCTGACTCCTTGTGTTTCCTAGCTTAACCAGGGACTGGCCTTGGCTGTTCAGTGTAAATGAGGACACAGAAAACAGTGTGAGTGCTCAGTGGTTTCATTTTATCACATTCATGCTCTTCTATTCCCTTCCCACAAGCAGACTGTGCATGGGGATTTTTTTGCTTTTGTTGGTGCTGCAGATGAGGCAAGAGCAGCTGTGCACTGGGTGAATGTCAGTGCATGGTACATACCAATGTCAATGACTTGGCAGCTAGAGAGGGTCTGAAAAGTCCCTGTCAGCAGCAGAACCCACTCCTGCACCTTCCCTCTCACTCCAGTCTTACTGTGCCACAACCAGAGGAGGAGCAGGAAGAGTACCATGGTGAAGGAAAAAGGAAAATAACTGAAGGGAGTTGTCTGGAAGAAACCACTCCAATTCCTGTCTGGAATTTTCAGCTGGCATGTAAAAATGAAAGCTTATTTCATATCAGAGATGTGAATGCAAGATGTGAATGCTTGTAAAGGACCAGACCACAGGTTTGCTTGGCTCAGGGGCAATGGGACCAAGATGGTGAGGTCAAACCTTCCGCTGCTGCAGTACACTCAGCACAGGGGAGCATCCTGTACCCCACTGCTGCTCCCCCTGCACTCCCAGTACTGTGGCCAGGTGCAGAGCAGTGCAGAGGATCCTGGCGAGGCGTGTGTGGATCAGGATCATGCCCCAGCAGTGAACACTGAGCCCAGTGTTGTGCCAGGCACACGCATGGAGGCCAACATATGATTCTCCTTGGCAGCAAGGGCCTTTATGCATTTCTGGAAGCTTTTTGGGACTATTTCTCCCGAGGTCTGTGCTGTTTGGGTGCAGTGCAGGTGGTAAAACCCAATGGCAGCAGTGCTGGTGGGGCCCTCACACCATGGCTCTCTCTATACTCACTGGCAGTGCCATACAGAGGGTTGTGTTAGAGCTGCTGGCTGATGCATCCTGAATTTACGTTGCCTAACTCTCCCTATTTTTGGCCTGTTCTTGGCAATTTTTAACTCTACCAACTTCCACTGAGAAAAAAATGCCCAGCAGACCCCTCTCTCCCTCCCTCCCTCCCTTTCCCTGTAGGGCTTCCTGTCCACAGATGGAAAAAACATGCTGGTGCATCCTACACAGCCATGCCAACTTCTGTAAATGGGGTCACAGTTCACTGCAGCTGCACTAAGCTTGTCTAGCTCATCTTTGCTCCCTGGCATCCTGCAGCCCAGCATTTGGGCTGCCAAGGAACTGCTGCTGACCAGCTGCCTGCCCTGCTCTCCTTCTTGAGCGGGAGCTCTGTTGGCCCTCAGGGTTGTGGTGAAAGCATTTGAGGTTGTGGATGGAAAACTCCCCACACTCAGGCACCTGGAGGTAAACCGCCCAGATGCTTGGTTTTCTCTTGAAGACCTGAATTTACAAGCTAGCCTTGTGGGGATTTTTTTCAGCTGGGAAAGATCTCTGCGGTAGAGAGGAAAGGGGCTTGTGCCTTATTTCTGAATGCTTAAAGCTGATGAACAGCACTGTGTTATTCACTATGATTACACCTACCTCTCTTGATATAGATAGGTCTCCTCCACAAAAACGTGGACCTGAGCTTCCTAGGAAGGGAGCAATCCTTTCAGAAAACCCTTTTTACATGGACTTAATGAGAAGTTGAATCAAACTTTTAAGGTAGCCTGTGTAGATTTTTTTAACAGAAAGCAAAGTCTGATCTAGAAATGGTGTTGCAGATTGATATTATAAAAAAGGAATGACAAAGCATAGAAAAAAAGCCCTATACTTTTCTAATCTCCAGCTCTAATTTAAAATCTTTGTTTCTCTTTGTGTTTTGCTAGGACAAGAGGCAATGGATAGAAACTGGAACATAGGAAGTTCCACTTGAATATGAGGGAGGAAGAACTTCACTGTGTGGGTGATTGAGCACTGGAACCTCCCAGAAAGGTTGTGGAGTCTTCCTCACTGGAGATATTCAAAAGCTGTCTGGACACAATCCTGAGAAATACGCTTGGGGGACTCAGATTGAGCAGGCAGGTTTGGCCAGATGACCTCCAGTGGCCCCTTCCAACATTACCCATCCTGTGATTCTGTGACTGTGGTACCAGCTGTGCTACATTTTGCCAGCACTGGTTGCATCATGCAGACATCCCAACTGCAGACTGACAACTTCTCTGGCCAAAAAATCCCCCAACCTGGTGATGTGTACCTGGCCTGTGTGATGTAGCCATAAGGTGTTTGTCATTAATGTTTTATGCAGATATTTAGATTTGCATGAGCTTTACAATCGCATTTGAACCCCTTGAGCTGCTGGGGCACTTACGGCTTGCTGTGAGGGGCTGGGGCCATCAGCAATTTACAGGGTGGAGCTCATCATCTGGCTTTAAAGTAGCTCCTTATGAATGTTCTAGACTGAGAGCAGAGGGACAGTGGCGCTTCCCACTGCTTGTACCCAGAGGAATAAAGAGAAGTGGGATTAGTGGGAGTTTGCAGAAGCCTCTAACTCACCATAGAGCATAAATATCTTCAAGGGTTTGCCCTCAGGTGCTTCTTAAAAAAGCAGCCGGGTTAAAGTGGCTTTGCTAAGTTTGTTCCCATGAATATGATTTTCCCCAGGCATACTTTTTACATATACCTGTTAGATAAAAGCTACCACAAAGTAAAAGAAAAACAACACACAGCCCTCTTAATTAAAGATATCAGGCCAAAGAGGATCAAAAAAAAAAAAAAAAAAAAGAAGAGAGGTGTGGTTCTAGTTTACAGGGCCCTGAGAAATAAACCTGCCCATGATTTCTATGGTGGTCCCCCTGGTTCCTGCACAGAGCCCAGGCTCAGTGAATGCTGAATGCTGGCAAATCATTGCCCAGTGATGGCAGGCATTAGAAAACTCAATTTAAAAGCTTCTTCTGTCAGTCTGTTTTCTGGGGCTGGCCCCTCTGGGTGTACCCTGCCTGCAGCCTTGTATCTGTCTCGCTGCTTAGGTTATCTTCCTGCCTATCCAGTCCATGCTATGAACCCACTGGCCCCAAACCTCCATGGGCTTTTTCAGATTCATGGTATATTTTGGAGGATGGGCTCCTTTTGTGCCAGTGATGATGGAATGCCTCTGTCCTCCCTATCCCATCCTTGTTCTCTGTAGGACTACCCTGTTTTTCCCTTTCCCTACACCAGGTGAGGGTAGGCTGTCCAACTCCTATTCAGCAGAGATGTGAGCCCCTAGTGTGGGAAGCAGTAATTTTTACATGGCTATTCATAGCTAGCCAATCATGGGCTGTGGAAATGATCCTGAGGTGCTCAGGACCTGGGACAAAAAAGTAGTTTACTTTGCCAAGAGCACAGAGTGGAGGAAATGGAAGCAACAACTAGTGCCAACAGAAAACCCAACTGCTGGATGTGTCTGTTTTGTGCCAGCTACTGCAATTATGCTGACAGCTTGCTTTGATGTGAACTCGTTCTTGTGAACAAGCCCAAGATCTTGTATTTGAAAGCCAAGAAAATTCTGTTGTTGAAAATGTGAAAGCTGCAAAAGCTTTTGCTGGTGTTTAGTGACAGCATGGACCCATGTGATATGCCTTTCAAAGTATATCAGTCTGGGACATTGTGGAGTGAGGATAAAGATGGAAGGTGTGAAATACAAAGCTGTGTTTTGTGTCAGGTAAATACAGGCAATGTATATTTGTGATTGTGTGGAGCCCGACCTGGGACAGTTATAAAGATGAATTCTAATAAATAACTGAGGAAAGTAAAACATGGAAGAAGGCCTTTGAATATATCCTTTGTTCGCAATTAACTTTTATAAGTCTTAAGTTGATTTAGGAGCATTTGAATTAAAGTTTTAGGATATTGCTTTTTGACAAGAACTTTCTGCTTGTGGGTAAGCCTTAAAGATTTTTGCAATAATAACCTTTTGAAGTATAATTTTAGAATATTTCTTTGTATTAAGGATTTGCAAACCTATAACTTTAGAAGGAAGTATGCTTATCTCAAAGTTCTTAAAAGCAGCTTGAGAAGGGAAAATGGACATCATTATAACAAAGGGGAGGATGCATTTACCAGGTAGAGGCTGCTAAGCACTGTGTCTGAGAAATCCATGTGTCTTTTTGGCTGTGTTTGCTTGGTTTAATGGGATGGGGTTTCACTGTGCTGTCTTCTCTCCCCTGCTGCAGTTCATGCTCACGGGGGATTTTTGGGAGCCGCATACCGGTACGGACAAAAACAGTGCCTGGGCAGCGGAGCAGCGGACCTGACCCAAATGACTGAAAGGAAACAGAGCCACAGGAGCTGTGTGTGAGATCCAGATGACAGCCGAGGCCTAGAACCCCCCCGGGAGAGCGGGAGCGAGCGCCCATCTCGCTCTGCCATCAGTGTGCTGTTCATGGGAACCCGAGCAGCGCCGTGTTTGTTCCGAGGGCTACTTGTGTAGGTGGCCGAGCCTGTTATCGCAGGAACGCTGCGTTAGTCATGAGAGCGGGCCTGCCAGACATGCCCCATGCAAACGCCTTCCCGGCCTTATCTGCTGCCAGGGCGCGGGCCCGCCAGCTCGCCATGGGAATGCGGCAGGATGGGACTTGATGGCAGCAGGCTGGCAGGGAATGCCGCTCCGCCAGCGCCCAGTGCTCCGGCTGCATTTCCATGTCTAATTCACGTTTGGATTAATGCAGCGCATATGAAGGCACTTGCAGCTAACAAGTGGTTGTGGTTTTGTTTTGTAAATCGTTATCTCGCTCTCAGATCAGTGAAACCACTCTGTGGCCCACAAACAAAGTCAACTACTACCGATTTCAGATGTGCAAAGCTCTTAGGTTGGGTGCCCAACTCCAAGTAAGCTTTCAGTGACTCTTGGAAACACAGATGCCCTCAAGAGTGATGAAAGTGGGTGCAGTAAAACAGAAGGTCCAAAGTGACAAATCCCTTGGCTTTAAATCTTAAAATCTCATCTTTCCTTGCATGTGGGAGAAACAACTATTGATGAGGGGTCATAGAATTACACCGTTTTGAGCCCTAGTTTTACACAAACATGAGTGAATCCAAAAACTTTTGCCTGTGGGGAATTACAAGAAATGTTGTGCCAGTTGCATGGCTCCTAAAGTAATTTCCCCTCCTTTTGGCTGTTCCAGTTGCACTAAAGCAAGTAAATGTAATAAAGACTTTTCAATACAACAAAGTGTAGGAAGGCTACTCTGCTTTGAGCAGATTCCTTAGTGCAGCTGTGAAGGAGGGGGCTGTAGGACCACATTGCAGGGAGCTGTGAGGCTGTGCTGAAGGAGGCAGAGGCAGCTGTGGTGGGTGACACATCTGAGGCCTGGTTTCAACCAGCACCCTGATTTGTGAAGGCATTCCCATCTGCTGCCACACTGTTAATTTACTTGCAGCACAAGTTGCCAAGGTTATTTAACTATCATTTTCTTGCTTCATATTGATTTTATTCTGTTGCCTGAAGGTATAGAAATAATTAGCAAAAGAGTCTTCCCATAGCATTTACTAAGCAGTTAATTAGAAGTTTTATCATATAGAGTAGTCATGTGAGAAAAACAGCACTGTAGTAACTCAGGCGCTCTCCTCCCAGCTGATGTGAAATGGCAGGTCTCCATTGACTCCTGCCAGCCCTTGTTTTACAACAGCAGCAGGAACATGCTGTGTTCCAAAGACAGAGGAAACACCAATGGCTTTTGTTTCACTTGGAGACCCAGCATGTGCTCCAGGGAAGCTCTCACTATTTTATCAGTCTGTTGGGTCATTAAGGTCTCTTGTTGCACATCAGTGCACTGTTCCTCCACAACTTTTTTGCTGTCACTTTGGGAGGGGCCTGGCAGGTCTGTGGTGTTCCTGTACTCTTCACATTCACCTAGTGTGTGGATGATCCAGGCCAGTCAGGATAACAGTTTGCCTCTGGACTTGGGAATTCTGGGGCTCACCATAGTCATACCAAATGCTGAGCCCTGCATTGCACTTCTGCTGAGATTTTTTCTGTGGAAGGATGGCTTTCCATGCATTGACCAGCTTTGCTATAGCAGAAATGCCTTTCTTGCCTTACAGTGATAAGTCTCTGTGTCAGATAAATCAAACATCTTTCTTCTTCTCCTCTCTTTCACACTGTGGATCCACACAGAGTTTCTCATGGGAAGGTGACTGAAACTGGGTGCTTTATCTGCCTCAGGAGATGACCAGTTGACCACCACCACTGACATCTCTGCAATGGTCTCCCTTGGCAGAGTCTGGCAATGTCTGGTTTGTGGCTCATAGAAGGGCAGAGACTGTGGAGTGGCTCTTTTGTGTGCCACACTTGAGGGTGACTGATCAGCTGCCTCATGTGTGACTGCTGCCCATGAACTGTGCTTGCAGGTGCTGCTGGAACTGGGAGAAAGGAGCTGTGACCATTTGTATGTATACACAGCAGAGATTAAAAACAAACTTGCACATGCCAGTAGGTACTATGGGCATAGATAATGAATGTCTCTCTTGTAACTGAGTGGCTTAAATCTAGCTTAGAGAGAATAATGTTTATTCCTGAAAAGAAGGCTCTTCAGCATGATCTTCTGGCTGCAGTCCAGCATCTGATATCTGCCCCTTAAATTGGGATAGGTACATGTGAATCCTGGAGAGGAACTGTGACTGGTGGTTGCATGGAGGTATATCTCAGTCTCACCTCCTAAAAAGTAGCTGCTATAAAGCTGAGAGGAAGCATATACTGTCTTGGCTACTTTTCTATCTGTAGAACCTCACGTGTCTGGAAGAGATGTTGAGCCAGGTAGCTGGTAGTCCTCTGAAGCTGCTCCCATTAAAGTGTTTGTTCCAGACAGTGACATGAAGAGAACATCTGTGCTTTGGCAGAGGGGGCAAGACTTTCCAGGAGCTGCTTTGGAGTCAAGTATCTCAGCTTCTTGCTGAGAAAACAGGGTCTCAGCACTCAGACAATCACCTGAACTTAGGGGCTGGTGGCATGTCCCTGGAGAGACCCCCCAGCCTGCAAAGAAAGGGTGAGTGGAGGAGCAGAGCAGACATCTCCCAACAACAGCCAGGGAGGAGTCTGAGTAGAGATCAGGGTTTCAGCAGCTTCAGGTTCTGTTTTCAGATCCTCCACTACAACGTGGCTGTGAGCAATGTGCATTTTAGTTCTAGTCACCAGTCTACTTACATGGTAACTTTGTTGGGTTTGGGTGCCATGCATTTCCTTCAGCTTCGATTTAACTTTATGATCTTCTAGAGGGTGGGAGCTTCTCTGCAGAATCATGGTCACCTTAGGTTCTCCCTGTGCCAGGGGTGCAGGCAGGCAGACCACCAGAGGGGCACAACCCTCTGGTGGGCTCTGGGAATCTGAGTCACCTTTTGGATAATCTGCTGACTCCCTAGGGCTGGTGTCAGCACCTCACTTAGATGCCTAAAATTAGACCAAGATTAATGTGTGATGATCCTCCCCAACCCTTCACAAACACACCTGCTTTTTAACCACACTAGCATTTATATTTGGCTGATGTCTGTTTTTTCAAGATGAAGTCCTTTTTACCTACAGTCAGTTTTGTGAAGTGGCTCATTCTTGGGGAGCTGACATTAGGTGCTGTCTCTGCCTCAGGAGGTGGCCACTTGGCCACCTGCACTGGCATCTCTGAAATGGCCTCCGTGACAGAGTCTGGTGGTGTCTGGCCCACGGTTCATCAAAGGCCATAGACTGTGGAAGTTTGCATGCCACCCTTGATGATGACACTCACTGATCAACTTGTGGGCGTCATGAGCGTGTGGAGCATTTGCAAATCATCGGAGGAGCCTGGAACAAGGGATCCTCTGTTCTGTGTGCCTCAAGATTGTGGTCTGACATGCATGTTCAGTTTGGACAATATTAGACAGTACTTAAAAAAGCAATTTCAATTGCATCAGCGGAAAAAGAGAAATTGTGCTTGCCGAAAGCCTCATCCTCTTAGATATTTATCAATGTCTTGTCTAGCTTAGATAATGTATTCACTTCATAGCTCAAAGCTAATATTGTGTTAAAAGTGACCTTTCCATCTCAGTCTTGCACAAAAGAACCTGTAAGTTTAAAATTAATAACCTCAACTTTAAGCTGTAATTGTATAAGAAAGAGCTGGATTATAAATGGATTGCTTCTTCAGAGAAGACTTCTTTTTTTTCCTCAAAATATCTTGATAAGCAATATTGCTTATAATTTAAGGCAAGTTCACTTTGAACCAGCTGTGCTAAAGGAAGGTATTACCATTGCTACCCCACTGGCTTCTGTGCCAGAGGGAGGAAGCTGCAAGAGCAACAGCCCTCTCCGGTGTGTCGTGGTGGGATCCCTGGGAGCATTTCCCAGGCACAATCCTCCTGCCTAGAGCAAGCAGCTGGCTCTGGTGGTTTGAGGGCTTGCCCTCAGCACGAGGTGCAGGGCAAGCTACTGGGCAGGAAGACAACATGAAGCCCTGACTTGATCTGCCAGCAAAACCACTTGTTATCTGTAACCTACTGGAGATGAAAGCAGCCCTGTTCACCTATTTAAACTCTTGGAATGAACCCATTGTGGCTGCAGTGTGTTAAGGAGGAAAGCAGGTTATGGGCATGTCGTGGTGCTACGCTGTTGAGCTGACACAGCAAGATGTGGAAGTCTTCTCTTTCCAGAACTCCACATTTGGGGTGGACTGGGATGTGTAGCAGAAGAATGTACCCCAAGGATTTTTGGGGCTGGAAGCATAAGAGGCTGCTTCTATCTGCAGCCATGGGAAGGTGCCTGATGGTATTTCTAAATGATGGATGAGGAAAAGGGCAGAAAATCTTCAAGTGCCTATTGTAGTTTAAGAGGACTCTGAGCTTTCAGATATTTTAACTTGCAGAATGACTTTGCATCTAGTGGGAAACAACACTGGTGTCTGTTTGGATTCCCATGGGCTATGTGAAAAATCTATGGGAAATGTCAACCAAAGCCATTTCAATTCTTGCCCCTGATCCTTACGTATTATCCTTGTTTCAGTGTCAAATAAGGCATTTCACAGCTCAGAGTTGCTTATCTTGTTTGTGATGAAAGCAGCAATTCTGTTACTGGAGAGCAGTAGTTTCTCATTATCGAATATATAATTTCTGGGGTTGACCTTTGAGCCTCTCTGACCCTAAAGCACTTGGGAGCTACCACAGCTGCAGCTTGCACTTTTCCCCCTAGCTGGTATTCTTGGTGAGGCTTTCACAGTTTTAGCAGGAGCAAAGAAGGGGAAAACATTGGAATTTCCCTCTGCAAGTAGGTAATCAGGAAGCAGTGGTCTTCTTACGCATCTGAAACTAACCTTCAGGTGGGAGATTCCCAGAGCTCTTTCCAGATAGGAGAAGATGTCATGGTTAGAGTTGGTCGTCTCCTACTCAGAAGTCACATATCAAAGAGTTTCCCTTATAGAAGGCGCCTGGAATACAAACTTTTGAAGCACATTTTGGTGAAAGGTCATCATTTATCTCTACAGGAAATTATATTGCTTGCTAACTGAATTCAAATCAGAAATTTTCATGCCTGGCTGCTTCCGAGGGAGAAAATAAGCTGGCCAAAGCAAACTGGTATCATTTGAACTAGCTCAACACTGGCTTAATGAATTTCTGACTCGAGGATGAACTTTCCTCCTAAAACACACCTGCAAACACTCCTGTGAAAGTGACAGGTGGAGAGGCTGAAATGCAGCACACTGCTCTGAATCCAGGTCTGCCTTGAAGCAGTGCTGAGGGCTTGATTCTCCTTGTCAGCTCTTTCAATGGCTCTAATGTGCCTGTGAAACATGAGGCTGTGTTGAAGTACCAGCAGCATGACAGAGAGGGAGGAGTGGGTTCTGGCAGGAGCAGAGGATGGAAAGAAGAAAAAAGCACAGTGGGTTACCAGTCTCATCCCTCCACTCTTTCTGACAGGGGTAGTGTTTGTGGGATTGTTGAAGGACACTTCATCTCTCTCTGGACATGCATAATGTGGTTTGCAAGAGTTGTTGATCAAAGTAAGGCCAGAGGAATTCACCCTGATTTGGGGAATTGTTTCCATACATGTTCTGCTGACTTCCCAGAGGTCGTGAAGAATGCTCTCATCTAAACCAGATTTACGCAGAGAAGGGATCAGGTCTTACAAAATGTTTAATCACTGAAGCAGATACATCTGAGTAATTTGGCAGACAATAGCACTTTTCACACTTATTGAGAGCTTTGGCAGTTGTATAACTGGAGAGGGAAGAGAAACTTGGAGCAGCAGCTGTAGCAGCTCCTGGCGGGGTGAGGACAGTGGCACCAGAGAGGTGTGCAGGGAAGAGGAGCCAGACCTCTGAAATGTGAAGTGAAAAATCAGCCCAAGCTGCATTGCGGGCAGCTCCTGTTCACTTTTTTTCTTTGATTTGCTTTAGCAGCAGTCAAGTGAGGTCCACACAGGTCCAGGAGCCCTAGAAACCTGCATGGTGTGGGAGCAGGGAGTATTGTCCCCCTTCACCCTCTGGCTCTTTGCCTGGCATGTAAGCTGCTGGTGGACCACGGGTCACTTTGTGTCTTAGTCCAACCCACCAGCTCACCCTGAGGCTTTTCTCTTCCTCCTTGCTTGCATGGGAGTTTTTTTTTTT
>VZTB01014461.1:0-10742 GCA_013397245.1 Thryothorus ludovicianus | reverse complement strand
GCATAACTTTCACTGCATCTTATTGGCACACACCAGACCAGACTAAAAAGCACCTTACCTCTCCAGAGGGATGTTGTGAGTGGCAGGATCGGCCATGGCACCAATGGGCTCCCCGAGAATCCCTCGGTGCTGGTTGCAGCGTGATCAGGTCACTACCTCACTCAACAGCACTCAGAGTCCTATCTGGGTTGTCAATAACATTGGCATCCAGGAACACACATAATCACAAATGAATTATATGCAGGTGCTTTATTAAAGCACGTGGAAGCTAGGGCTATAGCAACCCAAATCTAATTCCATCCATTTGTGCAGAATGCACATATTTATGCTATTTCAGCTGTAACTAAAATTAGACATTCATTGAAGCAACAGTTACTTTACCAACTACATTTATATTGTTTCATTAGAGGCTAGTTTAGACTTGTATGAGCATGTACAATCTTGTCTAGAGATACCCTAGAAACACTGAACATTGATCCCTGTTTCTACAAATATTCCATTGCTGAACAATAATCACACTGTTTGTGTTTCTTATCAATATGTTCAACTACAATCTTTGCCTGTGCAGTTTCACATGACTTCCTAAAAACAAAACATAACATTCCTTTCCTACCTCGCTCAAATCTTTATTTGAACTTCCCATGGTTTTCAGAAGCATTTTAACTCTATACTAACAATATAGTCAAAAGTATCAGTGTAAGAACAGAGGTGGGAGGAAAGGGTTTGGTATATTTTGAAGTACTTCATAGTGCTTGTACTGGTGTGAAAAACATATGATTTGTACATACTGTAAGAGACATAGGAATCAGCACTAGGAAAAATAGTCTTGAGATATTCAATGGAAAAATCAAAGACAATAGGCTTTACATGTAGTTACTTTTGCAAGCAGTCAATGTTTTAAAGTTTAATTTCACACTTTTAAAATGTACTTTAAGAACACAAGAAATAAATTTAAACTAAATCACTTTCAATGGGAGCAAAATTGTACGGAAATCCAGAATTTGATTTTAACATGGCATAGTTTTCGTATATATTGTTTTCAGTTTTAATTTCGTTGTTTTAACTTGAGGAAGAATATTCTTTAACTAATATCTGCTGAACAGGTTCTATTTTTGATAAATCTGTCCTCTCCAGCCCTAACTGAAATAATAATTGAAAAAACTTTGATGTATTGCATACAAGATAGATTATTTCAGTTCTATTGATTCTATTATGTAGTTTTAATGTTTACAATCAAACACTTCACTGAATCTGTGCTTAGTTGTCATGGGTTGCAGTGCAAAATGTAACCAAAAAAAAAAAAAAGTGTGTTATTCCATCATCATCCATTGGAACTGGGGTAGGGGTGGTGTAATCTTCTGTTACTAGGCCAGCTGATAAGAAACCATCAAGAGCAATTTCTTTATCTCTTCCATGACCCGTCCTCCCTCCAGGGAGAGATCTTCTGCTAGTGGGCCATTGAGTCACACTGATAAAATTACATCAGTCCATTGGGAAATGCTCCAGCCAGGAGGGAGAGCCAAGCATCCCTACCTGGATAAAAACCTGAGATTTAGGACACCAAGGCAGTCTTTTTCTACTGGACTCCCAGAGGAAGAACAGGCTCATCTGTCCTCACTTGACCTTTTGTGGAGAGCTGCACCTTTCTACAGGATCACTGCTTCAACAGAGACACTTCTGCCACTCCAGAAGGGCTGTAGCCACCATTTATTCGAACTGCTACCAACACCCTGACCCACAGGGTGTCAGGTTGTATTCTAACTCTGACAGTGGGTTTGTATTTTTTGTAATACTGCATGCTTGTTTTATTTCAGTTCTCCTGATAAAGAACTGTTATTTCTATTCCCATATCTTTGCCTGAGAGCCCCCTTAAATCCAAAATTATAATAATTCAGAGGGAGGGGATTTACATCCTTCATTCCAAGGGAGGCTCCTGTCTTCCATAGCAGACATTGTCATTAAACCTTGACACTAGCTAAATAATGTGGCTTCAGTTTTGAAGTTCAGAACACTGAATGTCTTAAAATAAAGACAATTGTGATGGCTGATAGAGAGCAAAGTTGAAAATAAGCCATATATCTAGAGGCCAAAGCAAGTTGAGTACATTGCTGTTTCTTGCTGCCTCGCTTTCCTTGTTTTTCTATTCTATAGTATGGGGAACAGTAAAATTTCTTATTTTCTCGTGTGGGGGAACTGTCTACAAAATATTAGTTGCTGAATGCAAACATGCGCACAAAAATTTAGCAGACTTTAGTGATTTTTTTTCTAATTAATTTGGAAACTGTATGTCTTCAAAGTTTCAATGTGTTTTAAGAAAGAGAAAAATTAAAAGAGTTTTGAATTTTTTGTAGTGTGTTTACTATTGAATTATAATTAAATTGGATAAAACCAGAATACATCTACAGGATATAGGCTAAGTTAATCTTTCCCCATATTTTTGCTATTTTTTCATGCACACTACTGGGAGATGTCACTGTTGGAGTGGAACCTTTAGCTTTCATCATTCATGCATTTCAGACCACATTGTTGACTTAGTATGTCTTTTCTACTTATTTTACAAGAGTTAGGTCTTTTAATACAGAAGCAAATACATTGAGCTGACAGAAAGATTTTGCTTAATACTGCTTAGGGAAAATCAAACAGGAAAAGCTGAACTGGGCTAAAAAGAGTTACTAAAGATTGAATATACAGAATAAAGTGATTTAGATATTTATATATACAAATTATACATTCTCATTTTTTGTAAAGGAAGCTCAGAAAGTTGTTTGGTTTTTTTGTAAAAATTATGTGTAGTATTCAGACCATTGAAAAATATTTGAAAATTGCTATTCCTACAGAAATAATCTTGAGAACAATGATTCTGCCTGTAAGTCAGTTAATGCATGCTTTAATTGACTCCATGATTTATGTTCAAGTATCTTTTTCAGGTTTTAAAATTATATTAATTTATTGTTCAAATTCATAAGCACTTTTCCTTCAGCGTAGCTGTGTTTCTTGCATTGGATTCTGCATCTGGAATCTGTACTGCAATTTTGCATTCCTTTTTTGCATTGGATTGTGTTAATCAGATGAAAAGGAAGTCATAATTATGAAATTTATTTCTATTCACTTACATGTGTGCATTTTTCATTTGTCTACATTTTAGACTTCTTCCAGGCCATCATGGCACAAAAGTTCTGACAATGGTTTATCTCCATCACTATAAAGCTAATCTTTTGGAACCTAGGGATCAAGATATTTTTAATGTTCTTCTAAAAAAATACATAGTTAAGCACCTACACACTTTTTAAAGGGGTCCACTGTATCTCTCCCATTCTTAAAAAGGGAATTTGACTCCATATGCTTAGTGAATTTTTTTAATGCATAATCAGACAGTAGTTAATAATATGCTGACACTCATCCTTAATGGCTTGAATGCTTAGAACTAATATTGATGATTTTTGTCATAGCTTGTATTTTATTATCCCAAACATATACCCCTGATTTTATTTCTATGCTTGGTTGTATTTTTTTCTTTAATTCCCCACAAAAATGTGAAACCATACATCTTTCTATTCCAATCATAATAGTTTTAAATTTTTTTCCTAAATACAAATGCAGTAGGATTGACTATATTTAAAGAATTTTAAAGAATTATGAGTCATTGTTGCATATGCATATATATATGCATATTTTTCTTTAACTTTGCATATGACACTATGATTTACCATATTATTACCTATAAGTTACAACACTACAGATTTTTGTAGCACTGGAAAGCACAACAAAAATAATTGGTTTTTTTTGGTGTAGAATATTCCTGTAGTCTCAAAAAAAGTTCAACAGCCATCTCACAGTATGATATGATCAAGATCTCTGCTTCACAAAGGGCTGCAGGGCCTAGTTTTAGTTGTATAAAAAATGGATTTGTGGGCTATCATGATCCAGTTATTAAAGTTATTAGAAATGGCTTGGCCTGAATTAAGGTGCAAACAAGACCACATGCCAAAGCCAATACTATTTGATAACATTAGTTTTATTTGATAATAAATATGAATAAAAGAGAGAAACAAAGAAAGAAATAGAAAATAAGTGATGGGATAGAAAGAGAATGACAGAGACAGAATAAATAAAATATCACTATCCATGGATACCAACAATGTCCTGTTGATCTCTCCAGATGGTCTTCTTGGTGGTAATGGTCCCTCTGAAAAGTATAGAATCTGATGGGTACTTATACTCACTATATCTTCTACCCTAGCTTAGGCTAGACAGGAAAGCCTAGGCACCCTTAGGGATGTGTATGTGTGTATGCCATTGTCTCTTACAACAGGTTCTGGGTTTGTTGCATCATGTGCAGTCCTGTGATGCAAGGCTTCAGGAATGACTCTAGGGGCACTTCAGAGGACCTTTGATGGATCCCCTCAGCTGCCATGTGAATGTCCTCTGGATGTGGTCTTCCCAGGGTTGGCTGTTCCATAGCCAGTTTGTGTAAAGGAGGATGGGTTTACTGCCCCGAGCACAGGTTACAACACACTGAAACTTCCCCTGTGGGGGAAATCTGTGCAAACTTGCTTGCAGTGAGTGGGTCTGTGGGCTATGGCCTCCACCCCAAAGCAATGATTCTTAGCACAGCTGCTGGATTTGGCTTGCATTCTACTCCTTGTTTACTTGTTTATTCTCCACAGGCTTGACATGATTGAAGAATGAGTTTCCCTTTATCTAATCTCAGGAGTTTGACTTTCAGTCCAAATTCCAGTCGGGCATTTTTTAGGGAGCGGTGGGCTTTGATGACTCCTGTGGTGCATCTATTTTTTGCTGTGAGAGATAGGATTAGGAGAAAAGCAAAGAAGGCTTAAATTTTGAAAGGGTATAACAAAAACTTTGTTAAAAGAATTAAAAGAAGAATAACCAAAATCGAAATAAAACCTTTAGAATACCTTTCTTCCTCCCTCTAATACCCTCTTTCCCATTGACAATGCACATAAACAACACCTGGACTTCTCAATAATTTCTTCACCTTAGTCTTTCTCCAGTTTACTTAGCGAAAGAAGCATATTTTTGTTAAGCTATGGAGAATGCTCCACAAGAAAAACAGTTCTCTTGTGACTTTAATTTCCACGAAGAGTAGCCACCTGGGAATCTGTATTTGTGAAGTTCCTCTCATTTTTTATAGTTATTTCTACAGCTGTGTTTATGGGCTATGTCAGCTTATTGGGGTGCTATTTTAAGGATCAGCTGTTCCAGAATAAAACAAAAGTTCTCTTCATCTATATCTTCTTTTATTCCTGGGTGTGAAAGGTTTCTTATCTCTTTCATATCTCTGTTTAAGGTCTTCATTGGATTACAGCTGGTGCAACATCTGCGTACTTTAACACTGGTTCCTTTGCTCACGGCTGTGGTTAGAATGCTACATCCCCCTAACACATTTCCAGATGTTACAGGGAAAACTAAAGTTTGATATATCAAAGATATCTTCACCATAGCCTTACAAAAGAATTTCAGCCTAAGATCAAGAAATCTCTTCAATTCCCCCTATCCAAAATTTAACTTCTTCACTGACCTCAGAGTTTCATGGTGTCTTTTCCTGATTCAAGAGAGAATTTGTATTAGTAGGGTCATTTTTTCTCAAGCTTTATTAATTGGAACAGTTTTTACAGAGTCCTGCAATGCTAAAAGGTTAATCTGGTCCAAGCTCTGCATCAAGAATATGGTCTGCCGTGCCTCTCTGCTGGCCACGTGGTCTCTGCCAGCACCGTGCGAGCTGTGCTGGCCCGACTCTGCTGAGGCACTGAAAACAGGAAAAGCTGATGCCGATGCTTTTGTCCTTCTGTCTGCAGAAAAGCTGGCTTAATGCACCTAAGTAAATGAAGGTCATTGTGAGCCATGCAGAAGAGGCCACGGCTGTGTGGGACCACCTTGGACACTCTGATCCCAGCTATGTGGCCGCTCCCAGTCTGGGAACAGTAGTGGCCACATAGCTGCTCCTGGCTTCAGGGCCACCCTCCAGGTGCTGATAGAGCTTCTTGGCTCTGACAGGAAGGGGCTTGGCCCCACCAGCAAGGGTCCCCAACCACCTGCCGGGACAGGGCTCAGCAGGTTTCCTGGTCCAGGGCTTGGCAGCTTGCTCACCACCCCTCCAGGGGCTGAAAAATCTCGGCCGGGCCATGCGGAGCCAGCCCAGGCCTGGCCACATAGGCTGAGCCTGGACCTAGCTGGCCAACTCCTAGAAGGCCAGAAGCCAAGAAACTAATCTCAGGGGTTTTTTTTCTTAAAATGCATGTTCAGAAAGACATATCCACCTTTTTTCTTGGTCTAATCATCTGTCAATATTTTAAATTGGCTACTGATTGGTTTTCTGTTACGTTCACTGGAAGCTAACAAGGCTCTAAACAGGTAACCACTCCATACTAAAAAATGAATCAATGCTAAACTAGGACATCTCCTTTATACAGTTTTGCTATAGTGAGAAAAACTTTATACCAATATTTGAATCATGAAACATTTCAGTCTCTAACATGGACTCAAACAAAAATGTCTGCTTATAACTATGATGTTATATCTGGCCTACATTTATGTGATTTCCTAAAGATAAGCTGCATGTGATGAAGTATATTTATCATCTAACTTTGCCCTAAACTAAAATTTAGGAATTATATCAACCTCCCAAATTTTGGAACAGCTTTGAGTAATCACTATTTCTCTGTTTTAAGAAAGGAAAATTGTGGTAAAGTAAGTTAGGGTAGGCTTTCTCCTCTAGTCTTTGAGGGACACCCTAGCTGAATGCTCAAACTATTATAACCTTTAAAAATTTTCTTATCTTAAAATTCTTCTTGAAGACATTTCTGTGTACTGCATGAGTACTCAAACACTTGGAAATGAAAAGATTGCAAGGAGGTATCAATTCTGAATTTTAAAATTACAGAATAGATTACTAAACGTTCTCTTTTGAAAAACTTGATAGTTGTGTTAAAAGAAGAATGTTACTGTACTTTCAAATGTAAGAAAGCTATATGAAAGTAAAATATTTGCAACTTATCATAATTTCTTAAGCAGTATTTTATTACACATGTAGAAAAATACATTATTATTATTATTATTACCCACTTGTGTTAGGATGGCAATGGGAGATCCCAAGAGTAAGATCACATTTTCTTAAGTGCAGAACTAAAACATAGCAATAAGCATATGGCACTGAAAGAATATTAATTTGAAATTAACATCACAGATAATACATTGGATGAAAGGCTTATTACTGGGAATCGGAGCCAAATAAAAACTAACTTAGAGAGATAAGTTTAGTAAATGACTTGGTTAATAAATAAATTAGGCTGTATGTTTAGTTTATAGCTTCCAGATCATTAAAATGTGTTAATTTCAAGATTTTTGAAATCTGTTTAAAAATGACCTAGCTCAACTATGGCTTTAGATCTTTTTTTTTCTCTCATTATTCAGTGTCTTCAAATAGCCAAGAGTATGAAGGATTTTACAGAAATGTGTTTGGAATAATCCTCCCTCACCGATTTGTTAGCAGATATCCTAATATGTGATCATATAGGTGGATCACTGAGCATAGGTGCAACTACAATACGACATCCTATGAGTAAAGAGGATCTGGAAAATTTGATAATAGACTGGAAGGCTGTGTAGAACTCAGTACTTTGATTGTAGCACCTGAAAGTTTGACATAGAATACTCAAAATGCAATGATTTTTTTTTTCTAGGTTAAAATGAAAACATTGGAAACATTGCTTTATATCTGTTTAAGGTTTTTACCAAAATTTTATTATAATGCTTGGCCTATGTGCTTAGTTTTCCTTAATTGAAATGAATTGCATAGTGATTTGACAATATACAAAACTACTGGGTTTTTTTGAATATATGACAGTCATAGAAAAGTAATTAGATAAGTACAGCCATAAAATAAAAACACCTTTGCACCTTGTCCCTCCACCCTTTAGAGAACCAAAATGAAACCTGGCTCAAACTGATACTAGTTCCTAATTTTTACAATTGTTCCAAATGAATGTAGTTTCAGTAAAAAATAAATTGTGAGTTAGTGTTATTCTGGTTAAATCACATGAATCTTTAAATGCTATTTTTTTTTTTTTATGATTTACTTCTAATTGATGGAAAGCATCAGCATTTTAGATGATAATCATTAATAGATTTCAAGTACATATGGCAGCATTTTTAGTGAAATCATAGAATTCCATCATATTGCCTGATTTCTGAAAATATCCTGTTTTATGTTAAACGAGTACTTTCTTTTAGAAAATTAAAATCAGAGTACCTCAGAACAGAATATATTTGAGAAGTTTGGTAGATAAGTAGGCTTCCTGTTAGATATAAATCCACCTAAACTTGGCAGATGCTAAATAAAGGATATGCAGTGTCTCCCAGAATCAAAGCTCTTCAAAGAGTATATTTGGTCAGTGTGATATCTTTGATATATGTATCAGAAAACACCTGTGTGCATGACCAAGTTAGTCTCTAATGGAGCTCTTAGTAGGCTTTTGCAAAAGTACTGGGAAAAGTAAGAACATTATCAACACAAAACATAGAGAATATTGAGGTTATTTATAGTCTGATAATTTGTGCATAAATAAAAAATATCTACAATTAATGCATTGTCTGTTCAATTCTGCTGGAAACAAATTTTAATTCAATTAAATGCTCAAGTTTATTTTAGAGTTTGCAGTTAGTTTTCCAGATCAGACCACAGTGCTTAGCACCTAGTTAAATTATCCATTAAGTTTATGATTACTAAGAAAACAAGTAGCTATAGCAACACACAGGACAGCACAGGAATAAGCTTTGTTTGTTCCAGTGGCTGCAGTCACAGGTGAATAAGCAAAGGCAAATCAAACATTGTCCTTTACTTCAAAGTGAATATAGACAGAATGAAAGTACAGTTAAGAAATTTAAATGCCTGATCATATATCTGATTATCATATTCCATGTGACTCTGGTCCTTTCCTGTTGTTTGTATAAAAATGGAGAGAGGATGATCAAAGTCATTTCTACATAAGCTAATGAGAGAATAAATACATTACACCATTCAAGGTAAAAACAAGATAACTGAAGGAATTATGATAGAAATCTACATAAAGGCATAGAGAATGGAAAAAGTAAATAAAGTACTATTAACTTTTATTTGTATTATTTTGTTTTGTTGTTAAGGAAAGTTGTTTTTAATAAAATGTGATTAAATTGGTAACTCATTGCATATGATGTTATGGAAGCTGTATGAAATTGTAAATGCATCCAAGCAACTTTAGGCAGTGCAAATAAAAAGGGACTAAAATCAGTCTTGCTATTTTAACACATGATAGTAGGAAAAGGACAATTAACACGTAAAATTGCCAGACAGGGTTCAGAATTCAGTACTATCAAAAGTGTCACTCTCAGTAGAGACATGGGATATGTCCAGACTCTTCTGGAAAGCATAAAATTTCAATGGTCTGGACATAGGCTTTTATACAATAGTAGGTTTTAAGAGTCAATTCTTGTTCCTGAATCCATTTTCTCTACTTTTATGTAGAAAATAGGTATTAATTTTATTATATTAATGTAGAAAATGAAGCAAAATAGACACCTTTCAGAAGGACTCAAACAACCCAGAAATGGGGGGAGGACAAAACAGACAGATCAGGGGAAGGGTCTCACTTCAAAAATTTTTTGTGAAACAGAGTCTGGATGGAGAGTCCAAGATCTTGCAGATGGCTTATGTGGAAATCAACCCAAAAAGTTTTTAGAGAGGGAGAAGAGGGTCAATTTAGGCAATAATTAAGTAACTGTTACAATATAGAAATATAAGACATCTTACTTCCAGCAACCAATAGGTATTGCTACTTTCTAGTTTTCACATGAGAGCATCCAATAGATTATGATATTTCTGATCTTTTGGAGCAATTTTATTTTTCCAGAGACTTTTCTACCTTCTCAGACACTAAGTTGCTATTACAATCCCTTGATTTTATACTTATTGATGGTATATCAGGATATTTCTGGTTTCTGTGCACCCTGGATGAAGTTCAAAGAGGGCAGTTACAATTTTAAATTTCTAGTACAGAGATCTAGTCCTCAAGCTTTCTAGTTCAGTCTGGAAGGCCCTTCTGTGTTCGTCTGTTTTGGAAAGAAATTCTTCTGTTCAGTAATTTATTCCTTTTAATCAGGCCAGTTTTATGGTTACTCATATCAACACATGAAGATTATTTCCTCTTTATGTTTGAGTTACAGAAACAGTCAGAAGAGACCCACAAGGGTCATCGAGTCCAGCTCCTAAGTGAATATCCCACAGGGATTTAACTTGAAACTTTGGTGGGATTAGCACGAACATCAGCTGTATTATGTTCAGTCTTCCCTGGAAGTTACGCTAATGTTGGAGGTTTTAATTTTTTTCGTTTTTTTACCTTTTTCTCAAGAAATTATCTCCCATTTATTGCCTAAAAGATGATAATGGAGATACTTGGGAGACAAAAGGCGTGTCTGGGAGGAGGAGAAAGGATGTAGTTTGCCTTTGTCTCTGGGCTGAGGAGCTTTCTCTTGAGAAGTGCAGAGATACCATGAAGTTTTGACTGGGGGTGAGGGGCTGGGCCTGTGCCCCTCTCTCTCTCTCCTGGGATCTGAGTGGCCAGATGTGGTTTTGGTGCTGGACTGTTGAGGCCAGAGGATTTGGTGCCCCTTCAGAGCTCTTGTCCTTCACTGAGTCTCCTTATCATGGCTGGCATATCTTCACAAGAGCAGCTGTTGAACTGGGA
>VZTB01014460.1:0-45265 GCA_013397245.1 Thryothorus ludovicianus | reverse complement strand
TCGCACCCCGCTCCGTTCCCCCTCCCCTCAGGCTGCCCCCGTCCCCCCGCACCGGCTCGGATGACGGGGCGCCCATTAAAGCCGTTGTCCAGCAGCGCCGCCAGCCACCCCGCGAACCCGAACCACACCGTGCCCTTGTTGAGGAGCGGCGGCGGCGGCAGCGACCGCGACTCGTCGGGCAGGAACGCCATGGCTGCCGCCCGCCGAAGGTGACCGGGGGGAGCGGTGCGGCCGCTGCGCCTTCCCCCGCCCGCCCGCGCCGCGCTCCTGCGTTCCGCTGCCTTCCCCGCTTGGGGTTGTTTTTCCAAAAATCCCACCCCAAAATCCAACTCATCACCCCACAAACCCAGCCCCAGCCCCAAACTCCCGAGCTGGGCGGCCTTAGCTGCGTCAGGGACGGGGTTCCTGCAGACCTAACCCCACTGGGTGAGGCGGTTCTGCTGCAGGCCAGCGAGGCTGGTCGGGAAGTAAATTAGGGGGTTAATTAAGCACTAAAATCGAACCCAATAAATTTTCAGAGCTCAGACTAAAGACTGACTAACTCATAGTTTTTTTGTTTTTAATTACTACGAAATCACATTAAATCATTTGCCACTGTAGCAGGATTGACAGAACTGTCAAAGAACCATGTATTAACAAAACACATCATAGGTCCTAAAGACTTCTCAGCGTCTTTCCTAAAAATGTATTGTTCAGCTCTTGTCCACGAGAGGAAAGCTAATGTCTTACAAACAGTCTGATGGGTGAAGGTGGGGGTGTTGACGTCTCTGAAATGGGTACCAGTGTCTCCACTGACTTTGGGCAGCAGGTTTGCTGCAGAGCCCTGACCTTGGCTCCTGACACAGACAAGGGTCCGCACAAGCCTGAACCTTTGAGCTTTGGGGTAAAACAGTGGGCTCGAGGGGGGAATGTGTGGAAGGCTGCTCGGGAAGGCTCTACCTTCCAGTGCCTCAGCAGTGGGGAAAGGAAGAGACAACCTGCGGCCGGGAGTTTGGGATCGAGGGAGGCTGCACCCTCCGAAACCTCGAGAGAGAAAACCCCGCGGGTGTGTGCCCCAGAGGAGCCTCCCCCTTTATTCAAACAGAGCTGAGGGACTCCTCTGCCTCCTTTTTGGACACAAACCTCTGGCGTCTGTGGATTTTCCTGACATCCTCACAGGAGGAGGTTGGGCAGTCGCTGCCGCAGTGTGAGATGCTTCAGTAGAACCTGGGATCGTACAATGGTGGTCCAGTCGTGCCCTGGGTTTAACCCCACAGAATCACGGAATGGTTTGGGTTGGAAAGGACCCAATGGACACCCACTTCCAACACACTGCCACAGGCAGGGAGACCTTCCACTGGATTTCCAGGTTGCTCTATCTCCCCCAGCTTTGAACAGTTCCAGGGATGGCACAGCCACGGCCTCACTGTGTGGCCTCTTGGAGGGTTTCATGATGTGCAAAGGCACGGCTGGAGAAGAGCCAAGAGGGTGTTTGTAGGGTTGTTTTGTATATTACCTTTTCCCTACACAGGACAGCACAGCAGACAGATGAACACGAGCATTGTGGATGCCTTACCCTGAGCAGAACTTTGAGCCTTGGGGCTGAGATACTATACAGGTGCAAGAAGCATTGTGGCACCACTGGCAGCCACAGCAACTAAAAACAACATGGCAAAGCCCTTAATGGTGTAAAAAAAAGCAGAAACTCTGAGAAAGTAATGAAAACCAGAGTGAGAATATCTTGAATATGAACTCAACTGGCGGTGAAAACTTTAAATGTACAAAGTATTCGTTACAGAAATATTCAGTAATTAATCTACCTAAAAAGAGCCACTCTATTTTAAACACCCCAAATATTCAAAGAAGTCAAAAAGCATAACTATCCCCTTGGCTATCCTTGACGAAGGGGTCTCATGCTTCAGCTAACATGGAAGGAAGTTCAAAAACTGCTGTCAAAAATAATAGTAATAATAAAAAATCCATCCCTCTGTCCTCCAGTTTTATGTCAGCAATGGAATCCAAACCAGACTCCAACCTCAGAGCAACATCTTCTAGGGATGGTTATGTAGGGTTTAAAACGTATAATAATTTACTGCAAAAATAACTGCTATCCTTTGGGGAACATGATTCCACAGAGGCAGAAAACAATCTACCTTTTCTTAATGACTTAAGAGTCATTACAGGAATTGTGGACACTTGGTCTTTTGTTAGCGTTGTAGAACTTTACATGAATTACAAATACAGCCATGCAGCCATGTTATCTGGTACATTCAATAGTGTTAAAATACTTCTTCATTTGAGCAGCATGCCTCAATTTGGTTATCTAGTCTACAAAAAAAGAGCCACTAGAAGAATATTAAAACCTATTTGCAAAGTATCTATGAAACAAGAGCAGCAGGACATGGGCATATTAAAATTTGATATTTGAGTGTGCACGAGTTTGACAAAGCGCCTCAGGACAAGTTTCCAGCTGCACATTACATCCTTAGTTGTGTGGGGATCCCTCAAAAGCAAGAGTTTAGACAGAAGCTGAAATAATGCAAGGAATGGTCAAACAAAAAATATCAAGCTTTTAATTTACCAATTCCACAGAACACAGTTACAATGCTCTCTTGCAATCATCCCTCATAATTTGCCACATCAACTTCTATTCAAATACAAGCCATAATGGGAAAACCAGGCAGGTTTTCCTTGGGACAGAAGTCTGGACCTTGTTACTTTTCACAGTTTGCCCTCCCTGTCACTGTGACAGTGCTCCTGATCAGAGGTATCCTCGTTGGACAGTACAGGAGTGCTGGAAGAAGAGCTCCCACGTGGCGATGGCACACCTTCACTGTGTCTCATCATGGGTGGCCTTGTGACAATCCCTCACCGTGCCAGGAACCTCCTCCTAGAGGGATACCCGAGGGGGATCCTGGGATCCCAGAGCTGCGGCTTTACTCAGCCTTTTGTCTGACAGAAGTTCTCTCAGTCAAGACAGAGATGTAGAGTTTCAGCCAAGCGTACGTGATTCCCAGAGCACAGTACACAGAGGTCAGCAGCAGGGGGACAAAAGGGAACTGCTGCTTCCAGGGGGTCAGGGGAAATATGATTTCACAGAAGATTTCCAATGGCACTAGTTGGATGAGGTAGATTGTTTCAAGCCAGTTAAGTAGAGGTTTCTCTCTCCTGTTAAAGAAATTAAAAAAGAGGTATCAAAATATATGGTAACTAAAAGTAACTATTCTGTTTGTCAGCTATCCCAGCACAAAGAAAATCTCCCATTAGATTGCAGTATTGGTTTAAATAACAAGTTAAAGAGTTTCAGTAGGAAAAACCACAGTGTGATAACCATGAGTACATCTCAATGTCTGTATCCAGGATGCCTTGGAAGTTTAAGAAGAAACCTCATAAATTGCTCTGCTTCACCTCACTCCATTTCAGTGAATAACTGAACAGCCCCTCATACAAAGACTTGTTCCACCAAAGTTTTTCTATAACCAAAGACTGGAAATGTCAGATTTTTTTAACCTCTTCCCCCAAGCTTTCTGTAGGATGGACTTTTCTGTGAGCTGATCTCTCACAAAGGACACAATGGCAGGAGATTACTGCAGTTAGTTTAAAGGCAATTTCATGTTTTGGCAAGTTAAGAAACTTGCAAAAACTCCCTCTCTGAACAAAAACTAAGCTCCTATGGAGTTTTTTAGCTAGAGCTCGTAAGACAGAATGACTGAATTCTGAAATAGAGAAAATCACCTACAAAAAGCAGGTGAAGTACTGAATACACATTTACAGTACTCATTACAAACCCTTCGTTGCAGCTTGGGTTTGCCCTGAAAAGTTTGTAAAATAGGGAAGTGAGGACTGCAGGGAATATAAGGATAAGCTCTATCTTTGGCCAGGTGGTAGGAGATCCACAGGCTATGAAACTACACAGGATGATTTTGGCAATTGTATGCTCTGCCAACCAAGTACTTGGAGTTCTGTTGACAAATTGCAGCTTGCAAATGGATGTTATTTACAACCTGTCCCTTCCACACATTACAATACTAACTACTGCAAAATCCACAGTACAGTAAGATAAACAATGTGCAGACAAATCACTGTAGTAAATGCCAGAATACCAAATTAAATCCTCAGAGGTTACAGCATCACAATCCCATGCTTTAACAGAGCACGAGGCAGGTGGGCATCTACTCTACAGCCTCCTAGGACTAACTGGGCTGCTGTCACAACAACCAGGCCATGCTGCAATAATCCTAATTTAAGCACTGCCTCCTGAGAACAGAGGCAGCAGCATCTTTTGACTAGTAACACCTTAATTTGACTCTTCAGCATCAGTTTTCTGTGCTGTTTGTCCTTTATGACAGTGGCTGTTCCCAACATAGAAGAAATGTTGTTATTCCTGGCACTGAGATCAAATTTCTTTAATTACCTGAATAGAGATTTCAATGAAGAGAAGCTATAAACAGTAAACAGCAGCATAAGCAGTATTTTAATTGGAAGTTCTGAAAAACAAAGAACATTATGTACTTTTAAAATTAATTATAAAAAGCTTTTATATATATTGTAGTATCTTTAAATCTTACTAATCTCATTTGTATTATCTGACTTTATTTTCTCCAGACCTACATGTTTTACTGCTTAGGATACATAAAAATAGCACATTTACTAAAAATAAGACATTTACTAAAGCAATGCCAAGCATTTGCAATACACTTAGTTCAATTTTTTATAAACATACTGAACACACCAATTATAATTACTATTTCAGATAGCACTACAAATAAGATTTTCCTTTTCTAAAGAAATGACAAAGAACTGGGAAGTGACTAAAGCAAAAATGACAACCAAATCAAGACTATTGAGCTCTGTGTTGCAAACAAGACAAAAATTAACTGATAGAACACTTTACCTGGTGGTGTAAACAACAATGGAAAAAGTGAGAAATGCCCTGTTGTTGCCAGAATCAAGTAGATGCCAGCATCCTTGGCTCTCTGAATAGACAATAAGCTAAAAATGGCAAGAATTTGTTATGCTTTTGTCTTCTAGCAAAGAAACCTAATTTCAGCAGAACACTATACAATTCACTGAAGAGTAAGAACAAGTCCAACAGTTTCATAGTACCCCCATCCCTGCTGACACTGGACCTGTGATCAAATCTCCCACTTCCAAACCACTTGGCCTCAGAGATAAAAACACAGCAGAAAAATCATCCAGGAAACCCTCCCTCAGAAAATCACACACCCACTGAACAAAATTATCCACAAAGTCCAACACAAAACGAGCTTAAACACCACTAAATCTCTGAGGAAGGAAAATAAAGAGTTTCTAGCAATACTGGTCAGGCAGCTTATGAACTGCAGCTTCACCTCTACCCTAGGCAGGCATGAAGCCCTTTTCATAGGAACTGTGTATTGTTCTGGTCAAGCACAGTGCAGAAGATCCCTTTCCTCAGCTGGCTCCTGAGCAATCCATCCAGCACTTGAAAATATGAACCACAGCACTCATGAAGGTTTGAACTGTGCTTGAAATCTATTTAAAGCACACTACACTGTTACAGCTTAAGGCATTGTATTAAAAAGCTCATCTTCTGAAATATACAGAAATCAAAGTGATTCCCTTTGAGAATTTCTCAGCAAGTGGTTGCAGGTTCAGTTTGTGCCAATTACTTTGCACAAAGTTCACCTACCTTAGAGGCAGAATAGCAAGGAGTATTGCTTTCTCATGCACGTGCCAGCCAAACATGAAGGAGCTCAATGCACACAGAACGAGGCACTGTAGAAAGCCTCGGGGCCCTTGAGGTTTAAACCAAAGACAGAAAACAGAGGGCTAGAAACAACAGGCAAAAACAGGACTTCAGTGAAAAGCTTGGCAATCCTGAAGACAAGCCATTGTCCAATAGACTTGTCAATGTCACTAAACACCACTGCACCCACATTGTGCTTGTGTGGCACAAGCATTATATTGCATTGGAGGAAATTAATCTATTTGCATGTATGACTAGAGACTGAAGGATTTTTGCTGAGATATCAGGAGGGAAAAGCAGTCTGAAAGACCACAGCCAATGCCTTGCTATTTGTGTTGCATGTAAAAATTGTCTGCCAATCTAAGTCTCTAAACACATTTTATCAGTCACTACATATTAGTAACAATGTATCTGTTGCCCTAGAATTAGAAGTCATATGAAGTGCATATTAACAATCAAAACCTACTAGGGACAAAACACATCAAATTTAAAAAAATATTTGTTGTTCTTACCAATATAGCTATGAAAGTACAGATTAATGTTGCCAGTGGAGTCACTGAAGGGAGGACAGTGTGCTGAAACTCTTGAACCAGCCCTCCCGTCATGGAGGCTTTAGGGATTTTTGTGCCATCAAGAAAATTGCACTTTAACCCTAAAAACAAAACATAAAAAAACACAAACTGATAAATGCTAATAAAGACAATGAACTAAGTACATGGCCAGGTTTTTTCTCTTTTTACAGGATGGTAGAGGGAAGCGATTGATCTCTGACCTACTGCTGATAACTTAAGCACTAGATTATGTGGAAAATCATACAATTTATGGCAACATGAAAACATAATTGACTGCCAACATTTCAAATGGGCAAGACTAAAATCCAGAGAGCTCTATCTGCAAACAGGCACCAAAGAGCAAGATTAACATACTGACCAAGAATTGTCAGTGCTTTATCCATGGCATTGTACAAAGCCCAGAAGTTGGGAGCCCAATAGGCATGGCAGAGACCTCGCTTGAAAGGGAAGAGCCGGGAAATGACTTGAGGCAGCTGACCCTAGAGAAAACAAGAACAAAGACATGGTCTCTTTAGATGAGATATGGTTTATATTTTTGTAATAATATTTTCTAACTATTCAGGGAAATAACACATGAAAAAGGGGTTATTACCAATACTAAGAAGGGTCCCAATGAAAGAGCAGAAACAAGACAGACAATTAGTCCCAGGAGAGTTACATGAAGAAAGCTGAAACTTCTCCACTTCAGGGATCCATCTGCAAGAAACAAACAGATTAACAAAACAGTTGCTGTGGCAAGTGGGAGACAAAGCATTCCACACTGACAAGGAATTGCTTGTACTTATCTAAAAGGGATACACAGCCTTTTATGTCAATGTATTCAGTTGCTTCCTTCAACAACTGGCATTTCTTTTGCCCACACCGGAGCTCCTGCTTTATACAAGCTTTCAGTATTTTCCAAATTTACCTTTCCTATTCAAATGAGGAGTATCAGGCATGTTTTAGAGCTAAAAAGTGGTGAGAAACACAAAGCAGGTCTTTGAAATAGCTTCTGATGCTGTCTAATTGTTCCATATCCAGAGTAATTCTTACAGCTTCTAAGTGCCACCTGCAGTTTGTTCATGTTGTTTTTTCTTAACAAAGAACTCTTAAAAAAACAGGAATTGTACAAAATAAATATATTTCAAAGATCCTTCAAGATCCTAGCAATTCTGGTCTCAAGGAGAACTTTTGTTTGAGCCATTTTGTTCCAATTGCATGTGCAGGTCTTGAGTGCTCCCCTAGTTCCACTGATTAACACAACTCCCCCCAAAAGCCAGTAAGGAAAACCCCATCTTACCTGCATTATTTGCAGTAAAGCAATAGGATCGTAACAAATAAATGCCATAAGCTGGGGCCACGTACACGTAGATGTGTTTGAAATGCAGAAGAACAGCAAAAAGAAGAGCCCCCTCCAAATACCTCTTCTGAAAGAAAACAAAACAAAACCCAAGCTTTTCCCTTTGTAGTCACTTTTGATGGTTCTCTGTTGTACTCCTAAGGTGATGGGACATTTTTTGTAAGTATTAAAAAGAGGATTTACCTCAAATTACAAATTCAGTAGTGTTATGCTCAACAGTGGAGAATGAAACTATCCTGTCACACAATTACCTCTCCACAGCTTCAGAAGTACATTCTCTAAGGACTGGTGATTTGGAAGAAGACAAAATGCCAAGAAATGAAGCCACATTGCTCAGGGGTAACACTGAATATAGCTTTCTTATGGGAAACTGAAATGCTGCAGCATCAGCAAGCAATCATGGTGAGTTGCAAGTTTTTCTCTTCCCCACAAAATAAATGAATAATCAGACATCCTGATTCACAGAGCTCAACATGGAGCCACTACCACTGCCCACAACATGAGCAGCCCTGTGAAGTGAATTACTGCACCCAAAACACACACATAACAAATAGACACTTGGGTTTACCTGACACAGCCGAGCAACAGAAAGAAGCATCAGCCCAAAAAGGAAGCCATTGTATTGGAAGTGAATATCTGAACTTGAGTCAAGAAATAAAGCAAACTTTCTTTACTACGTTTTTGGGAGAAGACTCCAAGTCAATGAGGAATAAATGAAAATTAAAATGGAATTTAAATCAAGAAAGCAACCTTAAATTCACACCATATAGACACAAGTAATTTTTAACATTACCTGTATGTACTGTTAGACACAAAATACACTAGTGCTGGCATATTACATTGATTAAATGAAACAACAATCTACATGAGCATTGTACTTCTGTAATACAAAACAAAAAAGGTTAAATCTCCACTTTAATTTGTAAGTTATTAGTTTCTGCCACACATTGGTTAATGGATGGTAACAGTAGCCCTTATTCTTCTACTACTTGTAAGCATACACAAGAACTGTGACAGAGAAAAGTCGTTTCTTTCAATGCACACTGTGCCAAGACCAACTTACAGTAACTGCAATTTCCAGAGTTATTTCTATACAGGATATGGACCTGTTGGAGGGCATTCAGAGAAAGCCAGGAAGATGCTCAGAGAGCTGGAGCACCTCTGCTATGGAGACAGCCTGATAGCTGGAGTTATTTCAGCCTGAAAAAGGGAAGATGCTGGGGAGAACTTGTAGCCCCTTTAGAAGGTGCTTTAAGAGAGCTGGACAAGGACTTTTGACAAGGGCATAGAGTGACAGGGCAAGGGGGAATGGTTTTAAACCAAAACAGGGGAGATTTAGGTTTGATATTAGGAAGAAATTCTTTATTGTGAGAGTGCTGAGGGACTGGCACAGGTTGCCTAGGGAAGTTGCGGATGCCTTATCCCTTGAAGTGTTCAGGGCCAGGCAGAATGAGGCTTTGAGGAACCTGGTCTAATGGAAGGTGTCTCTGCCTAAGGCATGGGGGTTGGAACTAAATGATCTTTAAGGTCCCTTCCAATCCAAACCATTCTATGACAATTTCTTTAGAAAGACTTCCTAACTCCCATATAATGTTAACCAGTTGAATACAGTCTGAATCTCAAAGCACTTCTAAGATTTTCCTTGCCATGGGACAAACTTGAACCAGACCCAGAACTCAGAGCCTCCCTGCTAATACTCCTGTAGGCAGGCAGAGGAGGAAGAGCCAGCAGGGACAGGCACATTGCTGCCAGACTGGTTGGTCCTCCTCCACTTCTGGCAAATCAGACCAAGAGCTGACTAATTTCCATTTCGCCAAATAGTAATTCTAATGAAAACAAAGTTACTTAACTAACCCCAGAAACAAACCCAGCAATGTTACTTGCTATGACAGCAATAATTATACAGGATTGTGCCACACACACTGTAACAGGTTGTTAAAAAACCAAACAAACCACAAACCACCCACAATGGTTTGAAAGGATACGATCCACAATTAACAACCCAAAATTCCACAAAAGCAGAACGGCAAGAATAAATGTTGGTTTTTCCAGGATATCCTTTGCAGCTCGTTTACCATTTACACATCTGCAGCACCTAAACAAGAGCAGAAGAAACAGAAGCTGTCATTCAAATATGCAAACAAAAACATTTCTGGTTTTCAGAGTTAAGAGCTGCACTTCCTCTGAAGTTAGCCATTTTTCCAGGATGCAAGGCAATGATAAAACTCTTGCTAAATTCAAAGGTAGACAATGTAATGAACATGAACAAAGTTCAGTAAAAAAAGGATTTTCATTTTCAATAGCTGGTGTGTTCCACATGCTAAAGCTTACATTACGTAACAGTCTCAGGTTCAAGTCTCCCATTCAGTAAGTGTAAAGCTGTCACAGCCTGCTCGCCATCATGAGCAGTGTATTGCTACTTTTGGAGACAACACAGGGAGTTGTATTTAAGGTCCTCAGCTGGACATGAACCTCTCACTGGCTACCACTGCCCCATACCATATTATGAGTTATTTCTGTTGGTTAAAAACAATTTATTACTTCTCAGTGTGAAGCAATATGGTGCACAGAACTTCTGAAAGCAGTCTTAAATCACATTAAAAATTATGATCTGTGTTGAAATGCTATTGATGCAACCTCCCTGCCATGAGCAGAATATTTTCCACTAGACTGGGTTGCTCAAATTCCCATCCAACCTAGTCCTGATTTTTTCCAGGCAGAGGGCATATACACCTCTCTTGGCAAAATGACCCTGTGCAGACACTAACCCTGAGCCTTCAGCCTCACATTCATACATCTGTGAGTCAAAACAAGAAAAGCAAAAGAAGTCACAATGCAAAGCTGGCCCATTTCAAATACAGAAAGCAAATAAAGGAGCATAGGAAGTGCTCCAATCACAGGAATATCAAGAAGAAAATCAAATACCAGTATCAAAATCAATAGGAAACTACCCAGGTTTTGAGCAGAAAGAATAAAATGACAGAAGACTCCTACAGCCAAATCATTAAGGCAGGTAATGTATTTCTCAGAACAGCCTCCCACTCTACTCTTTAGGGATAAGGTAAATAATTCTTCACAAAGTCGGGTGGGACTGAAAGCATCCAATCCTAATTATATCAGACTTTCAATAATCAATTTATCATCAGAAACACTGGAGCAACTTTGCATATTTGATAATACTGCCATTTTGTGACAGATTTCCTTTATACTTCTACTCTAGAAGAACAGAGTAATAAGAAGAATAACAAGAAAAAACCTGTTCTGAGCACACCAGCTGTCCTGCAACTCCTACCAAACGAGTCCAGTGACAGAAGCAAACCCAAGTGTAACACATGAAACAGCAGCTGGTGTCTGAGTGCCTGCAAATGCATCACATGTAGTGCAACTGTATGCAAGAAGAACACTTATATCAGTTATCTTGTGTTTAGCAGCATAATTCAAGATTCTCCTTGAACAGGTTCAAGCAGCTCTGGTATTTTCCTTCATTTACAAGCTTATTAGTACAAACAGTTATTTGTTGTGGCTACAGAACCAGACCACATATGAAGGACTATCCACTGTTCCCAAAATTAGCACATGAAGACTTACTCATGAACTGCATATATGAAGAGGGTATCTGTAAAGATGACAGAAAGCCTTTGGAAGAAGACGGTTGCACGACTGGTGTAATTCAAGTTTTCAACAACCAACATCTGGGGATCAAAGTACTTGGCAATATGAGAGAGTGCATATTCAAACCAAGCAAAAAATGGTGGATAATCCAGGGTCCATTCTGAGGTTGCCTAGAGACAAAATAAGATTAAATAGTTTGTAACAAACCATGCAATTTGCAGTCCTTCAGGTACAGCTCACTGCAGCCAATCAGCTGATGCATTTTCTCTCAGTGACCTCTATGTAACTCAAACCACTCCACAATCAGTAGCCAGCCCTGTGGGGCTTTAAGCTGTTCTCCTGCAGTTCTGGCAGAGATGTGACAACTCCTGATTAGCAGGAAAAGATTCAAGAGCATTTTGTGTACCTGCACCTAACCAGTATATAACTCTTTGTTATCTATAAATCAATTTACAGTAATAGAGCCAATATTACAAAATCTCAGAAAAATAACTCAGAGACAATATTTGCCTATATTAGAGTGACCACCAACACAATTAACCTTGCTACAGACTCAAAATTACTTTTACTCATCAGTTAACGAGTCTTAACTCTCATACAATCATATCAAGATCAAATGGCATTATGAGATCTCTTCCCATAAGGACAAGGCAAATACCCTGACCAGGAATTAACTCCTTGGCTGTGGAAATAAGAGGAGGAGGGATGAACAGAGCAGGCTGGGATGGGGTGTATTTTTCAGTGATCACGTTCCCAAATGCTTATGCTGTATTGATGAAAGGCATCCTATGTTCTGGCATGGTGTTAATGCTGGCATTATAAAAAATTGTTTGTAAAACAGTCCTTGGATGAGTCCTACAAAGTTCTGGCTTGCACAAATCATTTATTTCTAGATGCTTCTGTGGAGTACTAGACACTATCTATTCCTGTACTCCAGCAGATACCAGGAGACAGACTAAAACCCAATTAGGTAGGCTGAGTCTATGGCAAACCTAAAGGTGATTTGTGTAGATAAAAATCAATGCATGCTATTAGCACACCAGCAAAGGCTCAAAACTTTAATACAGTGATTGATTTCATAATGGATAGATGTATATACATATTGCCATGATTCACTCTTTATTCTGGTAACTGTGTATCACCAACGAGAAGAGCACAGACATCAGCAATTTAAGAGTAGGACACAACTTGCTCTTGTGCTACACAGCCTTTCCAATAATCCATGTGCCTTAACTGCTTTTCCCATTTCATCTCCATAAGTACTTGCAGCTTCCCCAGCTAATTTTCATTTTTTAGCTAAATGCTACACAGCGCCAGCAAATTGTGACAGGCACCTTTTTGTCCCACTACATAACAGTCACCAGCCATTTCTTCCAGCATTCACAGGGTCTGTCATACCCAATGTGCTTGTAATTTATACACAGATAAAAAACACCCCAAACATGTCCTTACCTCATAGTACCACTGAGAGAGGGGCAAGTTGTGGGTGATGGCAAGCCAGTTCCTATGGACTTCGAAATCTGTGGAGTAACTACAGAAGGTGCATGTTAAGAGCCACATATGTGCATCAACTTAAAGGGGAAAAATTTCAGCACATCACCACATACAGGTAAGAAGGAAGCCTCTATTTAACAGCTCTAGGACACCACTGTGATCAAGTAACTAAAACATTAACAATGATGCTGCTCAAAACTTTGTGCCATTAGATGGTCTTTAGGGTCTCTCCCAACCCAAACTACATAATGGTTAGGACTGGGAGAGATCCTAAAGACCATCTCATCCCAACCACCCTGCCATGGGCAAGGACACCTTCCACTGGACCAGGTTTCTCAAAGCCCCGTCCAAGGACACTTTCAGGGACAGGGTATGCACAGCTTGCCCGGACAGCCTGTGCCAGTGTCTCACCAACCTCACAGGAAAGATTTTTCTCCTGACGTCTGATCTAAACCTCCCATTTTATTTAGTTTAAAACCAGTCCTCTTACGTGCTAAAAAGGCGAGAACTATTTACAGCTTGGCTTCTTCGGACAATTAATGCGAAATTCCAAGCTCTAACGGAAGTTTAATATCAGTTTGTTATGTTTTTTTTTCCAGTACAAAATCTTAAAATTACAAAGCATTAATGTTACAGCACACTTAAAGGCTTCCTCGAACAGCAACCAGCCGGAACGGGCCAAAAGGGCTTCCAAAGAGGAAAGCAAAGCCGTGCCACGCGGCACAGGCAGCGCCGCCTCGCTTCCCTCACGAACCCGGGAGCCACACGGACCTTCAGGGCCTCCCCACGACCGCGGCGCCACGCCGCCCGCGGCCGGCCGGCCGCCCTCGGGGGTTCGCGGCAGCCCTACGCCATCCGCCCCGTCCCGTCCCGAGCGCAGGGAAGCTCCTTACTAGGCGGGGATGAGGANGCTGGTTTAAAGCCCGCGCGCGATGCCCGGGGGCGCGGGGCCGCGCGTGCGCGGGAAGGGCGGGGCTCTGTGAGGCGGCGGGGCGGGCGCGAGGGGGAGGAGAGAAAATTGGGGGTGGGTATCGGGAATTCTTTGCTGTGAGGGTAGTGAGGCACTGGCACGGGACACGGTCAGTGACCGGCCTGCACGAACACAGATAAGGAATCCAGTAAGAAAACGCCCGAGACCAAAAATCACCACTGGATCAAGAGGCGCGAGAAGAATGAGTGCACGGACTGAGGGCTATAAAAACTCAGGGACTTCTTTGCGGAGTGCCCCTCTGTGCAGGCAGACGCCCTAGCTTGAGCTGACCTGCCGCTGTACTAGGCTATTACTATTTCCTCTGAGAAATCCAGCCCCTGAGACTGCTGCAGGGGAGCTGGGGCTGAGCCCGAGGAGGAGGAAGCGTGCCTGGGGAGGGAGTGTGGGCGAGCGAGGTTGGTGCTGTGAGGCTCCCCTGGGCAGAAGCCGCTTCCAAGGACACCAGCTTAGCTCTGCTCCAGCCAGGTGCCATCGCCAACCTGCTTTGCTGGTGTCCAAGGCTTCCAGGTACAAAGTGCTCTTTCAGAGGAACAGGCTCAGTTTTTTTAAATGCCTTCATACCAGCCTTGAGGGTGGATGTTGATGCCTTTTTAGCTTCTTTAGAGCAAACTTTCATCTATCTGAGAATGGTACCTTGTAGGAGCCGCATGGAATCACACAGTTAACTCGCTCAATTTTTATTTTCCTGTACAGCAGCAATGTGTTATGGCTTGCTCAAGGTCAGGAACTAGAGACAAGTCTAACAGCAGTAAATCATCAGAGTAAAAGAAGGATTCTCACTGGAAAAATGAATCCTCTGTTTAGAAATGTTTGAAATACAAATGAGCTAATGCAATTTAAATTTGGTTATTTACAAAGGCTTGTTCATCCAAGTTTTCTACAACTGCACTAATTCCTGGGGAGCTTCTTGCAATTCCCAGCCACTGAGACCTCGGGTACGAATTACAAGGAGGCAATGGTTAGAGAAAGGGAAAGCTACAGGAGCAGCAAGAATCACTCATACATTTTTCTCAAGAAACGTGCCAGGCAGAACACTGCTTCATTCACATTTTATTTACTGCTTTCCAAAATACATATTAGTAACAGTTCACAGAAAGAGTTCCAAGCAGAGGAATGCAATCAGATTTTTAAATGTTAATAGACCTACAGGCCCTCTGTGAAGGTGGTAAGCAATAAAGACCATCTTTTCACACTTTTCAAACACTATTGATTCAAAAGCATGGCTTTTAGTGAATCCTGATCAATGGGGAAATCCTGCAATTAGGAGTTGGAGCATGAAAATACTAAGGGGAATGCCAAGAGGATGAGAAGAAATCATTAGATATAGCTGTCCCCTATAGCTCATTTTTTTTCTGAATTCACAGAGAAAACATTCCTTGTGTTATTCCCAAGTGAACCTGTGAGCTTGATCTGGATATTTATATACAATCAGCCCTTCTTGCACAGACTATCTGTGACTGCCTGTACTAATTCACACATGGGGCTGTTCCTGGAAGGGCCCCATATTAGCACTGCTTGTATCCTCTATGTTTGTGTCCAACAGAATGTGGATGCAGAATGGAAGTTAAATGTTTCAAAATACACTGAAATCCTGAGCAGTGGCACCAAGCTCTACAGGACGGGGTGAAAATAAAACTGCCCAGAGGAGTCTTCTTCATAACTTCTCCATTAATCTGTGAAGTATCAGAAGATCCTAGACTTATTTTCCACAATCTCTGGCTGCAGGCAGTATTTACCACTTCCACCAACCTTATATATGGACTCCACCAGCCTTTCCACCTCGCCTTTTATTCCTGGGAATAATTCTGATTGACTGTAGATATTTGCTGCCAATGGACTTGAGCAGCAATTTATATGCAACAACCCAGTTATAAAGTTCTAAGTACAGCAGTGCTGTACTTGGTGCCTGGTGATTTGAAGCACATGCAAATTGAAGCAAAGCTGCTTGCTTCAGAGAAGCTACTAACCTAAGTCTTGGCATGACCCATATTTAAAGTGCATAATAGGAGATTAAAACTGGAAAGGACCAGTGAATTATTCTAATCACAGGCTCTTATAGCAAGGTCTTTGTTTCCATTGTTATCTTGCTGTTTTTTTTTTTTCCTGAACACATCAAGATATTTTTATTCTCTTCCTTCTAAACCCTGGATTTCTTGTTAATGTGAATTCTTTCAGATCTAACTTTTTACACCTACTTCTTTTATTTCTTTACCACTACCTGCAGAAACAAACACTCCTCCCTGCCTTTCACTGCTGTGTAAACCAAGTATCTCTTATTATTTATACACAGTTTCAGTCTCATCATTGTAATTGGACACTGTTAGATATTCAGGAGGTATCAAGCCTAAAAACAGATAAAGAAATCAACAAGTGATTCTTTCTAGAGTCCATTAAGGTGTTTTGTAATAGTCTTTTTGCCATGTAAGAAATACCACTGTGCTATGCACATGTCCAGATCAGACATGTCATTAGATTACAATTAAAATCTTGTTTATCATCTGCCCTAACTCTGGTATTCTTCTCCTCTAACTACTAAACACTCTATTCAGTGGTCATTTAGGAAAAAAAAACAACGAGGCCATTAAACAAAAAATTGCAGGGTTTGGCCTCATTTTTGAACACTAAGATATTGAGGGAGACAGGCATATGGCAGAATCAGGAGTTACACACCAAGCTGTAGACCAAAACAGATACAAAACTTTAAGGGAAAAAAATGTCACTAGATCCTTTCCAGGAAAAAAAAAAAAGTTTGTTCTGAGAGTGAATATTCCACTCAGCAGTGAAATAATTTTTATATGTTACTGCTAATAAAGCCAAGTGCTTTTCATGACTTGTGATGGGGTTGTGCTATACTTGGTATGGCTTTGTGCATGTTTGCTTCTCTTTAATTCCGGAAAACTCTTGAGAAGAATCATTATCAGTGCTGTTGACTGGTAAACAAAAGCAAGTTACACCTCCAGGGCTCAGAAAAAGAAGGTAAACAAAAAACAGCTATTCAGACAAAATGCAAACAAATGCTCTGGAGAGAGAACGTTCCTGTAAACAGTCATTATATCGTAACTCACAGACTGCAGAATTCGAGAGCAGCTATAAATTGAGCTTAGTGTGGAGTTTGAAATAGCAGCTGCATTTGTAGAGCATATGTTTGACTGCAATCACAAGTGATTCACTTACCGCCCATCTCCAGTATAAATAGTACCTCACACTTAAGGATGTTTATTGTGCTTAGCAAGTTTGAGGTACCTCAAGTTTTTCTGCTCCTTCCCAGAGCATGGCTTCACTCATGTCTTTATACTGCTTGGAAATTTTGCATCTATCTACATATATAAAAGAGAGATATTTTTCATCTCACTGTCTATTAATAAATGACAGAGATCTGGGGCCAGCTGTACCTTTTACTGACTTAGTTGCATGAGCACAAATAAATGTATATTCACTTTGTTCATCTTTTGCCTAACAGACTGATGGGTTAAAGCACTCCAGGTGAAGATCTGAGTCCAGTTCTCTCCTTCTGCAGACTCTTCTTACTTGCCTTTCACAAAAAAACAAAAGCAGTAATGATTCAACTCTCCCATGGAATATTTTATTTTGCTGAAACAGAATGGAGCAGTACTGATCCAGAGCTCTAAAGGTTGTAGGTCAGACTTTCTCCCCTCCACCCTTCCAAATGAGATGTAAGGCCACTTCTCTTACCTTTGGAGAAACTCAAGCTGACAGGAAACAAATTCCTACTGCTATTATTTTAGTCATGACATACAAGAGCTCTGGTTACAGATGATTTAAAATCTACTCTCAAGGGTGTGGGTTAAAAAGAAATACTGTCAACAGTCCCCCAAACCTCTGTTATCATAAATTCAGCAAAAGCATATCTGTTTCAAGTCACAGATTTGATGAAAGAGGGTTCATTTCACAGATCATAATCATATTACCACCACAGATCGTCCCTGTCAATGTCCAGCTGACTGGCAAACTTATGCTTTGTAATTCAGGACTGGGATGGAAAAAAAAAAAAAAAAAAAGAGTTCTTCCTAATGCAACTAAATATAGAAGAACTTGGTGACTCAAACTGGAATTTGGTCACAAATTCCTGCTTACAATCCTCAAAATACACAAAATTTGCCATGTTTAGTGGTTCTGAGGGCTTGAAGCCCAATCAGTGCTTTCTGACGATGTGGTCCCATGCATATTAAGCTGTTTTAGCACCAAGTCAGACAAAGGGCAGTGGTTTGAAACAACTGCAGAATGTGCATTTTACCCGTCAGCATGCTGATTTGTGTTGTTCATGCATTCACAGTTTGGAACAGTAGAAATATATTGATGACACTGATTTTTTACAAGAAAAAGAAAGCTTCTTTATGCTTGTTCACAGGTCAAGTTAAAGTAACAACAGAGAAGTTACTTTAGGAAACAAGAACTTGCAGTACTGAGCTTTGCAGCCCTGTGCTAGAAACCTTTGGAAGCACTAAAACTCTAAATGCAAAGTTTAGTTATTGCATTTTCCCTTCTATCTCATTAAAGATACCTGAAAATGTTCCAGAGGGCCTCTCATGCACTCATAGCAATCTGGTTAGGGAAATACAGTTAAAATACTTTTAAACATAATTAGCTGAAAAACTAATTCAAGAACCATCTTGAATGTGGCACAAATGATATTTAGAGACAACATGCAGCTAGTGAGTTATGATCTTCATTATAGCACAGACCAGGTGTGTAGGGAAGAGTTTGACCTCTGGTTTCGCATTACCTTCACTCTAGCAAGCTGACACTGAAGCCAAACAAGCAGGTAAAATTCTTTTAGTGACCTGACCATTTCACAAAGATATTAAACAACAACAAAAAAATAAGGTTCAATGAACCAGGATAGGAAAAACGAACCTCTGTTTTTGCAATGAAAAATATTAGGTGTAACCTGGTGAGAATGTTGCCTTTTCAAATGAAATCCATCCTACCCAAACAGCATCCCATCAAATGTTTAGAAGACATTTGGGGGCCTTTGCCCCAAAATCTGTCTTCACCTTAGTAAGTTTCAGCAGCATCCTCTAGACAAATATTAAAATTGTAAGAGAAGGAAAAGGACTAGTTGTCTCAGATGCCTTTGGAATGTAAAAGTAAAGGTTTCATATTCATAGTTTGCAATAACACCGTTCTCTCTTCTATGGCTTCCTTGCCAGTCACATTATTCCACCATGGCTTCCCTGAAAACACAATAAAGCAGGGGCTTCCTCACAGGGCTCAGAAAAAAGCCCAAGCCAGCTTCACAGGGTGACAGAAATCCTTTGTCGAACCCAAAGAGACGGGTCCCTTACTCATTTGCAACTTGCGCCATCCTTTACAGCTGTATCGAGTGCATATGGCAAGGCTTCTTCTCTGCAGATCCAAAAAGCTTCTTGAAAGCTCAGCACAGGTGATACAGCAAGACATGGCAAATGTCTCCTAGGGCTGTCTGCTGCACTGCAACTCCATGGTATCTTTCACTGCATCCGTTCTTCAGATACATTCCAAACCACAGTTACCGAACCCTCGCATCGCCCGGCAACGCAGGTTAAGGATCACTCATTTTCCAACTGGAAAACGTAGAGAGGACAGAAGTTAAGTGATTTTCCCCAGAACTGTACAGCAAGTCAGAGGCAGAGGCAGAGACAGAGCCAGTCCTTAATTCAGGTGCTAGACAATATTGCTTCTGTCTGGAATATGGACACGTTCTGAAAGGTCGTATTGGTAAGTACATTAAAGGAAAATCATCTCCTTGTTAGTGACTCTTAATTCAGATAAGCATGATTCTGAATTAGGCTGTAAGTGTGTTTTAAAGGGAAACACTTAACCTTGTGTTATCTCCAAGCCGGCACCACAACAAACAGCCATTCCTACTTGTACCGAATTAGGCGAATAATCTTATTATTCATGAAATCTGAAGTATGTGGATGAGCAGAATCTATGCAGAAACCATCACTCATGGCTATTTTCAGCACTTCTTCCACAAACACCTGGAAACTATTGATTTGCTTATTATCTGGCACCACCCAGAGTCTCTTCAAGTTCTGCCTGGTGTACTCCTCTTCGGGAAGGCCTTCCACACTCGCAACCCAATCTAAGGTCAAGTGGTTTGGGTCCTGCAGGTAACTGGATATTGAGGAAAGGTTTCCATTGAAACAGTAGTACAATTTGGAACCAAGAAGCTTCAGGAACAGGCATGATGTGGAGAAGATATGAGCACTGAACACTTCCATGTTGGAGGAAGACAGGCTGTAAATCTGGGGTGCTTCTCGGACAGTGAAGTGAACAGTCTGGGTCTTCTGATCGAGGGTGATGTTGAGCATGGCATTTTTCTCTGCTTTAGAAAGCTCTACCTCCTTCTCCTGCAAGGCCTCAATCAGGGGCTGAATTTGATAAAAATCTACTTCCCGCCGCAGTAAGCCCATTTCCTGAAAATCTTCAGGGAGGTCCAAGTGAGAAGTTCGTAAAAAGTTCAAGATATAGCGGAAAATTTTGCCATCTCTGTCAATGAAGCAGTTACCTTGGCTGTCCTTCTTGGTTGGGATCTTCCCACTAAACATGGCCCCCAGCATGGAGTCTGGAAAGCTAGTCAGAGTGGACAGAGAGGTGGTATAGAGTTTTCCTCCAACATTGAGCGTGATAGGTTCGGACATGATGGAAAAGTCACGGTGCTGGGACTAATTCTAAAAAAAGAAAAATTAAAAAAAAATCCAACACCACACATTTAGTTGCATTAATCAATTTGAAAGGTTAAACGACAGAGATAAATAGTCCTAAATATATAAGGGTAACCATTTGGCAAGAATCAGTACAGAAATTAGAAGTAAGGAGTTATTTTTTGAAGTTGTATCTTGAGAACAAGCATAAGGATGTTTTTTCTCCTAACAGATTTGAACAGGACATTATTTAATTCAGTTTAGTGTCAGAAATCATGAGTCTTCCAAAACTTAACAATTATGCTAAAAGTGAATCTCTCCCACCAATACCTACAATGAGGGCTGACTTCAAAGTAGTGTTCTGGGCATGTATGATCTCATTTCCCTCACAAACAGAATTTAGAGGGGACAAAGAAGGACAGGACAAGAACTGGACACAACCCAGCATCTTCCATAGTGTTTGAAGATATGATTAAAGTAACAAAGCAGCTCAGCAGAATCCCCTGAAGTATGTCTGAGTGCAGTCAGCATAGCAGGGAGCCAGACAGCAGTTGCTGCTGTAAGCACATGACAGTCTGTAGTTCCTTTCATTAAAAAAAACGCAGACTTTCTCCTTCCAATGTGCTTTACCCTAGAAAACATTTTCTAATTATTTGGAGCCATATTCCAGTTGACATCATTTTGATGCAGAGCCTCTGCCACCAGCTGACATGAACTAAGGATGTGATTTTAAGGTGCAGTTAAGCCTTAGGAAGGGGCATGCATAACCTCCCCTTGCCCTCTACCATACCATTCTCCTCCTTTATGCCAACTCTGGCACACATTTGACCCCACAGTGAGCCAGTTTAGGGAGAAAACCTAACATTTTCTATTCAGCATGCTTTGCTGAATAGAATGTGTGATGGCACTGGGCCAATGCCAGGGCTGGGGCAAGGGAAAAGAAAGGAGCTATGCAGCTGTCTCCATTGCAGCTCAGCTCATCTGTCTTGTGCAGGTGGGCCATCATTCTTGCTACCTGAGGACCTGCAAATCTGTTTTTCTTTGTTTGATGAATCTAAATCAATCAACAGCTCAGCAGGAAACCCACCAGTGTTTGCTTACAGAGGCAGGAGGTAGCTCTTGCTGTAGTAACTACAGCCATTCAACAGAAAGCTGCCAAACAGCTTCCTTAAAATTGAACTTCAGTGCAGGCATTTTCCTAACTAGTAATGGAATAATCACAGACACTACCCACGATTATGAGCTCTGGAGTCACAGCAAAATGCAGATAGGGAGAAGGTCATCTTGTGCTGGAATATCAATTCTTTTATGGTTGCTAAAACCCAGATAATAGTGCTAATGGCATTCTAAAACAAATACACCTCTAGACAGCAGCCCATTTTGCTAAGAAAAACTGGCTCAACCTAGGGCAGATAATTAACAGATCAAAGGAAAGCCTGTCTTCAACTTGTTTAACACTAACATTCCACTTTGTTCTTTAGCCCTTGGCACACAGCCTGTATCCCACTGCACAATAATGCAAAGATGCAGATCTCTAAATCTGGAGTGCTTTCCCTTTGTATCCCTTAGTCCCATGTATCCAGCAAAACTGGCAAATAAAGATGCATGTGTAGGCCAACACAACAACATGTGCATCGATGGCCACAGACCATCCTCGTGACTAACCTCAGCCAAATATACTCCAGAACAAACTATCTGTTCCAGTGCTAAACTCCCCTTGGCACTGTAGTCTCAGCATACTTCCCACTCTTGAAGACTTCAACCCAATTTAGAGTCAAGAGCTGTTTAAACGTGATCATGTGGGGTTTCAACTGATCTAATTCTGTAGCACGAGTGGCTGCCACGAATTTTTCCCCTAAGGGCTTGCAAAATGTCTGCAAAAGCATTGCTACAAGAACAATCAGGACTTCACAAAAGCAGCCTAAAATGGATTTTACTTTTTTTCACATTTCATCAAATAGAAGCTTCCCCATCCCTCCCTACAAATAATACAGCTTGTAGAAGCAAGACTGACAGTGATTCCAAAAGCCATGTTCATTGCTGCCCACCTCTGCTGCCCTTCAAGCTGCTGTAGACTAAACAACCTGTTCTTCCTTCACATGTGAAGCTTTCAGATTGTTGAGCCCAAGCCTGCTTATCTACATCATAAGAGTTTTTTTCCCATGCTGTCTGCCAGCCATAGCCAGACACAGAGCAAGATGTTTCCCTTGATGTGTCTGTTACAAGGCTTCATTTGGCAGAGCTCGTGGTCAAGAGTCACAACCCAAGGACCATCATCTAGCCCAAAGATACAGGCCTTCATTTCAAACTCGTCATCCATCCTAGGTTTACTCTCATCCAACACCTCACTGATGGCCTGAATGAGAGGCAGACGACTCGCTCCAACCTGAACAGATAATATTTAAATCTCCTGCAACTGTTTTCTTATCAGCAGTCCAAAACAGAGGTTGCCAACAAAATATGGCAGTAACATGAGCTCTCTGAAGCTGAAGACCATACCTATGCTGGCAGAAGCAGCATCAGAAATCTGTCCAAGCCTTAGCTCTGGAGCTGGAAGAGTAGCACAGAGATTGGCACTCTCTCAGCAAGGGGGCTCTGCTCCTCTCCCACCTCAGGGCAGTGCTCAGACACATGCCCTGGACACATGCCATTCTGCTTACGGCTATTCTAAAGACCCACACAGACTGGATTTCACTCTCCCAGGACACCAGCCTGCTCTGACTTTGAACCTGCCCATTACCCCTGCATTAGATTAAATTTTAAACATTTAATGATACAAACATCTTGTCCATGGATAAGGCTGGAGGATAACTATTCCTCAGCTGTCATTCCTAATTTTCTTCTTTTGCCTAATTCATCCCATAGTCTGGGAACCTCAGAAGACTCAAAAATGTGAGCAAAATGAGCACGAATGTCTACTGGATTTATCATCAACCTGGACTTAATGCATTGACCAACTGATTTACTTGCCAGTAGCTAGATAAAGTCAGTCTTTGCTGCTTTTTCCCCTAAAAACTTGTTTATGAAAAACTGTTTTTCGTAAACTTGTAAAAATTGAAATGGGTTACAAGTTTTCTGTCTTTGATAATTCAATAACCAAATGCAGCCCCCAGCATGGTTTTTCAAGCCCGGGAGCTTTGCAAATGTAGTATAAATATTGTGCAAGAATGCAGCATGAAAATCACTTCTTGGTGAGATTTCCACAAAGAGGAGGTACCAAAAGCATCTGATCTTGGACATAAGGAGGCTCCTGGTCTAGTGGAAGGTGTCCCTGCCCATGGGGGAGTGAGTTGGAACTAGATGATCTTTAAGGTCCCTTCCAACCCAAACCATTCTATGATTGTATGATTCTACAAACTGCAGTCACCAAGGAGAAGTACAAATTGGGTTATGGTTCCTGGAAGCAGAGAATTACAGTAAAGTTTTTTGTGTAGCTCCTCCCCAAGTAGCATTTAAAATTCACTCAAATTAGGTCAGCTAGAGATCTGACAGCTGAAGATGCAAATCTGGCTGAAGAACACAAGATTTATTTTGTGCTTCTAAGAGCAACCTGTATTTAAATACTTCCCTTAATATCATGGAGGGGGAAAAGTCTACATTTGCTTAAAATTATGATCTTATCACATGATGTAAATTGAGAGAAACCAGCGATGCAGTGGTCAGCTTTATGAAAAAGTCAAACTCCTGAACCAAAGCTGTTGTCTGAGCATCTAAGCATTTCAAGCGACTGCAGCTTATAAATTTTAACTTGGGTTTTACTCCTAGGAGCATCCTCAGCAGCTGCATAGGGAACATTTCTGTAATAACCCTCTGCCCCAGGAGTTTAGTTCAGCAAATAACTGCTTCGAAGCTGGGAGAATGATGGGGCTGGACACAGCAGGAAGGTAGGCAAGTATGCAAAATGACAAAAGCTAACTGTTTTCACTGATCAATGCCTTCAGGTATTTAGAACCATCATTATCATACCACTTTGTTTCATAATCATTTTGAATGTTGAACAGCTTTGGATAAGCTTATTTCCCCTCTCCTGCATTCATCATATTTAAGAGTGCTTTAATTAGTTAATAAATAAAATTCTGTATACGTAATTTAACTGAGTGCCTGTTTCACCCAACCTGGCAAAAACCCACAAGTGTACAGTAATCATCAAAACAAAAAAAAAAACCAACCTATCAGCCATGATTTGCCAATGTATGTAAATTGTAAACAAATGGCACAAATATTTTTAACCGCTTAATTTTAAACTGTGTTTTTAACCACTGAAAAATGCATGCAGCTGAAATCTATCTTTTTTTTGCAAAAAGAATACAGTTTAACAGAAAGTCTAAAATTATAGACATGTTTATGTGGTTGTCAAAAGATAGCTATAGCTCTCTCTATATACAAACATACATACATATTTATACATATATATATATATATATAAAGATTTTAAACAAGATTTTAATTGAGAAAAAAAATTGATTGCCAACACACATTTCTTTTTAAAAATGTCAGGGAAGGAAAATTCATCAATCCTTCTGGATTTCAGAGGCAGTGCCCAAGATGTGGATAACCAGCTGATCCTAATGTCATTCAGGGGATTTAATTAATGAGATTAATTAAACACAGAAGAGCAAAGCAAGAACAATCTGTAATTTGGTTGAAGAGGATCATGTTGAGTTGTTAAGGTTTCCACAGTCCATCCCAAAGGCTGCTTAGGGCCTCTGAAGCCCTTGCACATGGTATTAAAAGCATTAAAATTGTAGCATCCCCTGAAATATGAGTTAACATATGGTGTTACAGAAATAGAGTTTTTGTTGCAAGATGTAGCATTACACAGCCATTTCCAAAGTCATTGTTTTTAATGGTTTTAATTTCATGGAATCAGACAGTTATAGAACAGCTTGAGTTAGAATGGCTAAAGATTATCTTGTTCCAGCCCACACCCCATGGGCAGGGACACCTTTCACTAGATGAGGCTGCTCAAAGTCCTATCCAGCTTGGCCTTGAACACATCCAGGGATGGGGCAGCTACAGATCCCCTGTGCAGCCTGTAGCAGTGCCTCCTAACATAATGTCCACAGTATTGCACAGTTGGTTAGTTTTATCATGTGGCTTTCAATAGCTCACCTGTGAAATGTCCCTCCCCAACCAAAACCTGGAAAATCTGTATTAAAGACAGTGGAACATGTGCAGCTGCTGTAAGAAATAGCTGAGAATTAACAATGAACCGCAAAATATACACACAGGAAAAAGAAAAATTAAAAAAAAAAAAGAGGAAATTAATTATTTAAACTGATGCAATGAATGATGTCTAAGTGGCAATAGAATTAAAGCAAGCCAGGGACCATTTCTGCTAAGCATCAGGAAGAGCAGCCAGACTAAAAACCTCTCTGGCTTTTTGAGTATTGCCCAAGAGAGCTGGTGAAAGGCACATCAAGTAGACATATGTTACAAGAGACAGATCAGGTAGTGCTTTATAGGAAGTAATTCTGCCTTGGGAGAGGCAGGATTGATTTCAGCTCAAAAGGAAGTATGAAAAAAGAAATAGCTGGGCACCTGTATGGCTGCTGGAGACTTTAAATGGGATTCAGCAAAGGCTGGTTGTTGCAGCATGAGGCTCCAGTCTCCTCCATTAGAGCATATTAACTGTGAACACATAATTAGGCAAAGATGCTCTTTCCTGTGTGAAGCTCGTTTTGCTTTGCCCCAGTCTCCCCACACCTGGCATGTTTCACTTTGCTCCGCTGTGTCTTACTGAAATATCCATTTTGATTTGAGGTAAAAATTCCAGTTCCTACAAAACACCTGAGCCCTGAGGAAACAAACAAACCCTCATAAATTTGAGAACTCTAGATGTGGACACAGCCAAGCCCATGGCACTTGCTGTAACTCTACCTGCAGAACAGTTCTGTGCCTTGTCCCCTCTCAAGGGGACAACCTCGTGGAGGAAATCCAAACCCTACAAGCTCGTGCCTTTCTGAGTTATGGGGGCTGCAAGCAAGGCAGTTTGAAGTCTAGAAGTCACCTCATTAAAGACAAGATAAAAAATAATAATAAATTAACTAAAGGGGGAGGGCAGAAACACCCAAAAAATAGTATTTAAGGGTTCAAAAACCCCGAACAAACCACACCTCAACTGACCACTTACCCAGCCTACCGCGGACAATAGACACCAATGTGAGCAGAGTTTTAGGAAGAATTTTATACAAAATCCTTTGCAAGGATAGACTCACCCCTCCCTTTGTATATCCCTGATGCACGTTTACTTAGCTCAGATCATCCTTTACTACAGAAGGTTAAACATTCGCAATACAGTCTCTGCACCCTATAAGCTTATTTATGGCAATTCCCATCGCTGCAGAACGGACCCACCTGATTTTGGACACTTAATATGAACCCCTCCAACTGAGCAGCACGTAAGAGGCTTAAATTCAGTCGGTGAAGCAGAGCACGGCGTGCTCTCAATCCCAAAATGAAGCACCTGCCGGGAGGCACAGCAGCTTTTCGTTTCGGGACTGCTGTGGTGCCTCTGGAAATTTCCAGCAGGCGTTTGGGAAAAGGCCGCTCACCCCGAGCCTGGCACGGGGGACGCGGTGACGAGCTCTGGGAGGGGACTCGAATTCCCAGCAGGCGTGAGGCAGGAAACGACGGGTCACCCTTCCTTTCTCTTCTTGAGACGGGATTGCTATCGATCTGCCGGCGGCTGCAATGCCGGGGGACAGACATACTGCCTGGCCACCTTCGGAGCGCAGCTGCTTGCCTGCCGGTTATTTATATTTAATTTTCTGACCCTGTTTTGTTACGCACAGAAGCGCCGTTCTGCCAGCGAGCCGTGTGAGGGATGGGGAAGCGCGAACGGGAGTTTCCTAAGAGCCCTGGCTCGCTGTGGGTACGATGGTGTGTGTTCATCCCTTTCCAAACCCGCACCTCCGTGCCCTTGAGCATCTCCTGGGCTGCCGGCTGAGGGATGCAGCCGAGTGCAGGAGGCTTTGCGTAGGCTCCCTGCAGATGCTGAATTTACGCATAACGAGAAGGGGTAGGGAGGCAGAGGTAGGGAAATAGAGCTGGTGCCCAGTTAGTAAAAGCAAGGAGCGATGTAAAGCAAAGGTCAGGTTCCTCCTGAGAGGGGAGGAACAAAAGCAGCGGGGCACAGCAGGGAGCAGGAGAACGAAAGAAGGTTGAGTGCTGCCGAAGGAGAACGGCTGACTACAAGATGGAGGGGAAGGGGGAGTGCGGAGCCACAGGGATGCGACTGCAGCCAGGTCTGGAGAATAAAAGCCGAAGTGCTGCAGTGCTCGGCGCTCTGCTGCGGTGATAGCAAAGGCTGGTTGTTGCAGGATGGGGCTCCAGTCTGCTCCATAAGAGCATATTAACTCTGAACACCCGTAGGTTCAGGGGCTGCTGGGTGGGCAGTGCAGATGGTCAGGAGGGCACTGCCACCGCCTGCCACAAAGGAGCCTGCTTGGGGTCTCAGGGCAGTGGGAGCATCACTTTTCCTTCCAAGCTGACAAAACCCTTTGAATAGCCCAATATGCCCATTTAATGCCAGTTTTGACAGAAGTTGTCACTGATTTTCAATGTCTTGTCCTAGCACCCATTTAAGTACCACTTGGCATGCCTGGAGTATCTTCCAGATACTCTTTATTTCCTTCATGGACCACTTTATTTTGTCCCTGAACAACTCCACGGCACATGTGGTAGCCCACCACCTGCTTGATGGACACACGGAGTGGTTCAATTATTCAGTTTCCACCTCATCTCCCACTGACACCATTGCTTCCAGAGCATCCCTGCAATTAGAGGGTGGCCAATTCCCAGCACGGAAGCTGCTGCACCACAGCAAAACCCACTCAAAAATCACGCTAACAAGGTAGGCACCACTCAGATCCTCTGGAGGGCATGTATGGAGCCCATCGCCCGGCTGGACTCAGCTGGCTGTATGTCCCAGATGTGGGCATACAGGGCTTGGATTCGCTGCGAATACTTAATTCGGAGATGTTTCATCGGAAGGGGGCAGGGGAATGTGCAAAGTTTGCAGAGTGACGCTAAACCCGACCCTGTTACGGACAATTGTAGGTACGGCTCCTCCCTATAAAGCCAGGTGCTCACACTACCAAATTAGCGTAAAATGCTAAAAAAATAACGCCAAATTCCCCTTCAGAAGGGGCTCACCCGTCCTTCCCGCATCTCACAGCGGACCAGCTGCGGGGCTCCCGGCCGCCGGTCCCCGCTTCCTCCCCGTGCCTCAGTTTCCCTCCCCCACCTCGGGGAATTCCGCAGGGGGTGCCCCTGGCCCTCCCTACACCCCCCAGCCGGGCGGATCCCCCCTCGCCCCGCCGGGGACCCACCTGCGCCCCCTCCAGCCGCCGAGCTCCGCCGCTGGCCGGGAGGCGGAGGGAGGCGGAGGAAGCGGGGGGCGCGGCGCTCCCGGCACGGCCCGGCACGGCTCGGCCCGGCCCGCTGGGAGATGTAGTTTCGCCGCCGCCCTCGGCCCTGCCAGTACTGCCCCGGGACTGCGGCTCGCAGGCGGCCACGCCGCATCCCGGCCCCGGCCGCAGGTAACGCGGGGCGGGCGCAAGGGAAAGGGGCGCAGGAGCGGGGCGCTCAGGGGTTGGGGTGATCGCAGGGAGCGGGAGGTCGGACGCTGGGGAAGTGGTGCAGTAGCGGAGGTCTGGGCTCGGGATGTAGGAGGGATGCTCAGGGGAAGGGATGCAGGAGGAGTAGTCGGAAGAGAGGTGCGTGAGGGATGCTCGGCGTGAGAGATGCAGGAGGAACGCTCGGAGTGAGGGATGCAGGAGGGATACTCCGGTGAGGGGTACGGGAGGTGTGCTTGAGGTGGGGAACTCAGGAGGAATACTCGGGGTGAGGGATGCAGGAGAGGTGCTCAGGGAAAGGGGTGCAGGAGGAGTAGTCGGGGAAAGGAGTCCTGGAGGGATACTCAGGGTGAGGGATGCAGAAGTGCTCGGGGTGAGAGGTACAGGAGGAGCGCTTGGAGTAATGAATGCTCAGGGTGAGGGATTCAGGAGGAATACTCAGTGAGAAGCATATAGGAAGGACGCTCAGGGGAAGAGATGCAGGAGGGTTAGTCAGGGAAAGGGATGCTAGGAAGGGTGGGATGCTGGAGGGATGCATGGAATGAGGGATGCTCTGGGTGAGGGAAGCAGGTAGGCTGCTCAAGGGAAGTGGTGCAGGAGATGTGCTGGTGGAAAGTGTTGCAGGAGGGATGCTCAAAAAAGGCAAGAATGCTTGGCAGTCAGGATACAGAAGGTTTTTCAGGGGTTGGGATGCAGGAAGGAGCTGGCAGCAAGTACTGCTTGAGGGTCAGGGTAGAGCTGACATTCTCAGGAACTAGGATGCTCTGAGGGAGAGTTACTCAGGATAAGGGTAGTGGTGCTTGGGAGAGATACTCAAAGGGATGCTCTGGGGTTGGAACGTAGCAGAAGGCTTGGAGAGAGGTATGCAGGAGAGATGGTTGAAGTGAGAACTACTCAAAATATTGAGATGCAGGAAAGATGATCAAGAGAGGGAGTCTGAGAGAAAGGCCCAGGTTCTGGGATTCCCAGAGAGATGCTTGGACAGAGGGATCCTCTGTGGTCAGGGTGTAGAAGGGAATGGTGGAGGAGGGGTGCTTGAGCATTTGGTTTTTTGGGAATCAGGCTATAGGTGAATGCTTGGTGGGAGAAATACAGAAGCAACATTGGAAAGTGGGGGTATGTGCCTGCAGGGCTTTGCAAAACTGTTTACAAGGCAGCATCTTGTTATAACAAACTGGCCAAGACAGATTCAAGTTTTCCCCATGGAAGCTGTCCTGGAGAGAGACACCTAGGGATGTTCCCATCCCATAGGGAGCCAAAGACTCTAACAGTGAGGGTCAAATTCAGATTAGCTGATATCCAATCCAATTTCAGGTTGGATCTGCCACAGCTTGGACTTTGCGGGTATTACTGAAGAATAAAAGCAGATTTTGGAATAGTTGCACTGCTATCAGGTTTTCACAGCACTTTGGGAGCTCAACTATGCCCAGCTGCATCTGGTGACAGGGAAATTTCAACAGCATGCCCTACCTAGCCTGAAAGGATGCTTATTGAGCTTTGAGCTTTCACCTGAGGAGGAGTCTCAAAATGCTTTGGCCACCTTTGTGATGGAGTCCATAAAGTTTGCCATGGTCTCACTTTGCATTTCTGCTATCTGAATTGGCTGATGCAAAGCCAAATATATTGGGGGCTGGAGGGAAAACTGAGATCTCAAATGGGCATCATAACCCATTTTTCCTCTCCTGAATGCACCCCCAAAAGTTGGAGATCTGTCTCCAAAGAGTGAAGCAGCGTCTAATGAATCCCAGGCAACGCTGGCAGTATCCGCCCTCAGTCTGGTGTGCTTTGGTGAACAGGACGTGGTTTTTCCTTGGGTTAAATCCAGGGTTTTAATTTCTATACAGAGAAAAAAGCAGAGAGAAACCTGAAGAAAGAGAGTGATTTTAATGCTATAAATACCTTCAGGAAAACAACCATCTTTCCGGAGTAGATGTATTTACAGTTTCCAGGGGCAATGATAGAAAGGACATTGGCCTGAAGGTCAGTGCAGGATCTGGGCACTCTCAGTATAAAGCCTTATGGAAGTAGGGTGTCACAGCCCAGGCTGAGAGCTCTAGCTAAGCAGGAAAACAGAGGTCTTTTGGGGAAAGAAAAGGAAGATATCTTCAACTGGAGGATGTGAGGAAGACAACTGGGAAAAAACTTACCTATTGCAGGCAGGACAGAGCTTTTGGGCATCCAATGCCAAATAAATTCAGAGAAATCAAAATCAGCTGGGGTGGGTTATTTTTGTCTGGAGTTAGTGCTCGACTCAACCACAGAGACAGTGTTTTGTCACTGTTGGTCTGGTGGTTAGAGCAAGCCTTGCCTCATGCCCCCTTCTCTCCTGCTGGCTTTCAAGTGTCTTGCTTTCTGTATCTGTACCAGGATGGCTGATAATATGCTAGTGATAGTTTTGAGATTCTTTATCAGGAAAGGATACCAGTAGGTACTAGAGATGTGTGTATGTGGCTGTTGACTGAAGGGGAGGAATGGAGCTGGGAGAAGGAGTCTGGAGAAAGAGAGGATAAAATGCTAGAGCCTTAGGCTTTATTTGGTAGTGTGTTGATTGCTTTGACATCAAGCCAAAGCTTTTTGTTTAATTTGATGACTGAGTGCCTAACAACAAAAAACAGAACAAGAGAAGAAACTTGGGGATCTGTGTGCACCAAAGGGATCAAAGAAGAAGCACTGGGGAAATAAGAGGGTAGGGTAGGTAAGATAGATGGCTTGAGGTACAGCAGCTTGCCTAGCATTGTTGTCACTTGGAGAGGGCTGATAGAATTGTATGATGTGGTTAAACATATTTATGGTGTTTTAGAGGAAAAACGTGGTACTGCAGAAAAAAGGAAAAGGATCCACAATGGTCTGTGGATCTAAAGTATCAACAAATTTTAAAGAACATAGAGACTACTATATGATACATTTAGGTTGATTGCAAACAGATATCTTCTGGTTAGTTACTTTTTTGAGACCTCTAAGAGTGTGGCCACAAGAGAGCATCTCATTGTTCCCAGGGTGGAGCTCCTGATGTACAGCAAAGCCATGTAAAATGCCAACAGTCCAGTTGGGTGGCAATGCCTTAAACCTTCACTCTCTGGAGAGAACTGTAAGCCACTGTCCTGCCAAGTGTAGGAACAGCCTCCTGCTCTGAATCTGCTGCTGCTTGTGGTGCAGGGCAATATCCTGCTCCAAATCTGCTGCCTGTGGTGAAGGACAAACTCCATTGGTGCTGTACTAAAGGGCAGTTCTGATTCCGAGGATAGAAAAGCATGAGGAGCCTCGTCAGCCAAAAGTAATTAACTCTAGTGAGTAGGAGACAGAGAACACGAGTGCAATCTGCCAGTGGAAAACAGTCTGGGACAGGAAGCAAGGAATATGTGATCTCCTTGAAAAGAAAAGGTGAATTTAGAAAGGCAGATTATAATCATATGCAAAGAATTCAGCCAGGCTTCTGTGCTGGCGATTTTTCCCTGTTACGAATGCAAATAGGTAGAGTCTGACTTCTCTTTCTAAAAGGCTACTTAATGGGATTTCTCTGCAGTTATTAGCTCTGATTTTCTGCTTAGATCTTATAAAAATTAACCTGGTGCTTTGCTCTGCCATGGCACTTTATGGGATTCAACTCAGACAGCAGCTGAAAGCGAAGTACAGTGGAGCATCACCATTAATGTATTTGTAGGTCTGGAGAGATTTGGCTGCTGGCTCTGTCATAACCTATTCCATCTCCTTGAGCAAATGCTTTGATCTAGATAGATTTCAAGGCCCCTTCCAACTGTTCTATGATTCTGTGGTCTAGATGTGCCTCAGTTTTCATTTTGCTACAACAACATGAGTATCTATTAGACGTGGTAATGATGTGCAGGCTGTGGTTTTCCCTGCTTAGCTGGATGAACAAACACGTACTTTGAGCCAAAAAAAATCCTCTTTGCCTATGAATTCATTGGACATTTGTTCCTGGCAAAAAAATGTTGTTAGAATAAAATTGCTTTGGTATTTCTGGAAAACAGACCCAGAGAGGTGACAACAGGGCTGGTCCTTGTAAGAAGTTGCATACAAAGTCATGGAAAATTTTGTATAAATTTTAGAGAACAGGGTATTTTTTGTGCTCTAGCAAGGCAGTATGTGAGCTCCCTTTTATTCTGCAGCAGCTCAGCATGCTGCAGGATTGAGCCCTAATTGCCTGGCTGCCTGGAGGATGCAGCAGGAATAGCAGTAATGTCTTGGCTGACATAAAAGAAACCATTCCGGCAGGAGTTAAGGACAATAAAAGGTGAGTCTCATTTCTGTACTTGCAGACCTCCAGGGAGTTCAGGGAAGTAGATATTTTTCTTCTTTGTAAGTCAGAAGCAAACCGCTTTATGTATCACTCTACTTTTGGATTGTGGGAATTATTTTTCCTTCTTTAGTGGTATCTATCAAAGACTCTATTATGCCATTATTGGAAATGAGCTGAATTTATTACTAAGATTCCCTAAAGGTAAGGAACATTTTGCATCCATGTTTTCAGAGCTTTGTTAAGACCTAGGGTGTGGAAACTGGTACTACATTCTGCAAAACAGTACTAAGGAGACTTTACTGGAAATCTGCTGCTGGCAGGGATGAAGGAATGAATTGATTTAGAAGTAATTGGATAGATTTCAATTGAAATGAATCCTAAAGAAAAAGAATAGGCAGAAGAGAACTGTAAATACAGCTTGAAACAATACAGAGTATGAAGACTAGACACAAGCAAAGCCAAAGGTGATTTTTCATCCCAAGATTGGGGTTTTTTTGGTTTTTTTGGTTTTTTTTTTTGGTTTTTTTTTGCGGTTTACTCAGTTTGGAGAGTGATGCTAAGCTGGCCAATGATGCTCTTTGCTTAAATTTAATTTCCCTCTCTGGTTTCTAGGGGATGCTTGGGTGTTTGTCCTTGCAGGGACCCATCTTGTGGTCAGCAAGCATCTTAGATGTCAGTAAGGCTTTTGAGATGATGCCTTGCACCATCCTTGTTTCAAAGACAGATGTGTGGACTACTAATTGGGTAGGAAGCAGGCTGGAGCTATTCTAGGACCTTTCCTTTTTAGTATTTTTTATGAATGATGTGGAAGAGGAGATGAAATTAATTTAATCAGATTTGTAAGCGAGGCCAGAGTTGAAGAACAGTCAATATGCTTGGGGACAGGGCTCCCAAACAGGAGAGCCAGGACATGTTGTGGCTGACATGAACTTCATGGAATTCAACAAAGACAAATGTAAAGTATTTTGGTATGGATGCTTGGGATGGACTCAGCTGGGATGGACTAGCCCCTTGACCTGTTGAAGGCTGGGAACTCACTGATAGAAGCTCCCCAGTGTCTACAAGGAGGTTATTCAGGAGATGAATACAGGCTTTTTACATGAGTACAAGGCAGGTGAATGAGAAAAAACACATAAATTGAAACAAGAGCTTCCAACTGCAAATAGGGAAAACCTTCCCACTAGGAGCTAATTAGAACAGGAGCAGGTTGCCCAGGGTTGTTGCATGATTTCCATCCTGGAATATTTTCTAGACCTTAATGGATAAAATCCTTAGCAGCTGGGGTTGATTTCAGCTATGGACAAGGTTTGGCCTAGAGACCCCCCAAGGTTCTTTTTCTCCTCATTCTGTGATTTTGCCTGTGTTGTTCCAGCCAGTCATGCACTGGCGTAGCATAACAGTTTTGCCATTTCAAGGGATTTTTTCTCTTTTCCTGCAAAGCTCATATTGTGTACTCTCTGTTTTATGTGAGCTACAAAACAGATGGGAACCTCAATGTGACTCTTCAGTTTAATAATTAACTCTTTGACCTTCTGCTTCATCCTTGTGTGCTCCAGGAACTCAGTTCTGTTCGCAAGCTGGAATGAGCCAATCCTCCCAGCTCTTCAGTGTGTTGTTAATGCTGGTGAGGAAGAAGTGCAGAAAGGTTGTTCTACTTCAGGAACACTCATTATAGAAGCCTGATTGTCTGAATATTTAGTCTCTTTATTTCGGTATTAAACAGATGAGAACCAGGGACCAGATCTCCAAGGCAGCATTCGGCTGCCCGACAATGAACTGTCCTTCCCTCTCCTGCAGTTCCCTGGGTTATTTATGACACACTTCCAATTTCTACAACAAATGAGACTGTGTTCTTACAGACAACACTCCAAATCACTTTACTCCTCTGCTGCAAACCCTGATTCACTTTCCAGGGAGATCTTGGGGGAAAAAAAAGTTAATATTAGATGCTTAAACTAATATTGCTCTGACAGCATCTGGAGCTGTGCTTGTCTTGAATTAGCCATATTAATTCCTAGCCTTTGACATGTGAATGATCTTTTAGTGTAGAATGATTTTTAGTGTAGTTTTAAGACAATAATATTTATTATTTCATACTACAAAGCCACTTAAATGTTGCTTTAATGTAGTTCTAAGATTGTTATATGGCCTGGCTAGCATCCTCCATCCTGGCCTTGTCTGGCCCACACCCAGGGAGCAGTTTGGTCTACCCTGATACACAGCAGGACCATGGGCTTGTTTGTCCCCTGTCTCTGACACCAGGGTGGTTGGAGAGCTGCAGGTGGGACTGTATTGACTAAAACCCAGCCTTGTCCTGTAGAGCCCTTCATTGGTGAGGAGAGCATGGACCCTTCCCCACAAAGTCAACTCAGGTGGTTCGCCCTGTGTGTATTCAAGATCTTGATGTTCATATAAGTCATTATGATGCTTCCTGCTGAGGAAGATGGTCCTTTGGGACTTGTTTGCCTATTGACTGTGGAGGGATTTTGTTTCAGCCTTTCCTACTACGCAATGTCAGATGTGACCAGTTGCACTCCAGGTAGCAACATTGAGGAAACCCATCCTCCTGTCCCTTTCTGTGATCAGCCTGAGGGAGAACCAAGCCCTTTTAGGAGATGCAAGTTTATCTCAAAATTCACATGAAATTAGACTCTTTTAATCGAAAATTTGTGTAAAGTTTGGCAATGCTAAAGTATTTAAAAGCACAGTCATAGTGGGGACAGTGGTGGGCAGCCATCACATCTGAGAGGGACAGTGAAAGCACCCAACACCACATGCACCAGGGGACTGTGGTGATTTATGGGGTTAGATCTAAAAGAACTGTAGCCATTGTTGACTATCCTGCCTGTGTGGTGTTTCCAAATCACTGTCCCAGGCTCAGTATGGCTTGCTCCAGGGAAGTAATAGTGAGACACAACCAATGAGGGCTGTAGAGCTTCCAATCTCCTCCTGGGCCCCTCTCTATGTGCCTGATGACCAGGGTGTCTGGGCTCAGGCTGGGAACCTGCAGAGAGATGATGAAATGGATACCAGCCTGGCTGCAGGTGTGTGCCAGTTTGTGTCTGGCCAGAGCGACCATGGAACTACAGCAAAGACAAATGCTCCTCCTAATTTTGGACTGTCTGTAAGCCCCATGTGCTCTCCAGGTTGCCTTTTAGCCTTTGCTGACGCTGTGGTACTTTCTATTTGAGGTGAAAAGGCATTATCTGTGGGATTTTGTCTTCTTTTATCTTGTCCTTGTTTGCCACTGGTTTAATGCAGGCTGGTCCCTCAGGAGTCCTGCTTTTATATTCTATCCTGGGAAAACCGAGTGATGGAGAGCATTAGCTCTGCCATAGCTTCTTGCAGGGAAGGCCGCAGTAATGCTTGATGGGGAAAAATAAATCCAGCACATGAGCAGAGGAATGTATGAGTCAGCAGGCAGGGACCAGAAAGGGCAAGGTGGTTCTTGGAGAGGCATTGAAATTGTAGCCTGTGGTCATGATTGGATTGCAGGTGGCTATATATGTATATGTATATATATCAAAAAAAATTTTTTTTCATCCTGTGAGATTGTGGGGAAACAATGATGGGAAGAGGTGATATTTCATGAGTAGGAAGGCTGCCCAGCCAAGCAGCTGTGAGTCAGAGCTTGGTGTTTGTGTCTGGCATGGTTTTACTTCTCCTCCCTCAAGCCGCGGTCTATCAGGTGAAAAGATACTCTCTGGCTTACTCCAGGGATGGCATGGTCCTTGGATGGCATCTGCTGTGGTCTCTTCTGGATGTCATCTGTGAAAACCATCCTCGGGTTCCATGTCATCTGCACTTATATTCTTTGTAAGCCTGTCCACTTGAAAAACTTCAAATGCTTCCCAAGTGCTACTGAAGGATGTGTCAGCCAACCCTGCTAGGAATTGCTGCATGTTGTTCTCATTTGACAGATTAGGAATAGGAAGGTGAGGATTGTTATTCTGGTCAGATACACTAGCATGACTCATTTTAGGCTATAGACTGGAATGGACCTTCTCCAAATGTGTATTTTTGCAGTGCATTGCACTGGGGGGGACCTGCTGTGGATGAGCCTTTTTAGTCCCTGTAAAAAATTACGAGAAATTCTGATTGTCTAATTTTATCACTCCTTAATGGTTTTGGTTTTGTTGGGGGTTTTTTGTTTGTTTGTTTGTGTTTTTTTGGGGGGGTTTTTGGTGCAGTAGTGCATCTAACACCTGGTTATAAATGTTATTCTGAGCTTTTCCTTGGGAATTCCTTGTTTTTTTTTAAAAAACTCTTCTCTAATGCTTTATTGCTGGTGAATTCAGGCTGTGACAAATGAGGAACTTTGCCTGACTCTGCAGTTTCTCTCCCCACTCGCTTTGGTCCTGCATACAAATGCGGCAGGTCCCTGGGGAGCAGCCAAGACTGCACCACTCAGATGGAGTGGCTGGCAGCATGGTGTAAGTGTTAAACAAACACCCCTGCCATTGCACAGAGAGGTTGCAATCCCACCTCTGCTTCCCAGAGCTTTTCTCTCCTTCCCTGAATGTTAAGACAATCATCGGCACCATCTTTGCCTCTTGAGGATACCTGATCCAACAGACACCAGTGTAAGACCTTGGCTCCCTTGATTCCCCACTTGTACCTTCTGTGGGTCTGTAGTTGGTTTTTTACAAGATAAAAATGCTCAAATGTGTGATTAATTGGAAGAAGTTTTGTATCTTTGTGTATTCATTCAATTTGAGGGAATAGGCCACAGGAAAAGGCCACAAGAATTATCCCCTTCAGAATGGTTTCAGATAGCTCTGCTTTTTTGACCTCCCTTGCCCCAACCTGGGCTTGAACGCTCAGTAGACCCTCCTTGAACTAACCTGCTGCTCTGTCCCTCTCTTTTAGGAGCAGGGAGCAGAGATGGATAAGATCCTGGAAGCTGTAGTGATGTCCTCTTACCCCAACCACGTGAAGCAAGGGCTTGTGAGGCGCGTCATCGAGGCGGCGAAGCAGCCCATGGACAGCGAGCAGTGCTGGTCCATGCTGGAGCTGTCCACCAAGCTTTATCTCACCGGGGACACCAAGTATAAAAGAGAGATTGGGAAAGAGGTTTTGGAGGTCTATGGCCACTATCACCCCGAGGAATTCGAGGAGTTCTTCAACGTCCGCTTCCTGCTGAGTCTCCTCCAGGAGGGCTACGGACCTCTGGGGAAGAGAAGCCATTATGTACTTGATTATATCCAGCTAGGACTGCAGTTTGTCCTGGAAAGCCCATCAGCAAACAGCATCTTCAGCTTATTGAGGATCGAGGTGCTCCGGAAGGTCTGTGAGAGGCCCAGCCCCAAGCAGTGTGCGAAGATCAGCAAACTCCTAACGCAGCATCCTCAGTGCATCCCCACGGGAAAACACCAGCTCTTGTTCTGCCAGCAGCTCATCCGGTGCATCGGGCAGTTCCAGTGCGTCTCCGAGGGGGAAGAAGAGATCATGGAGTTTTTGGAGCAGGTGAACAAAGTGAGTGGTCTGCTGCAGAGGATCTGGAGGACTCAGGCCTCAGCCATCCTGCCCTCTTTGAAAGAACTGTTCACTATCATTTCTTCAACAGGTAATGGAAAAATAATAATTAAAACAAGGCTGGGAATGTAAATGTTGGCTCTGATGAAGTCAAACTCGATTAGTTTGACATCTTGCAGGGTTTCCATCTGCTACAGGAATGTGGCACAGATGACAAACATCTCTAAAAGTTACCAGGGCTCTGAACTGGGAAAACAATATCTCCCTGAAATCAGAGAGAGTCTGCAGACAGGAGGTGTTAACAGGATTGAAGCATTTGCAGCACAAGTTTGTGTTCAGCACTTTCCAGCATCAGCTGGGCTTGAGGGAAAGCATCTTATCTGCAGCTTGTTGGAGTGAAACTTGAGAGCTTGTAGAAATGCCACTCTCTTATAGCTGACTTGGTGGTGCCCCTCAGCCTGCTCCCTACCAGAGACTAGGGCTAAGGCTAAGCAGTTATTTCTCACTGATCTAGAGGTATGAAGCTCTGCTGACTGTCTGAAGGGTAGTTGCATCTTAAGGTGAGACAGATGATATTTATCCAACTTCTGGAGCCTTTAGATTATTGTGGAGGGTTTCAGAAGGTTTTTGGAGGTACCAGTGCCATGGAAGGCTGGTGAGCTCCCATTTCCAGGCAGGCAAAATTGCATCCTTTGGCAATTATTTGCAGTCTTTAGTAAAAAGAGACAAGCAGAGGAAATTCGGTGTCTGAGCTGGGCCAAACAAGTGCCTGTGATCTCTTCCTCCCTTGGGGCTACACATGGCTTTAGGGAACAGCTACCTGCTAAGATCCAGCTTCATTATGTGCTGCACTGGGATTTGGGGCATTATCCTCCTAGCACAGCCAATGGTGGACTCTACACTGCTCTTTGGCAGCAGCTCAGTGTCTACTCCATGGTGTGTGGATGTGGCACTTGGGGATGTGGTTTAGTGGTGGACTTGGCAGTGTTGGGTTAAAGGTTGGACTCGATCTTAGAAAGCTTTTCCAACCTAAACAAATCTATGATTCTATTTTTTGTGGGCAGAAATTATTTGGGATTTAGGACAAGGAGTGACCTAGTGTGCCTGGTTTTCCTGTCAATTAACATTTTCATTGCTGGGGCTCATCCCTGTCTTGCAGAGGAACAGGAAGCACCCTCCAATGCCTTGGCCAGCGTGGTTCAGTTTGTCCCTCTGGAGCTCATGGATGGTGTCATAAGAAACCTCACCAATGACGACAGCATCACTGATGTGCAAATGATGATGGCCATTGGCAGGTAGGAGAGGCTGTGGCAGTGAAAGCTTTAACTCAGTTTGGAGAAATGCTGTGTGTGGTTTTATCCCAGGCAGCTCAGCTGGTGCTGCCTGGTGAGGAGTGTGTAGGGAAAAAGAAAACTTCTGTATCATTTCTTCTAGCCCTGATGTCCTAGAGAACTAGAATAAAGAGTGTCTTTTATTATGATTATGACTATTATTATATTTGTTTGGTTTAATTTAGTTTATTTTCCTAGAAATAAGTTGTATTATGGGATGTCCAATATAGGGCTATCTTGAAGATGTTTGATTTCGTTGTTTTTTTCCCTGAAGCCATTAAGGCCTTTTTCTTCCCAGAAATTTCCTTTTCAGGATTTCATGATCTGTCTCCCTTCATCAGGACATCTTCTTAAGCCACCAGTCACAGCTAAAGACTTAGGTGAGGGAGGTATGCCTGTCTGTTTCCAGGTCCCACCTTGGCCTTTGTCAGGTGAGTGTGGGGCAGCTGGACAGACAAAGTCAGTGGAGACCTTGTAAAATCATGATGAAGAGTAGTGGGTGAATTGCTACCTGACATGTCAGACCTGGTCTTTGCAGAGCCAGTGCCCTCTTTAGCATCACCAGATCTTCTTTGCAGCCTTATGTCCAAATCCTACAGCTCATCTGTGCTCCAGTGCCTTGCTCTGCACTTACTTAGGTGTATCTTCAATGATTTTAAGGGTATTTACCAACCTAAATTTTATTCCATGATTCTATCTTTAAGCCATGCTTTCCTTAGAGGTCTCCATTTAAATCGATGATATTCACATGCAGTGGTGCATGCATTTAACGCAAGGGAGCTGCTCTGACTTGATCTCACTGGAAGAATCTTTTTTCCTCTTCTTATTACAGGATTTGTGTGTCCCTCCCAAGAAGGTTACATGACAGAAACATGGAAAAATGGGAAATTTATGTATGCACAAAGGGGTTACTTCTCTTTGGCTTGCTAAGGAAGGTCATGGTTTTCCCAGGGTCCAGAGGGACCCAAGACAAAATATTAAGTTATCAGTTCAGTTCTTAACCCTCTTCTCCATGTTTTTTTCCTTCTGGATACCTATTGCTGCAAGCTCCAGACGAATCTTCTTAAGAGTGCCAGTGTCTAAATACAGAGGTTGCCAAATCAATTGTATCATCCCTTGAAACAGTCTTTGTCACGCAGAAGGAGGAGTAAATAATTAGTCAGAGTCTGCAAAATATAATTAACATCACTTAGGAGAAGTACTGCAGTTTTGGCAGCATGTTTATGGCAGATGGGTGTCCCAAAAACAGCGTGACCACAGGCTGTTTGATGTGTGTGCTCTATGCCTAGAAAACCAAAGGAAAATGTACAAATTGAAGATCTTTTAGCTTAATATCCGTGACAGACTGGTTGCATGCAGAAGTGCCTTCTTCCAAAGTTTGGATTTGGGAGTAGCAGGGGAATAGACTGGACTTATGTGGAGCTTCTGGTCAAGCATGTAAAGAACAAGTAGTGGTAAAAAAAAGCAAGGCTGTCACCTGCTGGCATAAGTGTACACCACAATCTCTTTTAAAGAGTTTGTCTATTTTTAGATAAACTCTATTTTTGTGCATCAGTGACGTCAGAGGTACTCACAGATTTGGGTTTTATTTTTTTTTTTCCCCTAGGGATGTATCTGTTCCCAAGAGCCCAGGTCCAGATGCAGAAGGCATCTGCTGTCACAGCTATACAAGCACTCTGGAGATCTGAGGTTTTTAAAGTTTAGCATACCAAATCAATGACTCCTTTGTCAAATTAGGGTCATTGCTACTAAAATATTTGTGGATCGTGCAATGTGAATTTAAAGTGTAATTTCTTCTGACAGTAGCAACACAGGCTGCACTGTAACTTAGCCACCAGTGCTGGCAAAGTATAGCTTCAAGAAAATGAGGTTATTTTATGCCTGTTTAAAGAAGATAGGGAGAAAAAGGATTTTTGAATCTCTGGATCCATCTCCCTGCTTTGTAGCATTGACATTACAGACTCCTTTCATGAACATTCAACTCTGCTCCTCAAAGCAGGACAATGTTCCCACTGCTGTTCTTTCACAGCTCTTCTACCACTGGGTTGCTTTAGTGGGTCAAATCTCTCTTCTAACAGCTAGTCTGTGTGTATTTCTGGCCATATTACAGTTCATTTGATCTTATGCCAACAGAAATAGCTGAAATATCTTCTGCCTCCCTGGTGTTTATTCCTTCAATATGTGCAGGAAGAGCAGTCCCTGCCCATCTCTGCTTTCTCATGGCTGTGCTAAACAAGCCAGGTTATTTTAAGCTTTACTTGCAGGAAACATTCTTCATTTCCCCCACCACCTGAACAGGCTTCTTCAACACAGATCATTGGTCTTGGGCACGGATGGTGGTGTTTGTGCACTGTGTTCATCACAGCAGCCTGACCACAGCCTGAGGTGTCATTGTTTTGCAATAGTGAACATCTTTCCTTCTGTACCACCGGTGGTGCTGGTGTTTTCCATGGCTGCTGTTGCACAGGGGACTTGTAGTCACCTGCTATCTGCCTGGTTGTCTTCAAGCAGATGAGTTACTGTAGTCTCCATTTCTAGTGCCTTGCATGCCTTTTGAATCAATACATTTCCTTCCAGTTCTACATTTTGAATCCTCAGGGTCTTCCTTGTGACTCCTTGATCTTCCTCTTGTGTTGATGGTGGCTGACAGCATCTTCACATACAGTAACTGAATGGCTTTCCTTGTTCTTCTCTGGCGCAAATGTCTGTGCAAGCTCCTCTGGCATTTGCTTTATTATCCAACATGACATTTATTATTTTTCAACATCCCAACATATTCTGGTTTTCAAGGTTTTTTTATTGACTAGACTTTAATTTTTCCAGTTCCTTGTAAACTTCACTAATTCCTGCTCTTTGCCTTGTGGTGGTTAGTTATCTATCTTCCCTTCTTTTATTTTGTATGAGATACAGATTGATAAGAAAAAGGAACTGACTGGGTAAGGGAGCTGGACTGAGGTGTATCTGAAGGTCTGGTGTATCCTCAAATCAAAGATACTGAAATGATCAGCAAAGTTCAATACTTGGAAATCCCAAGTCTTACTTACTTCCCAATTGTTTAACATTAAATTTAAACAGAGATAAGGTGGCATCAGTTAGTCTTAGGTTATTGTTTTATGAGAAACTTCTGTAAAGCACTTATTCCTTGTAGAAACTTGACAACATGTTGGTGGAGAGGCTACAAATGAAATTTTTCACCTGTGACATTCAGGAATAAGTGGCTTCTATTAGAGTTTCCAGGTGGAGTGTTTTTAATGTGTTTTTGGAAATCAATGTTTCCCACACAGAGAACTGAAATATATGAATCTGAGTGTTTTTTTCCTTACCAGTAGCAATGCAGAGATCAAACCAGTATCTTTTGTTTTCAAATGGTGACAATGCAGAGACCTCAATCAAACCCTCACGTGAGTAGTATATGGAGCACTGCACCAGTTTTAAAACCTTGAACTTGACTAGACTGGAGTTAGTGGAAAAAATCCCCACTTTGCTTGATGGGCTTGGGCCTGATCCTCTGATGAACCACAGTGTGACATTGGGCTATTTCTACTTCAGGCTCTGTTATGTTTTGAATAACATGTGAAATGCCTTGTGAAGAGCCTGTCCCATCCCAGTGACTGGACACTAGTTTGGAGGAGGTTTGATCCGGAGTGGAGTTGACTTTTACAATATGTGCATCAAATTTATTTGTTTGGTTTCATTTCAGGATGATTGACTGGGTGTCCTGGCCCCTGGGAAAGAACATAGACAAGTGGATCATTGCTCTGCTGAAGGGTTTGGCTGCAGTGAAAAAGTTCAGCATCTTGATTGAAGTCACTCTTTCGAAAATAGAAAAGGTCAGTTGGCTCTTTCAAATGTGAATGTGAACCACAGAAAATACCATCTTGCCCCTGAAATACCACCTTGCCTTTCAAATGACAAGATGAGATGTATAGAGAGAAAAGAGTTTGCTACCCCAAGGGATACTGATTTTGCAGCTAGGAATGATCTCTGGAACAACCTGGGATTCTGCAGGTTGTGGTCTGCAGAGGTACTGATACCATAAAGGTTATAAAATAAAGTAGCCAAATATTTTCAAACTGGTTGAAAGCCCTGCTTGGAGCTCTTGTAGAATTTGCTCTTCTGCTATGAAGCTCTTGTAGAATTTGCTTTTGGGAATGTGACATGCTCTGCTTTGACTGTGCCTGGGTCATTGCTGGCTGGCCCAGGCAAAATACATATCAGTGAGTGTATTAATAGTCTACACCCTGACTGGTCAGTTCTAAAGCCTGTGTCCTGTCTAAGTTCTTTTCTTAGTGTAGAAAAAGCCCCCACTGCTGTTGCCATCACCTGTTTCAACAGTGACTACTTGTTTTCTCTGAAAGCTGGGATCAAGCACTGAAACTGGTCACTATTTCAGAACTTTTTCCATGCTGTGATCCTACTCTTCCCTCCTTAGAATAATGGTGGTGACACTTGGTTGAGCTGCCAGAAGAAGTCACCATTGAAGCTACTAAGACTATGTTCTTAGGGATATGGTTTAGTGGTGGGCTTGGCAGTGCTGGGTTAACAGTTGGGCTCAGTGATTTTAGAGGTATTTTCTCACCTAAATGATACTGTCATTCTATAATTATCAGTACTGGAACATTATCAATAACTGGATTTGTCTTTGTGATCCTTCAAGTGCATTGAACAGGGGTCAGTAGCCAAGCAAATCTGGCTTTTCTTTCTTTCCTTTCATTGTTAATACATTGGGAAGGGACACAGCCCATAAAATAACATGCGATTTTTGGAAACCCTCAGAAGTATGGTCTGACAGCAGTAGAGGGTATACAAGTATTTCTTGTAAAGTAGAATACATTTCATTATGTAGCCTGTGAAAAAGATGCTTGCTTTTTATCTCTTTGTCTGAAAGGTTAGTAATAAAGTTCCAAATATCATAATAAATTAAGAGACACATTCTAGAAAATCTAGCATTCTGCTGTGCTTATGTGGCTTTTTCATGAGGACATATGGAGAGGCAGCACTGTCATAGAGGCTTTGCACAAGCCTGAAAGGGTGAGGATAACCCACACAGTATTTTTAAGGGTGCCCTGAGCCAATACTCTGGACAGGAGGTGACTCTGGAGACCCAGTTACAGGCTGCTTGCATCTACCTCCAGCATGGAGTAGGAAGAGACCAGCAGCCATGGTAGATGCCCAGTGCCTCTGTTTCCTGCTGCTCCCTTCTCTTGCTGGTTGCAGTGCCATCCTGCCTTCTCATTTGTTTTTTTTTCTCTCCTCC
>VZTB01014456.1:13910-27424 GCA_013397245.1 Thryothorus ludovicianus | reverse complement strand
CCCTCCCAACCCAAATCAGTCCACGGTTCTGAGGGAGGGAACAGAGGATTGGAGGGCGAAAATTCAAGCCTGGCTGAAGGAGCCCTGGCACAGGGAAGCTGACTTTGTGCCAGGGGCTGCAGGAAGCTCTGAGGGTGTGATCAGCACCACATTCCTGTGCCAAGCATTGCTGGCAAGCACTGCAGTGACCTGGCTGTTTGCTGGAACAACCTGAGAGCCATCAGATGGAGAAAGCTGAGCCCAAGGGCCTTGATATTTCCTTGTGACCATCCTAAAGCACGTCCCACCTTGTTATCTCTGTGCTAGTGCACGAGGCAGGGACTGCAAGGTGCAAGGTGGATGCAAAAAGTGACTGAAAATCAGCTTCAGTGCAAGAATCTACATTTTTGTTTGCAAAAAGGTAAGGCAAATAGTCACTGGTGTTGTGCTTCCTCCAGGCAAATAGCACGATGTCTCTGTGCCTCTGCACCAGTCTAGGGAGTGAAAGAGCAGACATCATCTTTTCATAGAATCAGAGAATGTTTTGAGTTGGAAGGGACCCTAAAAATCATCCTGTGGACTTTAAAAGTCATCTAATAATCTTTTCACAAATAACTAATTGTACTTTCCCCCTGTAGTGCTGCAGACTAAGCTCTTCCTCCACAATATTTTAAAGTATTCATTCACACTGTTCTGTTTTCAAAAGGCAGCAAGGGAGACTTGACCATGATTTATTATCATTCAGGGACTGGGGACACGGGTTGGTGACACCACCATGGCAGTCCTGCTCTTCAGACAGATTTGTAATGTAAAATTTAAACAGATTCCTAACTTTAATGCCAGAGCTCTGGCTCAGCTGCTTAAAAATGTGTGTGAAGATAACCAGGCCAGGCACAAACTTATTTTGGTGAGCCTGGTTTTCTTTCTGAAGAATTACCTGAAAACCACTTCACCTCTGCAGCTGGATGTGAGATTTGGTCCAACTTTCCTCTGAGACTGCAGACATGGAAACAGCTTTTAAGCACTTGCACAATTCTCAGTGCATCTCTGAAGAGAGTCATTTTAGGAGATTTGCTGGTCACAAATAAATAAGCAGATATAGGAAATAAATTTGAAAGAAAGGAGGATCTCTGCCCATTGGCTGCTCAGTCAGGCTCTTTAGTTTGACCCAAGGCTCATCTTCATTTTCAAGATACTTCCCTAAGTGCAGGTGTGTCCAGAGAGTGTAATTTAGAGCAGACTGAGAAGAGGGGGATGTTCCAGGAACTTAGGAGGGATTTCTGATTTTGCTCTTGATACAGAGAATTGAAGTCTCCTGTTTTCATATATATTTGCCAGAAATACCTATCTAAATGTAGGTGACCTCCATAGGAGCAGAGGAAGTATCTGGTGGTTATCAGCTGCTTCACAGAGCCAGAATGGGTGTTACATCTTCATCTGGGAGATTTTTTGGCTCAGAAGCTCTTCTCAGAAAATATAGTCAGTCAAAAATCAAAATATGGATATTAGTTGAACCATAATGAATTTTTTTCTTTTTTTTTTTCCTTCACAGAAGCAGAAAAGCAGGCAAAAATCACATCAGGTTGAGTCATCACTTTGGATTTGTCTAAAATGAAACATTTCAAATCAGGTGGCTTTTTCTGCTTATCCCTGCATGCTCTTAAGAAAGGTCGACTTAAATCACAGCCAGGTTTGCAATTTAGCACTTCAACATTTTGGTTTGAAAATGAGTAAAAAAGTGTTTTTTTCAACACTTCTGACTTTTTTATTTATTTGTTTATAGTTTTTTTTCCTATCTGACAGTGTTTCTCCGAGCAGTTCACAGGCAGACCTGTGGTACCCTCCAGCTTGACCCTCACCAGCACAACTCAGTCTGGAGGAGGATATTTCTCCATGATTAGATTGGACCATCTTGACTTTCCAGCCTTGAGAAAAAACTAGAATAAACAAATCTCTGACCCCTCTAAGCCTCATTTAGGTAACTGGAAAAAAGGAATCTGTCAGTACTCAAAGCTCAAAAAAAAGGTATGGGGAGGGTTGGGAAGGAAGACAGGATAAATTTTTTGGGTATTGTGGTAGCAGAATGAAAAAGGTGAAAGAAAACAGACAATTAAATCTCCTGCCCCTTGTGGGTGAACCCCAAAGTATTGCTTTGGGAAGCAAAAAAGGGTTAATGTAGCCCATCCAACGGGGTTTTTGGGGATGGGGAAGTGCCCCGCTGAGAAATGCAAGGCAGAAGCAAACCAGGGAAGGGGGATCACACCTCAGAGGTGTGACCTGGCCCAGAGAGGTCCCTGGGGAGGCACAAAGTCCCTGACCAGGTGATAAAGCTCACACCCTTTGCCAGGCTTTGGTGTACAGAGCACTAAATGTTCTTATTCCTTTTGCACTGTCAGCCTGCTGGGCTGGGAGGAATGTGATCCTCCTCCCTCCTCCCTTTTATCAGCACACCATTACCCCGTGGATTTGTAACTGTCTTGGATTTTGCCTTCGTAATCCTGACGCAAACCCATCAGATCTGCAGAGTGAATTATTACTTATTTTGGGATGCTTCACCTGGCACTCCAGCAAGCTGATTCCAGTTATGGCAACAAGAGGAACATGTGTTTGGGGGGGGAAAAAAAGCTACAGTTCTGTCTGTGGTGTTTTCTATCTGTGTTGGCAGGGTTGGATTGGCAGGGTCCCTCACTCGGTGTTATTCTGACCCATCTCAACCACTCACTTGAGAGATGAGGCAGCTCAAGAACAGCCACAGAGAAGAATCTTCAAAATTCACCAGCAAAAAATGGATGTGTGGTTATGGGGCAGAGAGGATGGAATGGCCACGAGTTGCATCAGGGAAGGTTCAGGCTGGATATTATGAAAAATTTCTTTACTGGAAAATTGATTAAGCATTGTAACAAGGGATGTGGCAGAATCCTTGTTCATTAAACAACTTTGTGATAGACTGTACAAGGGCATGTAGTGATAGACAAGGGGGGATAGTTTTAAGCAGTAAGAGGAGAGATTTAGGTGGAATATTAGGAATAAATTCTTCCCTGTCAGAGTGGTGGAATACTGGAACTGGTTGCCCAGAGAAGCTGTGGCTGCCCCATCCCTGCAATGTTCAACACTTTTTCTCCTGATGAGGACAAATGGAGGTTTTCAAGACAGATGTTGTGAAGATTTCTATTAAATCTGTACATTACATCCTTGTGCACTGCACACAGGTTATTAAGGCACACACAGACATCCAGAATGTGAGAATCTCTCACAGCAGGCACTGGGGAGGAATGCCATGAGAGGGAGCTGGAGAAATTACCTTCATGCCACGGGGCTGAGTCACTCTGGGACTGGGTCTACTTATCAGGGAGAAATGGTACACGGTGGAACATTGTTTAAATGTGAAATCCCATCGTGTCAATGAAGGGGCAGAATGTAAATTATAGCAGCAGAGGGAGGGGAGGGAAGCTGGCACTTGGGAAGGGCAGAGAAACAAAAGGCAGGTTTCAGTGTGAATTCAGACCAGAGCCACAAGAAGAGAGGGCTGGATTTAAGAAAGGAACAGTGGGGTAGGGGGAAAGGAAAGAGCTTGGCAGTGTGGAAAGAGAAACAGATTAAAAATATACCTGTGTTCTAATTAGTGGAGTTCAGAAGCTCTGGACATGGCTGTCTGAGCAAGGAGGTGTCAGCCCAGCCTCCTCCAACTCACCCTGTGCAAACTCAGAGCTGGACTCTGCTTTGGGGCACAAGACAAATCAGGAGCAAGGACTGAGCTACACCAAAGGCAGAACCTGATCCTACAAAAACAGCAAACAGGATGGGCTGCAGCAACACTCCTTCCTCCTCTCTCACAGCCCAGCTTTGCAGGCAGCCTGTGCTTGTTGCACATTTGGATTTTAATCCTGAGCTGTGGGTTAGTGGTCACTGATGGGTGACTCCTTGTCCTGCAGGATACTCTTCCTCCTGCCCCCTACTCAGCAGTGTCAGACCTGTTGGTAGGGCTCTCTAATCACAGCTCTGCTGAAATCCAACATCTGTGGGAAGGGTTAGCATTTGCTGAGCTTTGTACATGTGGAGAAAAACAGCTTTAGCTCCAAAACAAGCAGCTGATATCATCATCAGGTATCCCATAGCTCTGCTCTGATGATGATGACATTGCACAGAAAAGCCACCTCTAAAAACATAACTCTGATTGAAAGTGCTCCAGGCAAAGGTCACAGAGGCAACTGCTTTCTCTGCTGCAGCAAAACTGGGGAGGATGCTTTATAAAGAAATAATCAAATTCTTAGCTTCAGTATTTACTGGAGACTTCTCCAAATTCCCGGATCTACCTGCCTTGTGGCAGGGGAAGAAAGACACTACTCAGAGTAGGGGAGGATTAAATCAGGAACATTTGTAGGCAATTCCAAGTCCACAAAACAGCAGAGAACAAGGAGATTGAGAATTCTGGCCAGTGTCTGAACGAGTGTGACAACTCCTGGAGTTTCCTGATGGAAAAAGGCAAACATCCCATTCAGATTCAAAGAGGCAGGAAAAAGGATCCAAGGAACTTAAATCTGGTTGGCTTCTCTTCAGAGCTTTGGAAAAACAAGGGGACAAGCTCCCCTGTGAGCTGATTACAGGCACGAGAGTTAAAAAAAGGGGGATTATGAACATGATTCACCAAGAACAGGCTGTGTTTGGACAACTTCTTTGGCTCCTGGGATGAGCTGACGGGCAAGAGCAGCTGATATCTCCTACCTGTACTTCAGCAGGACTTCTGGCATGGTCTCACATGTCTGTGTACAGATTGGAGAAATGGGGACTTTGAGGCTGCAGCAGGAGATGGACTTTGCTCAGTGAAGACAAAGGTGAACAGTAAGATAGCAAGAGAAAAGTAAAAAAAAAAGAAAATGCAGAAAAAGAAATTCTGTCTGGTTTTAAGGTGCAATTCTTCCCCATGGGCACAACTGATTATGGAAAGAGCTTCAGAATATCCTTAGAGAGGTTAAAAGTTGGACCAGATGAGATCTGGTACAACAAAATCTAACTATGACATTAACTCTGATTATAATCAGGCTATGATTAAATGATGGGTCACCCTCAGTGTGCTCTCACCCCTCAGAGGCCAGCTCTTTCTGCTCTCTATCAGAGGTATAAAAGTGGTTAAAAAAAAAAAAAAAACTCTGAAAAGAATGGCTTGATACAGGAGGAATCACCAGATTTTATTTCCTTGTTCCTGAAGCCTGGGAATTTCAGCAGCTTCCAAAGGCAACCTGCTGTGATGGTGAACAAAATGTACATAAACTCAAATACTTGCAAGGGAGAAAAGGATAAAAAAGTCCACTAATGAAACTTTATTCCCCAAAAGGGGTTGAACTAAATCAAAAAGGGGGAAATTTTCAAAAAGAAACTATAAGAAATGGGAAAAATTCCAAAGTTTTTATAATGGTAGAGTAAATATTTGGCAGGCAACAAACTGGATGCTCAGAGGATAAATATATATCATGGATTAAAAGGATTTTGGAAAAAAACTAAATCTAGATAAGTGGCTAGTAAAAGACTAAAAGTGATTGAAGCAAGACAAAATCCTTAAAAAAGATCAAAATGAGAAATGAGGCATAGAAGAAACTCAATATCTGGAAATCTAACATGAAACATCAATAAATTATGCCAACAAGATTTGAAGGAACATTTTACTAAAGGAATGAAATATCAATAAAAGCTTGCTCCAGTTTATTGGTACAAGAGTCTGTCAGGGACTCTATGGGAGTTCTAAGTGGAGTAAGGAGATGTGCAAGGAAGAGATGGTCACTGTGTGCAGCAGAAAAGTTTGATGAATTCTTCCAATCCTGTTAAATGTGGAGTAGTTTCAGATGGTTCTTACACCAACATTTATCTTGGGGAAGAAGAGGGAGAGAGTCAATCACATGAATGATCCCTAACGGAAGGGTTAGGAAAATAAATCATAAAAAAATCAATGAAAAGAAAGGAAACGATTCAAGAGGGAACAGAGATACAAAACTACTGTATTATTAATCGTGGTGTGAAGCTTGTCACTTCAATCAGATTTAGCTGCAGGGGAATATAAAACAGCAATTGTGCTGGGAATTCTTGAGAAGGGCACCATAAAGATCTGGGAAATTAATGCTGATATCTGAATTAAACTCACTGGTGGGGTCTGCAAGGAGGGACAGCATCCACAGTCCCAGGGCTAAAGGCAACACGTTGGGGAAGAGGCAAGGTTTATTTTAGAGGAATTAATCCCCACAAATCAAACTGTTTTGAAGGATTTTGTGATAAAATCACCCAACTGGTGTAGTGGAAATGGGGGGAGTTGTCAGCATGGTCTTGCAACAGAGCAGTCAAAAAATGAAGTTGTGGGATTAACTATTCTTGTAGATCATTAATTTATTTAAAGGTAAGAAACAAAGGATTGATTTGTTTTGATGATGGAAAACATTGCCAGGAGAGTCCTGCAGGGTTTTCCACTGGGAATTGTGTTCTTGAACGCACTTGTAAATGATTTGGAAAAGACTGACAATAAAAGAGAGATGAAATTTGCTGATGACACAGAATTATTCATGGTAATTGAAACTAACAGTCCCATCAGGAGCTGTAGGATCATCTCAACACTGGGCAGCAAAGAGACAGGTGAAACTGAGTGTTAGTAAATGCAAAGTAATGCACACGTGGGAAATGCAGCTCCAAATATTTATACCCAGTGATGGTCTCTGGGGTAGCTATTTCCACTCAGAAAAGAGATCTGAATGTTAGGAATTACTGGAAGGGAATAGTGAATAAAACAGAGAGTAACAGCATGGAGCTGCTTAAATCTGCAGTGTAGCCTTGTCTTTTGTGTGGAATCATTCTAGTTTCTTTTCTAAAATCACATTTTAGAGCTATGAACAGTGGGCAAGAATAGAGAAGGTGAGTAGGAAGTGGTTACTCACTATTATTCATAACACTGGAACCAAGAAGCATCCAGTAAAATGACCAGGAGTCCTACTGGAAGAGAAATGAAAGGAAATACTTCATTACACATGCCTGTATTACTGCAATTCCTTCTCTCTGAGTCACCAGGGTGGGATTCATCTGACTGAGCTCTAAGAGTGGATTCACCCCACTTGAACTGGGCATCTTTTGTGCCAGAGGCCACTCCTGAGCTGGGGGCTGAGGCTCCACAGAGAGCCAGGGCTGGTAGGAATGTGATCCACCTCACCCACGACAGAGCTCTCTGTGAGCAGAGGTTGTGTAACACCTCATTGTCCACTGACTGCATTGTCCAGCTCCCTACACACAAAACCACGGAATCAGAGCCTGATTGGCTTTGGAAGGGACCTTAAAGCTCATCCAGGGCCACCCCTGCCATGGACAGAGGCACCTTCCACTGTCCCAAGCTGCTCCAAGCCCTGTCCAGCCTGGCCTTGGAAACTTCCAGGGATCCAGGGACAGCCCCAGCTTCTGCCAGGGCCTCACAGCCAGAAATTTCTTCTTTATATTCAATCAAAATCTATCCTTTTTTGTTTAAACTGCCTGTCTCCTGTCTTGCCACTACACGTCCTTGTAAAGTCTTTTTCCATCTCTAACCCCCTTCATGTGTTGAAAGGCTGCAATAAGGGTCTCCCCAAAGCCTTCTCTGCTCCAGAATTCTTCATAGCAGAGGTGCTGCAGCCCTCAAAGAATCTTTGTGGCCTCCTCTGGGCCTGCTCTGAGCAAACGGAGCTCAAACATCAGGGATAAGAGCTCTGAGGGGGACACAAAAAGCAGGCACAGGTCCCATTTCCCAGGGATTGCCATGATGACAGGCATGTCCAACACACCCTGCTGCTAGGAAAAAAATCCCAAAGCTTAAAAATGCCACTTCTTCTCCTTTTTTTTTTTTTCTTTTTCAACAGGTTGACCTTAGAGGGCAACATGCTCCACTCTGTCTGGTTTACAGGCAGATAAGAGCCACATCCTGGCTCTGGGTGGATGAAGGGGAAGATAAGTTGCTTTCATGGATGTGTCTGGGAAAGGGATAAATTATCTCCTTTATGGGCTCTTTGTTGCTCCTTGCCTGATTCAGGGCTGTCTCTTTGGCAGAGCAAACACGTCCCAGGAGGAGATGCAGTCCATCACAGGGGGCCACTGCCCTGGGACTGGGCTGCACACTCCGTGCCCACAGCAAATGTCAGGGGAAAACGGATGAGGATGAGAAGCTCAGAAAAAGAGGCTCAGTGGCTTTCTGCTGCTTGTGATACTGGTGGTAGAAGGGCACAGTGAATAATGGTGCTCAGAGAACAGAAGCATCAGTGAGATAAGGAAATCTGCTGCCCCAGCAAGCAGGTATGCTTCCTAAAAATCACATCTGCCTGTTATTATGTGCCAGTCCTTTCCTTCCTCCAGCTTTTGATTCTGTCAGTCAGAGAGGGCAAGAGGACAAAGCACAGGCTGCCAGGATACCTGGGTTCATCTCCTCCCTACTCCTACCTTCTGTTTACTCCTGGGTGTGTCATTGTTTACTTTTTCTTCCTTCTCCTGTCTTCACAAATATGAACAACATTCTCAAACATGAACAACATTTTTCCCTAAGTCTCTAAAGCTCTCTGGGAGCAAGCCTTGCTTTTATTATGCTTTCATATACAATGAAAACAGGCTCTCTCTCAGGCTACTACACATTCCAGCCTTATGAGTTGTGTTAGTGAGACAAGAAATGCAGAGTAAATAGCAAAGCCCAGGTCAGACGGCTCCCAGAGGTTTATTCCTCAGACTTGCTCAGTCTGAAACCTAAATCTCCTTTTCCCAGAGCCTCCCTTTCACCTCCTGTGTTCCTGGATGATGCAGAGGATCACTGGTTTCTTTAAGTCAGAGCTGAGCAGCCTTTTCTCAACTCAGCAGTGACAGAAAATTTGCCATCCTTGGACTCCTCTGTGTCTCTTCTAAGCCCACAAACCCATGGTGCTGAGGGTTTATTGATCAGCATCAGCACATCCCAGGTGGGCTTTCCCACCAGGACAAATGTAGGTGTGGCCTGAGCCAGCCCTTTCCCTTGGCAATCCCTAAGTTTTAAGAACATAAATATGGGAATTTAGTCACTGCAGATAAGATGATGGGTTAATGAAAAAGTTTTTACTCATTTATAACATCAGAGATTTTGACCCCACCCTTCCTCGTATTTTTTTTTTTTAATGGCTTCCTCCAAGAATAAAGCATTCCTGAACACAGGTTCTCCCAGTAGCCCTGGGAAGGATGTGTCCCTATTAGAGCAGATGGTGATTCACCCCAGTGAAAGCTTTTTGTCCTCCGTAGGTTTCTTTTTGAGCCCTAAAAGTGCTTTTAACCAGCTCCTGACAAGATGTCAGCTGAGTGTGAGAGCGATTTATACCAGTGGACTTGTGGCTTGACCTCCCTAACTGCTAAAAAAGCACATTTTTTAACAGCAACTGGCATGAAGTCGCTTGTTCTTAAAAAAAAACCCAAAAAACAACAAGACCAAACAAACCTGAAAAATATTCTGACAGGTATCTCCAGGGGCTGCACCACAAGACACTTGCATGCTCTGGGGAGGCAAAAGAACTTTTAGTTTAGGCAGGACAAAGCTAAATTCATATTCCTCCACCTGATCTGCTCATCTTTGCTGCCTAAACATTTAAAGGTGAGGAAGAGACACCTGTGAGGATTTACTCAACCACACAAGCTTGGCAGTCTGGTGTAGAAGGAGATGAATTGCATCCTGGAGTTTCCTGTTTTGCTCTGTGCTGGCAGCTTAGAGGGTTGCCTTATTATCCAGGTGAAATCCCTAAAATCTGTTTTAGGGCAATATTGGGAGAAGCAGATCAGTCAGGTGCAAGGCAGTTTGAGTTTTGGTAGGAGCCAGCTCCCAGGATTACACCCTAAGGGTTGAAAGGGACCTCAGGGAATCTGTCTGATCCTTGTGCCATTTTCAGCTTTAGATATTCCTAAATATCTAAATCTTTCTATATAAAACAGAAGCACTGCAAATGAGCGGAAATCCTTGGAAAAGGAGCACGTGGAATAAGTGTGTTAAGCACAAAGACAGCAAAGATTGGCATGTAAGGCCACCACTTCATTTGAAGGTGATCTTGATGTTTATCAATGACCAGCAAGAAAAACCCTCCCAGCACCAAGAGCATTTGACTTCAGTAAAATTACAGAATTAATAAGATTTAATGAACCTCTAAGATGAAGTCCAAGTGTTAACCCACCAACAAAGGACAACACATCACCCACTCAGAAGATAAAAATGAGGTCCCCTGGTGTGTTTTATCCAACACTTTCTGTGGAATATTCTTACTGAAGCCAATGGGACCTAAGAGCTGATGTTCCTGGAAGAGTTTGGGAAATTTCTATGAGCTCTCTCTCTGGATTTCCCCAGGAACTCCTGGTGGGATAGTCAAGCACAGATCCTCTTCAAGAGGAGATGCTGACAGCTTTGCCTGCACTTGGAAAAATAGACTTTGCCTACACAATAATGAAAAAAGGCTTGAACATGTGAAATTCCAAATTTGGAGTTAGGAGGTCACTCAGCTGAATCCAGACAGGAGCACAAACACCTGAGGAGAGAAATGTGCTCGTTACAGAGAGTGTTAATATCTGTGCTGAGCTCTTTTGTATGTCCATGAGCCACAGAGGGGGGTTTAGGAAGCTTTATATCCAAGCCACAAGTAATTTTTTCTGCCAGCTAAAGTGTTTTTCAGGGACTGCAATCTCCAGGAGGAGGTGATGTGGCATGCTGGCAATGACACCTGAGTCAGCACTGCATGGAGCAGGGGCAGAAGGAGCTGAGACATTCCAGCTGTGTCTGCTGCCCAAACAGCTCCCCAGGAATAGGTGCCAAGGAAGGTTTAAAAATCTGTCCATTTGCACACATGGGTTCAGCTCGTGTGCGTGTGTGTGTGTGAGTGCAGACCACTCTGAATGACCTTAAGGTCTTCTACAATGTGGGAACTGCTGAGCTAAGCCCTTCCAGTGGCCCCAGTCCTTGGAATATCCATGCAGCTGCCAAGGAAAATCAATGGAAAGAGCTGAGTGGTGGAGCCAGGCTTCTGACTGAAAATGGTGTTTTGCCACCAGGACTTGAGGCTGAAAAAAAAGGTTTTGAATATTGAATGCACCATGGTAAAAAATTCTGTCTTCAGAAGCAGCCACTTTCTCAGACCCTGAGTCCATTTCCTCTGGGTATTTGTCCTTTAATACATTCCCCTGATCAGAAAGACTCAGCCCAGGAGCTCTCAGGCACCTTCTGATCTGCTTTGTCCCACTGGAGAAGGAGCTGTGATCCATAGGATGGAGTCTGGCCTTTAGGCAGCAGGGATGGAATCCATTATTTCCTTTGAAAGTGATGACTCTGCCTTTCGGTTGGCATTGGAATTGGACTGTCCCTGACTTCAAAGACTGAGAGGATCTCTTATCAAACATCTTCAAAAACTGTGAAAGGAAGACTGGGAAATGCCAGCCAATTTCCTCTGTTTTTGTAGTAACATGTTTATGTTTTCCAAGTTCTAGTCTGAAAAATAAGTTGGCTTGAATTAATATGCAGCATGTTTGGTCATTGCTGTTCGTGTGTATGTGCACTTTATTTGATTCCCAGAGGTTGCCTCAGACTTGTTTTCTCAGAAAGGATTGAAATATTGCTTTTGCTATTTTTCAGCATTACTCTGCTTGTCTGGTGTAAATTCTCATTTCTTTCTCTGCTGCAAATGAGTGCTTAATAATAAATAATTTTTAAAAAAGCAAACCCACCCCTTCTATTTCCTATTTTGAAGAAAAGCTACAGAAATGACTCAGAACTGAGGGAAAAACTCAGAATGGCTGTGATATCACAGGGTAGGGTATGGAGGAAGGGAGCTGTGTAGACTCAATGTCTCTGTTGTGTTGCAAGGGAGGGGTTGCAGGAATATTGTCACCCCGCAACCCTTTACATCATGTCAGCCTTCACTACTAAATTTTGGGGGTAAAAGAGAGGGGCCAGCCACAGAACTGAGTCCCAGAACTCCTGCATGGAAGTGCTCAATCCAATTTCAAACAGGACCAGGCACAGAGAAGGGAATCCTCCAAGAAGATTCCTTGAGTTTCATTCATAAGATCATGGAATTTTAAAATAGTTTGGGTTGGAAGGGAACTTCAAAGTTCAACTCCTGCCGTTGGCAGGGACACCTTTCACAGTTTGATCCAATTCCCATCCAACCTGGCCTCGGACATTTCCAGGGATGGGACACCTACCACCTTTCTAGACAACCTGTGCCAGTCTTTCAACATTCTTACCACAAAAAAATTCTTCTTTATGTGTAGTTTGAATCCATGTTCATTTAGTTTGAACCATTTCTCTTTGTCCTATCACTACAGGTTCTTGTAAAAAGTCTGTCCCCATCTTTGCAGGCAAACACTTCACCACAGCTTTCTAATTTTTTGGCTTCTAAATTTTTAAATGCGCCACCTTCCCCCCTCAAAAGAAAAAAAACCCTCCCTAAATCTTTCAAATAGAGAATTCAGCCTTTTTGGTGAAAAATGTTTTGTTGGCTTATTTTTCCCACTTCTGGGTCTTTCACAAAACAAACAAGAAAACAGACACACACGGAAAAGCCACTATAAGAAAACAATTCCACCCACAAAACAAACAAAAACTTGGTCACTTGAAAAAGCATCCATTCAAAACACTTGTTTTGTTTTCTATAAAATTTTAGAAGGAACTTAAAATCCACTCCCTGACTTGTGCTACCTGGCCTCGGAGGTACAAGAGCTTGGATGCCAACAGGAAACCTTTGGAGGTAAAGGTCACCCAGACCCCCCATGCAGGGAATCACATTTCAGGTAGGGGTAAAATTTATGTTGCTCTGCAATCTTCCAAGGATTTAGCGAATGTCCTTCTCAGTTTGCTCTGCAGCTTACACACTTCTCCTCAGACTATCCATGTTTTTATATCCTACATTCCCATTCCATTTCCCAGCTCTAAATTTAAATTGTGCTTCTTGGGATTGGTAGTGAAGGAATTGTTTAGTTTTCCTGGTAAAAGCATTTCTGCAGGGGATGAGAATGGGATTTACTTATGGACTAAGCACTAAGTCACACCAGTTAAACTCATGGAAGCACAAATATAAGGGCTGCTTGATTTGTATTCCTTCCAGTCATTTCAAGGAGAGCTTTATGATTTCCAAGAGAGAAGCAGAGACTTTCTGATACCTGAGAATGGGAAATGCTGCTTCAATATATCACTTTTTCAACACACTAGCCTTCTGGCATGATGAAGTGAGGCAAAAGGGCAAGTAAGGGTAGCATGGAGAAAACTATGGGTAAAGGTTGTCCTGGTTTAGAGCAAATTTGAGAAAAAAATTCAGTATGGAGTTTTTCTAGAAAGCCAATCTGAACCGCCCTTCCCTTTAGCTGGTTCGGGACAGAAAAAAATTTCCTTGGAGGAAAGTGGAAAAAAGTTGTTTATTTAACAGTCAAAGCACTTCCCAGCACAACAAATGAACAACACTGAACAGCAAACCCTCTGTGTGCCCCCAGAGATGCCAAATTCAGAAAGTCTCTCCCGGGGCTGGAGCTCGGCTCAGTTGCTGTCGGTCCCTCAG
>VZTB01014450.1:19774-36884 GCA_013397245.1 Thryothorus ludovicianus | reverse complement strand
TTCTTCTGCAAAATGTAATCTATCTTAAGTAAAGATCTCAAAACATTTTAGGTTTAGTTTTTAGCAGCATACAGGATTTGTTTGCATTTCATGTAATAGCTGGTCTCTTTATATTGGAGACTTAAGTGCAAAGTTGTTACAGTTTTATGTTACCTTGCAGGGCATCAAAAACCAAAAGATCATGTGAACCACAAAAGGTTAAAACTGAGCATCTTCTGCTTTTCTGTCTTTCAGATGAAGTGGGTTTTTTTTAGTTTTAATGACCTGGAGTGTTTTCTTTGGAAATAGCATTTTGATTTTTTTTTTTTTATTTTTTAGTATTGATTATAATTATTGTGAAAAAGATACAACCAGCTAAGTCAAAAAAGTGAGCTAATTCTATCACCTTTGGAAATTAATCAGATTTATGATTTAAAGGAGTCTATAGGATTCAAATTACAGATGTTTACATATTCATTCTGTTTTCTGTTTGAATACCATTTGTCCTGCAAAGAAATGTAGAATGTATTTTATATCGTATGTTTGCTCTGTTTTCTAACATAAGTATTTTACTTAAGCAGATTTGCTAGGAAGTGACAGCTCTGAAAAATTGGACACAGTGACTGCTGGAAGTATTTCAGTTTCCAGCAATCTAAATAGTACAGAAGGGAGAAGATGAAATATCACCATATTTTAAAGATGACAGTTTTGTCAAAGACTGCTTTTCACTCTTAAAAAAAATTGAGCGAATCAAGTAAATCTAAAATGTCTGCATTCATGGAAGATGCAATACCCTTTTAGTTCCCTTATTGTTTTTCCTTCCCTTCTCTCTCTTTATAAGCNCTTCAGAATTATATTTGTAAATACCTTCAGAAGAATATTTTTGTCAGATCTAGTTTTCTAAAAACTCAGTTTCATGGGTTCCTGCTGCACCTCTGTGGATCATGACTCAAAAAGTTGCTCTGGCCTGCTTGTTTCAATCGTTTTGTGTATTAGCAAGAATCTACAAAGATAAGTTTTATAAATATGGTCTTGAGAATAGGAGAGGAGAAAATTTTTATTGAGCATGGCTCTCCACTTGAGCAGATATAAATGCTCATGATGAAATTCTTGTTTATCCTAGTAACAGTGGGGTAAATGTCCAGTGTATGGTTCTCTTCTGTTACTTTTAAATGTGGTATAAGATTTGCTGCAAGTGTATGTTCCCTTCCTATTTAACTCAAAAGAAATAATTTGCAGAAAGACTTTACTGAGGTTTAAAGTTCTGTTGAGAGTGGAACCCACTTTACATAAAATAAAAGCCCTGTGTGCCACCCACAGACTGTGCAGATACGGACAAGGAGACATCAGAATTCATGTGCTGCTGTTTTCTTCATGTTCTTCAATGAATTGGTCTTTTTTGGCAGTCTGCTCTAACACTGATTAGTTATAGTATTATACTAAAACCTGTCGAGATAGTTTCATTCTTTTTGGTCCCCTCTGTAATACCGCAAAATGAATTTGCATTATTTTAAATGTAGCAGATCCAAATAAAATATCTACGCCTTGGATTTCTCAAGTTCCTGCCCGATACGCAGAAGGGACTTAAGTATTTTACAGCCTGTAAAGCAGAGGGTGTTTATGGACCTACATCATGCATTTGTTTGTTTCTAAGAAAGCCAGAAGTTAGAGCAAAGCTTTAATGCTTTTTCCCTCAGAAACATTACACGAAGTCTTTAAGAAAATGTCTCTGAAAGTCTCTCAATTTCTTGAACAAGCTAAGCCATTTAGAAATTTCTCAAAAAGATTCTCTGTTTCTGGGCATCCGAAGGAATCAAGTTACAAAAAATTACTACTGAGCAGGCATCAGGAAAAAGGTTATGCAAATTTTAAGATAAAATCAGCTCAGGGGTCTTGCTACTTAAGAAAGAGAGGCCTTTCAATTGTAAAATGCTCTACAGTGACATAGAAAACCAGTTAAAATACACATGAAATATACATTCATTTTTAATTTCTGACACATCCTTCCATTTAAAATAGAAATCCCCACAAATAAATATCTTATACTGTAACCTATCAGTCTTGGCTGGTGTACTCTGCTCGTCAGCCAGGCTAGGCACAGTTTCCTTCGTGTATATGTGTCTCCCGAAACTTAATTGGAAAAAAATATTTTGTTGCTCATACCCCCTCCAAGATATGGAACAGCTATTTTAACATTTTCCTTCTCAGTATTACAGCTGGTAATATTCTGAATAGGGACAGCCATGTAAAAATAAACTGAACTATCCTTCTGTAACTTACCTGGACAGATAAAAGCCTTTTCCCTCTGCATATTAGATGTAATTTAGTACAAAAGAAGTGGAGACACACTTAAGACTGATTTTGGGACCTACAATAAAAATTTTGCTACTTCACTGGTAAAAGACAGTTCTTTATTTTTGATCAAATATGAGAAAAAACCCAAACCTAAACACTGAACTGAACCAGTTTATATTGTTGTTTTAGTACTCTCATGTGCAAATTCTAACATATATTAATTTACCATGAGGAATTTATGAGCAAAAGGATTAGTAATTACTTAAAATCTGTAAGTATGTAAACTATGTTATGTTTGAATCACTAGTGAATTACCTCTAATGTGAGGTAATTCAACTGATCTTGCAAATATTTGAATGCAACATTTGTTGCTTTCCACTGTTCAGATATTACATGTGACTCTCAGCGTGACAGCCTAATTTTGAAATGTGACATTATTTCACATATATAACCGTTGTCAAATCTAGCTTAATTTTGGTCATTTTAGGCTTAATTTGAGAGCATGTCTAAGAAATTAAAGATTACATCCTTAACTGCTTTCTTTATCTTATTTTTTTTCTTCATTCTACAGCATATATTAAAGATAGAAATAATTTTCTGTTTCCATTAACAAGAAGTGAATAGAGAAGCAAAAGCAATTATTTGCAAAGTGTGAAAAAACCTTATGATAATTAGACAGACTTTAGCTAAACAAATCTACCATAGTGTACTCATAAGACACACTATAAAATAAGCTCTTATTTGTTAGGAAACACTATACTTCTCCTTGATAAAGGATTTCAAAGGTTGCAAGTGGTTTAGAAGCATGGAATTTATGTTTCCTTTGAAAGGAAAGACATAGATACAAAAAAAACGCTTCTTCCTTTGAACTTAATTTTAGGAAAGTGAACTGTTGACATTACAGATAGGTTTATAGCATTGTTACAACAATACAGTGTTTTGCATAACTATAAAACAGCATCTAAGAATAGCTCTATTCTTTATAAACTTTTGCCATTATGATGCTTCCATAACATAAATGATTATTTAGGTGAATGTACAGACTAACCAAGAATTTGTACCTTTTAAAATCTTTCTGATTGTAACTTGGAGGTACAGTTGAGAGGGATTCTGGAAGCCTAATTTTATGTTTTGTTTACTGAACAACTCTCCTTTAATGTTGCTTTTTGAATCTGTATTTTACATCCATGTTTTCTGTGATCTGTTTAACAGCAGGTTCAACTTATGCCTATTGTGGCATTTATTTCCAAATGGCTGGTATGCTGGAAAAAGTGCTTTCTTTCCTCTTCTATTTTCTCCATAGTGATTTGGTTTTTTGGTTTTTTTTTTAATGAAACATCCTTACCAGAAGAGGTATTGTTATGATCAGTGAGTTTTCTAGGTGAGAGTGATATCTACTTGTACTTTGGAATTTGATATAAATGCTGATAAGTTTGTCATTTCCTGCCTAAGGATCCTGTATGGAACGGTTAAATCAACTTCCCTGTATCTTCCACTCTCCCTGCTTTCCATAACTTTTTTGGTTTTGGCTTCTATGGAAGTCTCTACCTTAGGAGCCCTACTGTGCCTTTGGGAAAATCTTTGCTGCCTGATGGATGGAGCTTTATTGGCCCGAGAAGGAGTAGCAGGTCTCTGCTTGACACATGTATTAGCGCATTTTGGCTAGAGAGGAGACTAAATGCCTCTCTCAGTCAAGGGCAAACAGGGGGCTGAGGAGTGGTGGTGGGGCAAGAGAAACCCCTGAAATCTGCTGTACCCCAGGTAGAGTAGGAGTGACTGTGCTGAACAGGAATTACTGCTCCAGTGTCTCCAAAGGCCTGGAGTATACAGCTTTCCTGTGAGGTCTGTTGTGCCCATGAGATGAGAAGTAGGACTTTCCTTAACAAAGTAAGCAATTAATGTATCAGCTTGCTATTTCTACCACAGCACACTGATCTGTTTCAAATATATTTATAAAGTCTTTAATTTCTTAAGTAATTCTTCTGTCTCTCATGAACATTTCACTAGAAGTCCTTTCTGGCCTTGTATGTGCAAAAGGAAACCGTAATAAGCAACAAATTTAATTGACAGCTACCATTATGTGTAGATTATGTATTAGGCAATGATTTAAAAGTCTCCTTTAAACCAACTAAGTATTCATGCCTTTAAAAAATAAAATTACATTAAAAAACTATATTTGTATTTTACCTCAGCTTTTTTCTACATTAGACACTGAAGTCTTGCCATTTTTAATTTTCTTTCTGTCTTGGTGAGTACAGTATGATGTCTAGAGAAATTATAAATAAATATAATACTATGATTGAAGTGACAAAGGATCATTAACAGAGAACACAGATATTTTGCCTTTAGGCAGATTAATTCTAGGACTTGGAATAGTATGTCCCCTGTTCAATCAATACAGTTTATTCTCTTCTGTATTGGTCTTCAGTAGCAGGGGTAGACAATGATTTTATATACACTGACAGATAGGAGGAAAGTGGGGATTTTGATACAGAAATATTATTCATACTTTTCTGTGAAGTAAAATAGCTAAATTTCTTCTCAGAGTCTCAGCTGCACAGGTATCTTTCCCATGCAAATGAATGAGAAAATTTTTATTTTTTTAATGGAATAAATGACAAGATCAGGAAATTTCAATGAGTGAGAAAAGAAGGGAGAGGGTAAGTCAGATAATCAGAGAGATGTACATTGTAGGGATGTGGTCATCATCAGCATAAAGCATTGACAAATGTCAACTGAGGCAGACATTAAAGGGATGATTAAAAGAAAACTTTATTAAGGCATAAGAGCAAGAGAGAGAATTAAGATGATTTTTACACTTAGAAGTGAAAGGTTATGTAGGTGTGATTGAGACATACATGGGAGGCAAAAACTGGAAGCATCTGAGACAAAAGCAAAACCAGAGTCTGCTGTATGTAAGTCAAGCAGGACCAGATAGGTGTCACCACAGAATTCTAAGTGATATAGAGCAAAGCATGCCACATCTTCTCTTAAATAAATCTGTTAGGAAAAAAGGTACTGTTTTGCTGGATAATAGCAAATACAGTATTTATATTTAAGTAGTTGAGAAGATGGAAAAGAAGGGATAAAGGTCTAAAAGTGTGACCTCATCTTTTATCAAACAGTAGAGCAGAATTTATATGAAAAAAAAATTAAGTTACTGACATAAAGAGCGAGGGAAGATAGCATGAAAATTGAAAATGCCTTTACTGAAAAGTGTTCATACAAACCAATCTGATAACTTTCTTTGAAAAGATAACCAATTTTCTAGACAAAGAAAATTTAGTAATCTCTCTCCTTGGACTTCAGCAATCAGTTGATACTGTGCCACCTGGGAAATTATTTGTGCATCTAAGGAAGATGGGTACTACTAAAGGAATCAAAAAATATGTAAGAAATTCACTTAAATGAGATGACAATTGGTTTTCTTGCAAAGGTAAGCATTATAAGAAGTTACTTTAGTCAAGAATCAGTCTTAAGAGTATTTTGCTTTATATTTTAAAGAAAAATTAGTGCAAATGTAATAAGGAGAAGATTAGGGAACAAATATGATAAACATCATGAATTTGCATGAGAATTAGATTGTATCAGATGAAGGACCAGAAAACATCTTAGACTTTAGGAGTTAAAACAAAACAAGAACAAGTTGTAAATTCAGTTAGGAAATTATGTTATGGGAGCAGTCGAAAAAGAGAGGAATTTAATAAATTAGGCAAGAATTATTAGGAGCACTAGTGACACAAACAAATTTATTTTTTCAGTATAAATTTGGATACTGCTGTGAGAGAAACAGACACAGGTCATTTGAGAGGACTTTCACGCGACTTCCTCTGAAAAAAAAATCTTTCAGGAAGAAGTGATCTTACTTTTAAACACTCAGAAAAAGCTGTTTAATAACCATGGGATATAGACTTAGTTATAGAAGAGAAGACTAAAAGGGCTTTGCTTATTCAGACTTAAGGCTCCAAGAGACATGCTGTGGCAAGCTAAAATTGGATAGCAGAAGTTGTTACTATCCTAAAGGCATGAATACTTGAAGCTCCTTTGAACCACTTTGTGAACCACTGCTTTGTATATTAGGGTAAACCAAAGCTGGAATTCTTTTACATTAGTGCACCCAGCTGAAGGCTGAAATAGTACATGAGTTCTTTCATAGGCATGTCATATAACCCTGCCCTGAAGGCTTTAGTGCCCATCAGAAGGGTGGAGCAGATGGTAACTATTCCTGCCCTCTGGTTCTAAACCACTGCTACATTTACCTCAGAGCCTTAAGAAAGTAAATGGGGAGAGGAGATTTGATAAATACACAAACACATTGGGAATAAATATCAGCAAAACTTATTAAAGAACAATATTGTCATAACAACAAATATGTACCACTATATGTTTAGTCTAGAAACCCAAAAAAAAAAAAATTTTCAGCTCTCTGAGTTTGACATAACATAAAAATATCTTGATAGCTTTGAAATGGAACTTCAGCCATTTAAAATAATAGAATTACACAGATATTTTCTTTCTAGTAAATTTGTATATTCCTAAGAAAAGGAAAAAAGAAAACAACAACAAAATGTGGTCCACGCTTTTAAGGCCTTAGTTCCATAATGATGGATTAAACTGTTAGTAACATTATCTACACCAAGATCAAACTACGTTCTGTAGGCTGTTTAAGGAGCAGTGCGATGTTTGCAGCAACAGAGGCATCCAAGGATATTGATACTTGCACCTCTGTTTTTCTGTGAACATTTTTGTTCTTGATGCAGCAGTATTGTTCAGTTCTTAAGGAGACACAGAATTTCTGTGAATAGATTAAAACAAATAACTGAAATAAGTATCATTATTATTATTATTACAGTACTTCTTAATGCAGTACATCCATAAGCAAGATGACTGAATGTTGATAAATGATAAGTTGAATGCAAACCATATGGAAGTTTGCATTACTGACACTTTTTAGGTAGATTAATACTAAGTTATTCCTCTCTGTGCCTTCAAAATACTGCTAGCAAGTTATATTTCTGAATATGGTCTACCTGACATAAATTAATGCATATGTACTGAAGATAGAACCATGATATCTTTATGGTGGATTGTAATGAAGACAGTTCTGTACTTTGGGAATGACAAGTCATTCTAGCATGTAGTAATAAATAGGCAATTTTTTTAATATTGCACTGCTTCTGTGAGAGTGAATTCGAGAGTTAAATGGGATATGTTTTGTTTTGGTTTTCATTCCTACTGACTACTAAGAGATGGTATATGCTTATCACTAATTTAGAACATTTTGCGTTTGTTTAGAAAGATCTGATTCCTAAACATTTAAGTGGATGTGATTTTTTAAAAAAAATTCTGAATTATAAATTCTTTATTTTGTAAGGATGAATTAATTATTTTCAGGTCAATGGCATGTTCACATTTCTTCCATTATCTTTATGAGCCAGTAGTCTTCTGGTGTTTAACATCGAGTGGTCGATATGTCACCATATTATTGCAAAGTGTGGCTATGAAAATAACATAAGTGGTGGGATTTGACTGATTTCTAAATGTTCAAAAAGTCATTTATAAGCATAGTGTGAGAAGAAAATCAATAAGCCAGGAAGTTTGTAAAGGTAACAGATAATAGATGGTTATTTTATCAATTTTGTGCTTGCAATTATGAGTTAAGAGAATAATTTTGGTGTTTTTTTCTTTTTTTTTGTTGTTGTTTTGTTTTTATTTTGGTAATAACAAAAAATATTAGTTCTGTTGGATTTGATTTACATAACATGCAGAACTCAGAAGTAGTCACAGAAAAAAATATGACTAATTTAAATGAGGTTAGATGAGAATAAAATCATGATAAACTGTGGACCGATTCTAGATGTGTTACCCTTTAAAACTGTTTTCTGTAACTTCTCTTTTTAAAATTTTTTATTTTTAGGCTTATAAAATTTTTATATTAATTTAGACCATATCTATCACTGAAATTTTAAATCTAAATCTATGCAACCCTTTGTGATCACGTGTATTTCTTTCATTCATTTCTTATTCAGAAAAAAACTGTTCATGTGTTCCATTTTACCTATTTTTGCCCTATATGTGGGCTTTACCTGTGTATACAAATGGCACAACATTAAGATAGAGAATATTTTATTTACTGATTAATTTTCTTTTGTTTATTTAAGAATATGAGAATTAGCTTTCCTTATGCAACACACACATTCTAAAGAAATATATTCAATACACTTTCTGTAGTTCCCCATATCCTATTTTTATTTCTGCCACAAATTGAAAATGAAGTTATATGTGTATAAGGAGTTTAAAAATAGGTTAGAAGTATCTTGTGAAATGTAACAGGAAATCTACGGAGATATATTTTTATCTGGCATTTTCTGTAGTGGGCAAAAATGAGCATGTTGTGCCTTTCAGTTCCGTTTAAGAATGTTGCAGAAACTTGTAATCTGTCACATTTTTAGTCATGTGCACATGTCAATCAAATGAATATATAATATATATTGCAATCATAACATATTTACAGACAGAGATATAGTTCTAAGAATAAAGTGAAATGAGTGACATCTCCCCCCCCCAATAAAACTGTACTTGCAGAAGTTAACAATTTTGAGTTTGTAGCAATATGTTGTGGGTGGGATCACTATACTCTGTAATGTGTACCTTCTCATTTATTTAATGAAAAATAATTATAATTAATTGCAAATATATATCACCAATACTAAAAGGTTGCTTCCCAATCACTGTGGATATTTAAGTTAAGGAAAAAAGGAGAAAGAGAAATAAAGATCAATGAAAGAATTTGGGGCTGTTTTTATAATATTTTTTATGTACTGCAACATTGAAATTCTGGCAAAAGAATTCTGGCAAAAGAATTGTAACCTATCAAGAAATTATGCCTATGATAAACAAGTGCAGTCAGTATGAAGTAAGAAACATCCAGGCCTATCTTTTAGTATTATGGACTGGATTAGTGGAGAGCTGCAAGCACCTTGCTCGTGACAACTGAATTAGTGACTCTCAATTCTTCATTTAACTCTTGTGTATTTTCGTGCAAGGAAATGGAAGGAAGAACAAGACAGTAGTATCAATTTCATGGAAGTTAGCAAGATTCTTCAGCTGCCATAGAAAAATGGGGAGAACAGGACATAGTTTAACAGAAATTTAGGGAGAAAAGATAATTTTCTAATTATTTTCTGTCAATTATTATATATAGATGCATCTACTTATGACACAGAGCATAGGAATGCGATTTGGGTGTGAATTTGTCTTCAGTCTATGTTTGAAGTCCTTCTGTACATATTCCTGAGCACCACTGAGCATTTTGAAGCATTGATTTGTTGCAGCTTTGTCTTTTAGATTGCCATGTAGAGTGTAGCACTTGCAGTGCAGGTGCAAGGCCTTCCATCAGTTTGCTCTCTACGCCTGCACGGTGTGTGCCAAAGATTGGCAGGTGATGCAGACTTTACTGCTCATTAGGATGTAACACAAAGAGGCACAACAAATGGCACTGCCATCCTTCCCTTTGTATGCTGCATCAGGTAATACAGACACTGCAGGTAATATAGACACTCACACACTGACACTTCATGATTGCTTGAGATTTAATGATAGAATATGCTGCATTTGTGATAAAAAAGAGTCAGTGTTTGGTCTAGTGTGTGCCAGGTAATTCGTTTTGTTTGTTTTAGCTTTTCTTTCACAGTTCATGATTTAATTTGTTAACTGAAAAAAAAATAGTATTTGTCATACAAGAAAGTTCTAATTATAGAAGGTATATTTACATCCATTAACTTTTTTTACCTCAGAAATATCTTATGAATTCAACGAGTGCTCACAACTGTGTTTATATTTTGGAAAAAGATATAATATAATACATGTTAACAGATCCCTGTTGATTGCATACTGGACAAGCCTACTATTCCTGTGTATGTACTCTCTTTGAAGTTAGCAAAACTTAATTTTTATATGAATTTGGATAACTGTTAATTTAGGAATTTTGAGGTACTCAATGAATTTAAATGAAGGGTACAGATATTTTGATAAAAATAGGTAGGTAGTTAGGTAGATAGATAGATAGATACATGAATGATAGGTGGATTATCTGTATTTTTATTGAATGTTTTGGCCTATTTAGTGTTTTTGCTGTTTCGTTAAGTCAAGTCAGTGTAAATTTAACAAAGAGATTTGTATATAATTTGGTTGGTGATGATGAAAAATTTTACTGAGGTGTAAATATATTTCTTCTGCAACCAAAACAGAATGTTTTGCTAGCTTGTCCCAGATGGCTTCCTGTAAGAAGATCATATTTAGATTGAGGAGCAGACGTTATTATTTGAGGACATTTGGGAGTCTTTTATGGATTATGTTCATAGAGTAAAAGATGTTTTATAAAGATTCTTGACATTGCTATCCTACTTTTGTGTAATTTTGTTTTAAATTTACATATGTGTAACAGATTAGAAGAAATGATTCATTAAAATAAGGATGCAGTAGTCAGCAATTAATAATTCAACAGTACTGGAAAAGCTGAAAAGACTGATGAAGGCCAACAAAGCATATTATGTAACCAACAATAATGGCTTAATATTATTTTGTGTGTATGACCCAATTCCAAGTGATATTTTAAGTACTGTTTCTGAAGAATATTTTGGACAGAAACCTTTATTGTTTATCACTAGACATGCATGTCTCTTTAGTATCTAATTTCCTTCACAAGCATATTGATCAAAGTGGTTCAAAGGAAAAAGTTTTCCCTAGTTCTCCATTCTCTTTATGTCCACCTTCGAGTCAGGTAGTTGATACCTGGCATTTTGAAGAATGCAGATATTCATGGAATTATCATTGTATACTGTATGTTTCCCTTCAAATCTGGCTTGCTCATTCCATTCTATCTGGCAACTGGGTGAGAGAGACTAAGAGAAAAATAAGTTATTTGTTTGTTTTCTTGTAAAATTCCTACTTTTTGCTTCTTGTAAAATTCCTACTTTTTGCTTCTTTCAACTTTCTGTACTATACTATTTATCCCATCAATTAATGCAGAAGAGATGAGACATCTATATTATTTTTTATTCTGTCTGTGGTAACTCTGAGTGAAAAAGGGAAGAATTTATAAATTACTCCAATTTGTCTATAATTTAAAACCAGCCTGTTTCTAGGCATAGGTCATTAATATATTTTTCTCCTTAAGAAATATGAAACAGTATGTTTCTATACATGTCTGTTGCATAGTTATTCTATGGAATATATTTGGACCCAAGGCAGAGAAGAGAAATGTTTTGGTCACTAGTAAGACCCATGGTAGGGGATTAAGTTAGCCAAACCCTACTCACATCGCGGTAAGCAGATATGTATTTCTGTATTTTTTATAGGTGGATACAGTGCAGACTACGCAGCACCCTGGCCACATTGAGGAATCATGTAAAATGAATGTATGTGCTCGTAAGTGAATAATTTATGAGATGACACTCCAACTCTAAGGGGCGTTGGACCACAAAATCCATGAACTCTCTTTACTCTTATGTTAAGGCATTGATTCCCAGGGGGCAGGGTTCCTGCAGAACTAAGTGGACCTTTAAAGCAAAACTATTAGAAAAAAGAAAACAAGACGTGATAAATCATGATAAAAAAACCACTGAAAACAAGAGATTCAGATTACATTTTCGATGCATTTGGAGAGATATTAAATGGAGTCAAGAATTCTAAACAGGAAAACAAATGGTACATGAGAAAGGTTTGGTAAGCAGAAATTGATCGTAATGGGAGGAAGAGGATCAAATACCATCTAATTCAGTAGTATGAATAGGATGAAAACATTCACCATTTTCTTCTTTGTTCCAACTTTGAAAGGACTGAAATTTGATCAGATGATTTGTTGAATTAGTAACTGGGAGATGAGTGTGAACAAGGTTGAATTTTCAGTGTTTGAATCAGTCAAGTATTTGTGGTTTGCTGAAAAAAACAAAAAAATTGTGGTTTTTGAAAAAAACAAAAAAAACCAACCCTGATGATATGCTAGATTAACAAAGAAAACAATATACCTCAGGACTGAAATTCTGGAAATCCAGAAAGAATCTTAGTATTTGAAAACCTTTGTCCTGCTCAGGGACACGAGAGAGAGTATGGAAGAGGATTCAAGTCAAGCAGCATTAAGTCTTTCAGATTTTGCTGAGAGAAATGGCTCTACAAGGAAATTGAGGTAGATACAAAGAAGAAACCAAACATGCTAGATGACTGTCAGAAAAAAGGGAAATCAACAGCCACTCACATGGTACGCATAAAGTTTGGTTGCTTAAGACAACTGAATTCACTTGGCTACAGCACCCCAGACTAGAACAATTGTATCAAGGATTGTACAACTAAAACCATATATACAGAAAACCTCTGACTCTGAAGTCTCTACTAAGCTATATACATCACATAAAAACAAAGACCATAGTGCCAACTCCAGTTTTTTATATATACATATACACACCAATTTTTGTATTCATTTTATATATCCATTTGAATATTACTTTATATATCAGCTTATGATTTAGAAAAAGGCTGAATATTTTTTCCTAAATAATTTATTTAGTAATATCTTTTATCATAAGAAGGAAAAAAAGACAATATTTGAATAATTTTCCAACTAGGATTTTTTCTTAGGAATCAATCGAACTTCAATCCATTGAAGTTTGTGATGTAAATCTGGTATAACTGTGTGAGAAAACTACATTATATTTGCAACAAGACTGTATATTGTGACTTACCTTCATAGTATGGCTTTTCGACTGTGTGAACAAAAACTCTGAAAAATACTTTTTTTCTGCTGATTGTTAGGCGTTTCTGTCTGAATTAGCTCATCCTTTGTGCTTATCCCTTCAAAACTGTTAGTCTGCCACTTTTTCCCATTTGGAGTAATTAATTCTGAGTGGAGGAATTTATGATACAGTTGGGGCTTTGACCTCTTTATTGTACTGAGATATATTATCAAACTTCAAAGTCAGTAGGCTGCTACCATATTGATTTTGTTTTCTGTGGACAAAATCAATGATCAAAATTAAAATAAAAAAATCAATTCTTTCATTTTTGAATTGATTCAGTTTTTCTATGTGTACATTGTTTATTTAAACTTGATTGCTAGTCTGGAACTTTAGTAATCCTGCATAAAAATGTTAATAAAATACACAAAGAAAGAAAATTGCAGTTAAGACATACAGGAATGAGAAAGAAAAAAATGCAAAAGAGATCAAGAAAAGTACAGTTTTCTATTGGAATACATTGTTTAGGAATATCAGAAAAATATAAAGATTGGTGCCAAGAGCCAAAATCAGCATACAGGTTGTTTCTTTAGCATTTTCTGTCCCTTTTCATTAGTTCAATTGATACTTAGAAATGGTGTATGAAATACCTGCAGTCCATGGACCATATTATGTGAGTTCTGATCATTTGCAAATCTTACCTAAAGATAAGAAAAAAAATGAAAAAAACCACTAAAATATTAAAAATGTAACATTTTGAAGAAATAAATGCATTAAATATGCAAATTTATTTGTGAAATTTTCAGCTTTTTTCTGCACACAGACATTATCTTAGAAAAGAATTTTAACCGGGAACATGTAAAAGCATCCTTAAGTACCTCTGATCAGTTTCTTATCTCAAATACAGCAATATTATTTCAATAAAATTATTCTTCAACTGGAAATAAAATCAAAATTGTATCTTCTTTGTTCATTGCAAATTCATTCTTTATTTAATTTTCTGGTCAAAAGTAATTGTGAAGTAAGAACCATTAAAAAAATTGTGCAACTACGGTAATTTTCAAATTTCAGAGAGTTTAGCAGTCAAGCAATTTGTATGGAATAAAAGCACTTTTATATTGCCTCCTGCTACAACACCAGTGGGGAAAGGGCAGCAAAACAGTGGGAGACCAAATGAAAAGTTTTTTCTTCTGTTACATCAAATTGAAAGATACTGAGAGCTTCAGAATTGCAAGTAGTAATATAGCTTTTATGAACTATTTATTTCCTCTTTGCCTCCTACGGCTGCTTCATTGTTGGGTAGTGTCTTTTTCATGTCAGAATGAGGGAGTGAAAGATATTTGTAACAAGTGATATTCTACTTTCTGTTTGCCGTTGTCCTGCTTGGATAAGAGAAAAAACAGATTCAACTCTCATTTTCCTGTCTTTTACAAAAAGCTTGATTTAGAACTTTTAAAGCCAAATCTGATCTGTCTTACTCATACGACCAAGCCAAATATATCTAGAGATTTTTTGTGAAACTGAAGACCACTCTCTTCCAGTATCACTTTATTTTCAATTGTTTTATAGAAGAACACTAAAGAACAAGATACGTCAGTAGAAAACTACCAGGGAAGAAGTGGCAACCAGTGGGAAAGGGAGCTGCATGGCACAAGATCTCTTTTTCTCTTCCTAATGGTTCTGCTTCTGGGGAAAGTGTACTGTCACCATTTGTAGAGACACTCTCGATGCCAAATGTAATTTTACATATAAATAGAGAAGTAGATATGGTCTTCACAGTAGTACTCACCTTGCTAAACTATTTGTCAAATCTAGACTGAAGGATTAAATTAAGTCAACTTGCACCACCCAGATCACACTTTAGTCTCAGGGTGAACAATATGATTCAATTCAAGTAAATTGTTTTTGTAAAGGCCCATAAACAATTTAAAACCTTCACCTGACATTTCTCAAGCTTATAAAAAACCCCTATCTCTACTTCTCCTGCAAGCTTCATTTAGGCTCATAAGCACAGACTCTTGGATTCACCCACTCATCATTGAAAAAGTCTGGACAATCCATCCTTTAACCCATTACTCATTTTACTCTTTGAGAGTCATTCAATAGACTGAGTTTTGCTGAGCTAGTAAAAGATAGCTTTGTACTCTCAAATGCACTGGCTATATTTAAATTTCCAATGTATACTTAATTATGCATTCTTACAAACTCAGTACTATCTCCCATTTCATTGGGGAAAAATTAAGCTATTGTGCTTGCAGACATTATATCTGACTTTTGACATTTCATTTAGGGAAAACTTTAAAGTGCTGTTCCATCTTCTATGTTGTTCTCAATATTTTACCAGAATCTACATTAAGAGAAAATTTGACAAATGTGACAAATGTTTTAAATCCTTCTTATCACCATGAACATGCCTACAGTTTCATTGTTTAGCATTAAGCTCTGTTTTTGTTGGAATGTGTTCCTGAAATACCAAGAAGCCACAATCTAATTCTATTCTCCATCACACCCAAGTAGATTACTTTTTCATCAGTGAGTTTTCCTTTGATCTGTAGTTCCTAGGAATGGCATCTATCACAGGAAACCAGTTTGTTGCCCTTTCTAAGGAATTTATAGTGCTAATGATAAAAAAAAAAAAAGAAAAGGTTTGTTATGACCCTTGGCAGTTACTACAGAGCCCTCAATATTCTTCAGTGATGGAATTCAGGAAAGGCATTAATATTTCTACATTTAGTTTAAAATTAATTTTCTTCCAAATCAGATTAATTTGCACATTTAGACAGTCTTAGGCTAGCCCAGTAACACTATTTTGAACAGCCAATGCCAACTAAGCCAATTAAAAAAAATCGATTTTTTGTTATTTACACATATAAATACTACATTTATTTATATATTATCTATGAGAAATATGACAGAGAAAAATGTTCTACAGGACTTTAATAAGCCTGATTATGCTCCATAGCCTATATTATCAAGCTTAATTGCCTGTTTGTGTTACGTTTTAGAGAGTTTTTTTCAGGACAGCAGGATTTTCAATTGGCTTTTGACACAAAATAACCTTTATTTAAACTGTGAAACTGTGTACAGACTATTGTTTCAGCATAAAAGGTATCACTTCTTTAATATTGTCTAGAGCAATTTTATTTTAGCAAATACAAGCAGAAGAGTAGTATATAAACTAATTAACCTCATAAGAAGTGCGGGCAGAGTTCAATATCATTAATATCTATTTGATTTTCCTTTTACTCTTAAAAGAAAGATTATTTTCTTCTTTTGTCTCATCCTGTACTGTGAGAGTGGTAGAAGCATACTCTGGTGTGGTAAAGATTCTCTCCAGATACTCTGGAATGCAAAGGTAACTCTAGCCAGTCTCAGCTTTTAAGGGAGTTAGCATGTAGCCAGTTACACAGGCATAATTTTTGCAGGTGAATTATGATTATTGTAAAGGTTGGCATGTGACCTAGCTGCATAGTGTCACAATCAGTAGGAAGCAGGCATATGTGGGGCATCTTTTCATTCAGCCTAAGTTGTTTTTCTAATATTTAGAAAACACCTTTCCTGTGTTTCTTTGAGAGTCTACAGAGAGACTTAACCTCAGAGGAATTTTGTGTGTTCAAGCTCAAAATCATCAAATGTCAGTTTACATGAGACACTTTTAAGTAGAAATGTCTCATCACACTTGGTTTGTTTTGGTATACATATAATTTTAGAAGACAGTTTGTATATTTGACTTTACTGACGTCACAAAATCATTTCTATGGAGGGGCAAAAAATCAGTCTGCCAGTTGAAGAGCTAGAAAACAGGAAATTCAGTCTGTTCCTAGATCTGCCACTAGCACCCACTTCTTTGGGGTTACACATGTGGAAAGGGTAATTTTGTGAATTACTTACAAGGTGTAGAGATGAGATCCATAGAAATGTCTGTAAAGAATGGGATGATATTGTAGAAAGGCTTCAATGTCATCCATTTTACTGAAGATGGGAGAAGAGTTTTATACAGCAAATCCTTTTCTTGCTTAACAGCTATGAACTGCATCCTGACCAAAGTGTTAGAAAGAGATATTAATTTTCAACACTATGTGTATGGGACAGTTACATATATTAAT
>VZTB01014450.1:4233-19745 GCA_013397245.1 Thryothorus ludovicianus | reverse complement strand
ATTTATATATACTTCAGTGCAATTTTGTCAAAAAATGGTTGAGATTTAACCATGCTGAAATTAAGAAAAAGGATACAGGTTTTGTGTTTAAAAATTTTAATATATAGTTTATTATTAAAATAATATTTTATATTAATTTTGAATACAGATAACACTTATGTTTTTAAACAAGCATTTCATGACTATGAAATATGAATATATTGGCATGGTTAGTGGGTAAAATCTTTCAACATATTGGAGAAAAGACATGGAAGTAACTAATTCAATAATATTGTGAAACCATTGATTATATACTCAGTGCTGGAAGTGACACAAGGATGCATGAGCTTTGTCCTGAGAGACTTACATTATAAAGAGAAAACTAGACAAGCTGAGGGAGACTCTGTGTTTTTCTTGTTGCCTTCATCCTGCTTCCATCCCTCATTTTGAAATACTCCCTGTGGAGGGCATTAAAAAGTTGTGAATTAAAGCTCCAGGGAGCCTGAAAGAAGCAGCTATAGGCAGTGTTGTGGAATAAAAAGGGTAGGCTTCCTGATGCAATTAGTCAGGTGTTTCCTAGGCATGATAAAGAGTTTACAGTGCAAAGAAGATGGTGAAAGGAGAATGCAAATACTACAGTTGCATGTGTCTGCAAAATTTATGTCATGTCGTGACACCGTGTTATTCTCACCTCGTTTTTCAGATGCTAAAAAGCATGTGAAGTCTGAGCATCTTGCAGTGATAAGGAGTTGACAATTGCTGATTACCTATTGAGTTCAGTTTTTGATCTTCCAGGGAAGATTAGTTTGATTATTTTTATGGATCTGACCATAGCTCTTGAGCAAAGCTTGTGTGTTTTTCATGTACATTGGACCATTCCTACAGAATATAAAGTGTATGCAGGGTGCTAAACCAAATAAAATCACTAGAAGCAGCCTCTAGTTTTCCTCTATTTTTCTGCCATTGATGGTGCTGATTTCTGGCATTATTTTGAAATAATGAAAAGGTAAAGACATAGGGGCAATTCTAATAAGCTGTTTTTAAATTTTTAATCTCACATTTAAAAGAGTAAATTTAATTTTTAAATATAGCATTAGATTTTTAATACAACACAACTTCATTTTGTGTTGTGTTGTGGAGCACTTCCATTCAGCCTTCTGCCCTTTGCTTTTTATCATTCTCACTGAAATTAGAACCGTCAGTAAGCAGCACCAGACAGATTTTTATTTCACTTAAAAAGTTGTTTTGGATAGGATAAATTTTGAAAAATGCATAGTATTTTTATACATGTTTTCAAAATTATTTTTATATTAATTTTTTTGTACTTTTGATTGAGTTTGTGGCATATTGTATTACATTTCAAGGTCAAAAGTGCTTTCAGAAAAATAGGATTTATAACTATGGGAGGTCAGACAGTAATGTCAGAATCTCTGCTTTAGAGAATTTATTACTGTAAGTAATGATAGAAGATGATACATTAGCAAGTCTTGAAACAAGGCAGAAGACTGCCACTTAGTCCATTAACTTTCAAGAATTCCCTTGATATTTTTTTTAAATTTCTCCTTATATAAAAAACATCCATACAACAAGACATATTTCTATCTCATTACCTACTTTAGTAGAGGATGCATTTATACCATGAGCTGTATTAAAAGCAGATGAATAATCTGTTTACTGCATAGAACTGGGAAGTGGGAGCTGAGGATTTTGTTAATGACACTGACCGATTATCCTGGGATGAAAAAAGTCACCTTAGATCTCTGTGCCTTGACTGTCTGGTGTATTAAATACATATAGGACAGCTTACATTGCAGTACATGGTAAGAATTGCCTAAGTAAATTCTATCCATGATACATGAGTGTCAATGGAAATTTGCTGATTTATACCCTAATTTAAATGTCCTGGTTTAGGGCAAATTTGGGAAGAATCCCCCAGATGGAGCCCTTCTAGAAAATGACTCTGGACCGCCCTTCCCCCTAGCTGGTTCGGGACAGAAAAAAATAATTTCCTCAGAGGAAAGTGGAAAAAAGTTGTTTATTTAATAGGCAAAGCCCTCTCCAGCACAATAAATGAACAACAGTGAACAACAAAAACCTCTCTGTGCTCCGCAGAGATGCCAAATTCAGAAAGTCTCTCCCGTGGCTGTAGCTCGGCTCAGTTGCTGTCGGTCCCTCAGGGCTGGGAAAGGCCGGGCCCAGGCCAGGCCCGGTGGGACACAGGTGGGAGCTCCTGGGGCCCTTTGGGTGTTTAGTGCAGAGCAGGTTCAAACAGTGCCAAGAAAAGGGAAAAAACAACAGTCCAGAGAACTTCTCTGCCTCAGTCAGCCAAAAACTAACAAAAAGCAAAGGAGAGCTCTCTTCTGCTGTCCACACACTGCAGAGAACACAGGCCGTGTGAAGGAAAGCTGAAAACTCTTTATGTTTAGGAAACAACAACTTCAGACATTCCATGGCATCTTCTTCACTCTCAGATCCACTTTTAAAGGTATAAAACTTATTTCTGAGCTAAATAGACGAAAGGGGATACAGTTTAGCATCCACCCAGGACAATAAAATTTAGGGAAACTCTTCATCTGCACATGCACAATGTTTTTATATGCTGAAGTTAAAAAATTAGAATCATGATGTCTGGCATAATAAATTCAACTTTGCCATTGTTAGAATAATAATTTTTTCTCCAATCAATTTTATGGGGAAAAAAAAGGGAGAGAATTGTCCTTAAAAAGTAACCATTTCATTTTTTGCATTATTTATTGGAAATATACTAAAAAAATTCTTTTATCATGCACCGGCTCTGCTGGATTTCTGGTATTTTGGCCATGTTAAACTGCACCAGTAGAAGTTTATAATGACTGTTATAATTCACGTAGGAAATAATGTTGAACTTTCAAAAATCTTTCCTATTACTTACTCACTCCAGAGATTAAGTCTTTGAAGCAATATAACCTTTAAATGTAACTACCAGACAGATGGACAGATGGTTATCCACATCTTGCAATAACCAGGGTGATCTCAGCCAGGCGTCAGGTGGGAAGGTTCTGGACATCTGTATCTGCTCTCTGGCTTGTTCATCTGTCTCTCAGGGCCTGTACAGATGCACTGGCTGCTTCCCTACATGCCATAACCAGGAAAGATGAGGCAAATGGAATTCTTGCCCCCAGACATGGATATCAACGGCTGGGACTTAACACTGGATTCATAACTCACTTTGTGCACTTCATAATTTTTGCACATCAACAGACTTTATGTTGCACATAGCTAATATCTCAGTGTACATACCCAAATTTTCATAATACTTTGCAATACTACATTTTAAGAGAGTATAAATACGGAAATTCTTAATTTTTAGGAAAAAGTAGAGAATAGCATTACCTGGAGAAGCACTACTAATTAAAAAAATGGAAAATCAAATTATCACTAGATCTTTTGATACTTAGCCTTGCAATCCATTGAAATTCTGCTGAAGAGATTTGTACTTTGTGTGGATGGAATGGCTGCCAATCATTCCTCCATCATCTATTATCTTATTCAAATTAATAGTGGTAAGCTTGAAAAATCATAAGTAGCTTTAGCCTCTCTATAATCTGCTTTTAATAGGAATAGGAATGGAATAAAACCCATATGGTAACCTGGATGATCTATCTTGAATTATTTCTGGGATACGATCAAATACATACCTGAGTTTTGGTTACATACCCAATCTCAAATTATTTTCATTAAAAAATAAAATCTCCTTTAAATACACTTAGACTGAGGCCATCTGTTAATTTCATAAGCCGTAGAGCCTCATCCTAAATTTTTATGCTGAATAAACCTTTCCTACACTATCTTACCATGGAGGTCATAAGAGGAGGCAGTTGTGAGATGAGCTTGGAGTGCTGCATACTGGAGTGAAAAGATGAATAGCATTTGACTTTTAAAAGACTTCTGACTCAAGAAAGTAAAATAAAAATGTGAGTCAGTGACATCAGGAAGTTTTGAATCAGGTTTTATTGTGGTAAACTGTCAAATAGTCTGATGTTATATATGACTAGGAGAGGATAAATAGTATTCTACTTCATAATAAAGACTTTTCCAAATAATGGTATCAACTTAGAATAATAAAATAATTTGTATTTTTTCTAAGAGATGGGTTTCTGTTAATCAAAAGAGTAGGTTATTTCAAAGAGACAGAAAAAAAGGGATTTTAAAAAAATTCTAATATTACTCTAAACTTCTTGGGATTTCAAACTTGTGTTTAAAATAATATCCTGTTTCTGAACTAGTCATTAAGAAGAATATACAGCAGAGAAATCATAATTTTGACTTCCCTTTATAATTATGGATCCATATCTGTATTAACCTGTCAGGAGACTACTATAGCTCCTTAAAAAGAAGCTTTGCTTCAGCAGTGAAAAAGCAGCATATCATGTATTAAAGCTAACAGCAAGCATGCAAATCTTAAAATGATTTATCACCAGGGTGGTTTTGGGGCACATCTAAAACAGAGGGTTCCAATCAAGCTGAGTGAAGTCTGCAGTGACACAAAGGAACATTTTTCTGATTGTCAGAAGGTGCTATGGGCTCCAAGTTTGCTTATACATTTCAATGGCAATATGAAATGGTTTGAAAACACAGAATCTTAATATGTATAAAAGTTCCTCATATTAATTTCTTTCCCAAGTAGACTCCAGCCAGTTTAAAATACAAGAAAAAATTACATTTCCTTAAACTGTTTTATTAGAGTTGATTGATTTCCCAGAGATATTGCTACCTGTCACTGAGAGTTGTTGCTGTGACTATTGTTTATTGTGTTGTAACAATAGCATCACATTCCTTAGAGTAATATGTGAGAATTGGATAACATAATGGACTTCCAGGGCCTTTGTGAAACACCATTTTTTTTTGCTGATTTTGTATTAAATGAGTACCAGCCTGTGTTTGTGGGTTAATATATGCATACCATTTGGAATGTACTTAGTGACATTATGTAATTCACAGATGTTTTATTATTCATAGTACTGTGCATTCATAGCTCTCTGTAGTCACTATTGTGCAAAAAATCTAATGAGGGAGAGTCTGTGTGTGTTTTACTGGTCCTTTAGTCTTTTTAAATTCTCATTTACTCAATTCACAGACAGAGGGATGTGCTACCCTTTCCTGCATTTTGACTCATGGAGCGGAAAGGATTAAAAATATGGACTTCTCATAATTTGAGCATGTTTATTTCCAATTGTAAAAATACAGGGTAGGACACACAGTCTCCAAGATCTTCTTTGCATTGTATTTGGATTGTGTATTTGGATTGTAATAAATTATCCCTTTGAGAGGAGGTGGTTAGTCTAAGTATTAGATAAGGACTTTATGCACACTTTTTATAGACATAAATGAAATCACACTATTACAGACAGAAGTGAACTAAAGAAAATTGAGAAAGCTGCTCTGTTTTTGTTGTTGTTGTCTTAAATCATATTAGAAATGCTTCCTCCAGCTGGTTTACCAATCCGTTTTCCTTGATTTCATCATCTGATCAACACCAGACCACTAGCTGATGGAAAAGAAAGTAGTTGTTACTGATTGCAATGGCATTAATAATTTTCTATTAATTAAAAAAATATATTGTTTCAGTACAGTAGTTCTACTGAGGAACTAATAAATAATAAGAATTAAAATATCTTCAAAAATCCATACTGGAATTTAGAATTTTAATTCAGAATTTTGATACTCTTTTTTTTTAAACCTCTTTGTTTTCTTATGAGTTATCTTTTTTTTTTCTCTGACTAATGCATTCTTTGTCACAGATTTTTGAACCAGCTTTTATCTTTGTCTGAGCTTAGTTGGACTTTTTGGACTATATAAACCTAAATCTTTTAACTGTTTTTTTCTATCACCATATTACCATTATTTTATTGCATGTTGTATTATAATTTTAATTATTATCATGAAATGTAGTAATTCACTTGGTAAAATAATTCTCACCTAAACATTCAGTTCTTTAGATTTAGCTTGTGTGTTTTTTACATACAGTATGAAGTTCTTGGGATAGGCTTTTTCCTTTTTTTCCTATTGCCCCAGAGGGAATTATTCTTCCCTGGGAATGCTTTTGGTGAAAATTGAATCTCCCAGTGTTTAAGTTCCCTGGTGTACAGGTCAGTCATCTCTGACTACCTGACTTTGTAGAAAATAAAGATGTATTCCTTTGTAGCTTACTCAATCTTTGACTAATAACTTGCAGGAGAAACAAAGCAATGTGCAATATTCCAGCTGTCTTTGTCGGACCAGTGATAGCTTTGCCTTTGCAGGTTCTGGAACCAGTATGAGGAAAGTAAATACACTGAATAAAAAATCTGATTGTTTTGTAGATGCAATACTTTTCCACTTTAAGTGTTTTGAAACTATACTTTTGATTTATTTAATATTCAACCATTCACTTTGAAGTTCTATTCATTTATATGCCTTTGCAGTAAATATCCATGTAAAGCCCTTTAGAGCAAAACATAAACCTAAGTCAAAATACAGATAAGGAGAGTGCTGACAAACACAAGTAACACAAAGACTAGTATAAAATCTGAGGCAGAGAGGAAAAGTTGAGCTTTCTGTCACATTTACGAAGATATTGTGTAAGAAGCCATTAGGAAAGTGATTTTTTTTTTTTTTAATCACCTATGGGCAGTGAATTTTATTAATGTGAAATATGCTCCTGAAAGCATCCTTTGTTCTGCGCTACTATTCTGCCTTCCCATGACTGTGTTAGTGATTGGCAAGCTGCAGTCTTCATTCTGGATGAAGTCACAGTATTCCAACTTAGATTTCGGAGTTGTGTCATCTTTGTGGTATTTTCTGATACAATTTTGATAATGGGATTGTTGGGTCCAAAGCCTCCCTTTGAAGTCTAGCAGTGGTCTATGTTTAAAATTTTTAGGATGTTCTTGCCTGCTGAACAGAAGGGGCAGAAAATGTAAAGCACACACTGTTCATTTTGATTCAACTTGCAAAATTTATGGAATGTCAAATGAATGATGTTTTTGGCAAAATAGCTTACATAAGGTCCCCCAAATGGTGAAAAAGGCCTTTTTTGGAGCTCCAGTGGGTATCTAAGAACTCCTCTTGCAAGCAGGCAATGCAATTAATTCTAATTATGTGCTCTGCTTCAGTTTCTTTTGACTTTGTGAAGAGTAATGGATTTAGATTTTAATGGTTTAATATCTAAACTTGAGAAGCAACTGAAAATATTTGATTAATTCCTATTATACACAAGAAAATATTAAAAAAAGTTTTGTCTTTGTGGGCACTGCTATTTCCTAGCTGTTTAGTTCACTCTCCCTCATGTCGAAGTTGGAAACTGAATGTATGTTGCTAATCTTACTCAGGCATATTGATACCATCTTCACACTGTACAAGTGTACCAAGTAAATTTCCAGTCATGAAGATCATATTATCATACACAAGAGTAACACATGACTTAGATTCTGTCTCTGGTTCTTTATTGACATGATAGCACTTTCCAGATTTAGGTCTGATGAATATAAATGGACAAGAATATATATTCTACACAATATGTAAAGCAAAATGCCCAGGGCAAACTAGCTGCTGTTTGGTCTTATGTGGAAGAAAATATAAAAAGTAGCAGTTAGCTTCTGCTTTTGTTTGTCCCTCTAGAGTTTCTTCTACATTCATGAAGATCATCTATTGAAGGCAGTTGGGGATTTTTCTGTTTCTGATTTTTGTTTTTATTATGTAGAGAACACTGCAAGGAAGAAATACAAAGAGAGGGATGAGATGGCTGATATCTTGAAACAGGGCTGCTGGCTGTAATGTCAAAGGAAGATAGGTGGAAAAAAACAAATAATGAACAAATCTCAACACAGAGTTCTTTAAGAAGAATTTTTTTTCTTTTGTAACTAGGATCCAGTTACAGAATCAGAGAATCACAGAATAGTTAGAGTTGTGAGAGTTGTGAGTGACTTCTGGAGATCACAGGGTCACTTAGCAGGTTACACAGGAACTCATCCAGGTGTCTGTTTGAATGTCTCCAGAGAGGGAGACTCCACAAACTCCCTGGGCAGCTGTTCCACTGCTCTGCCACCCTCAGTGTAAAGCAGGTCTTTCTACTGTTGAGATGGAACTTCTTGTGTTTTATTTTATGACCATTGCTTTGTGTCCTTTCACTGGCACCACTGAGAAGAGTCTGATATCTTGTCATCCTCTTGATATCCACTTTTAAAATATTTGTATGCATTGAGGAGGTCCCCTCTCAGTCTTTCTCTTTTTTAGACTAAACAGGCTCAGTTCCCACAATCTATCCTCATAGGAGAATTGCTCCATCATCTTTGTGGCCTCTACTGGACCCTTGCCAGTAACAATTTGTCTTTCTTGGAGTGTGGAGATCAGTATTGAGCCCAGTACTGCAGATGTAGCCTGTATGATAGAGTAGTGGGTGAGGATCACCACCCTAGTCCTGCTGGCCACACTTGCTGATGTACTTGATTGGCCTCCCTGGCTGCAAAGGTGTTGCCAGCTCATGGTCAACTTTTCATCCACCAAGACTCTCAGGTTCTTCTCTGCGGAGCTGCTCTTCAGTAGATGTCCCCTAACCTGTGCTGATGCTTGGGATTGTTCATCCCCAAGTTCAGGACCCCATGCTTACTTTTGTTGAACATCATTAGGTTTCTCTCCACCCAACTCTCCAGCCATTCAAGATCCTGCTGAACAGCATCACAGCCTTCAGGTGTATCAGCCACTCCCCTCAATTTTGTACCATCAGCAAACTTGCTTAAGCTACACTCTATTTAGTCCAGATTGCTGATAAACAAGTTGAATAGGGATGAACACAGTACTGATCCCAGGGAAACAACACTGGTTATGGGTCCCCAGATGCTTCTACTCCACTGACCATGACCCTCTAAGCTCTGCCATTCAGCCAATAATTCCACTTAAATTGAGGATGCTGAAAGAAACTTACCTGATTTGAAACAAATAATAATATCTTTCACATAAATATTCTATTTACCTGCATATTTGAGAGGGGAAGCTGAAAAGACCCTCTTCTATGGCACAAAACCAATCACAGCACAATGAAGATTTAAAAACTAAGAACAAAAGATTTTTATATAACATAATTTTTTTTATATGTGTTGAATTAAAAATTTAAGACAATAAATGCCCTGAAGTGAGAGCAAAGCTAGAACTCTTTGACAGCTCTTCACTGTTGATGCTACACATTGCAGGACAATTTTGTTGTACTCTCAATTAAGGTGCTGGGAAGAAGCCCAATACTTGTGTAGAATGAAAAGGAAATTGTTACATTCTTGTATAATACATTTATCCTTATATAGAAACAGAAACTTTAAGCAATTTATTTGTTTAAGGAGATGCTTGGGGAGATAAAATATTCTATAGATTTATGTCTCCCTTAATGGTCTCTTTCCAATTACTTGGTGTCTTCATTTGTCTGAGGCTAGAAACTCTTCCCGGTGCAGCCAAGGCAGGCAATATCTAATATGCTCATATTTTTAATCCTGAACTACTTCTTGTCCTTAATCCATATATGGGCTTCATTCTCTTAACATGAGAAGTTTTCCTCTTTGAGTAGTTCATGTCTCAATAGAGCAGTTGGGTCTATTTTGTAAGAACTATCTAAGAACTGTTTGTTTTTGTTTCTCTCAGAGGGCTAGGACATTTCTAAATGTTCAGAGAACTATTAGGTACCTTGAAGAGCTGCTTCTTTATGTTTTTGGTGGCTTTTTCCCCTTGCTTTCTGTTTTTGATGAAGATTATCTGCTGAAGCTCTTCAGGATAGAAATGCAAAACCCAACCAAATTCAAACAAAATCANTACTATTATAATTTCTATGTTTGTCAGGCTAGTACATATAGTAGTAGAATGAAAGTTCAAGGTTTAATTACTGTCTTTTACATCTTTTGGGGGATNTAATAGTCATGGAATATGTATTTGGTTAATAAGAAAGCCATGCAGTGATCAATCAATATACATAATTAAACCCTACTGTTATTATGTTTATTAATATAATATTATTAACAACAATTTTATTNTTGAATTCCAGCCTGTAAATGTAAACATATACACAATGTGATCTATGATGGTTAAAGGGATGAAGCCCCTTTAGTGTACACTTACATATGAGAATAAGAAAACAGCAGAAAAGAACTAAGGAACACTTGGTTTACATGAACTCATGGATGCACATACCTCAAATGTTTCATACTTAATTCTACCAGTGTTTGCTATGTTTGTCTGTGATTTCTACTGACAAGAAAAATAAAGCAGCTGTTTAATTGTTATGAATAATTTACCTTTTTATTTCAAAAGCACTGATATTTGTTCTTTAGGAAAAAAATAAAGGAAAAAATGCAGTTTTAAAGAAATGGCAAGCAGAATACTTTCATAGTCCTTATGATGAAATATTCCCTGTTTGTTGCTTATATGACAGCTCTGGCAACATTATAAATCTTTCTAACCTTCCAATTCCAATTTAGCTATACTCGTGAGGATATATGTTGAGGGCATCTTAAGCATAAAGGAAACAAAGATGCTAAGATATAAAACAAATATGACAACTAGCATTTTTAACCTATGTGGATTTGAAAAGGATTTATACTGTAAATCAAAGGGTAATTTCTTTGTGCCTCTCTGCTGTTTAAGAAATTCACCTATGTTCCTCATTGCCAAGATTGTTCTATTCTTTATATTCTAGAAATGCATGGATAAGTCGGTTATTTAAGAAATTGAAAATATTGTCCATGTTGGCACACATAGGCTCTCAAAGTATTTGGCAACTAGATTTATGCACTGGTGTAATGACACAGGAGAATCTCAGTCTCATCACTTTCATTATGGAGCAGGAGGGAAAGCTATAGAAATAGCATATAAGCTCCTGGCAGCCAGGAGTAGTCACCCTTTCTCTGCATTTAACTGCAGCCATGCTGGTGAGCCTGTAGGGATGCTTAAATCATCCTTTATGACTTGATGCTTACAGAAATTAGAAGGGTTTTTGGTTGTAGGAGGCAAAGAAGTCTAAATAGATAGAGGGAAAAAGTGAAATACAATTTGAAATGAAGAAAGAAACTATTATCCACTCCTCATGATGAGGCAAAAGAAAGAAATAAATGCACCAATAAATAAGTTAATAAAGGTGCATAATGTGACAAAAAAAGAGTGCTTTTCTTATATTGTATTTAAATGATTTTTCAAAAGAAAAAAGTCACATTAATTGGTAATGAAATGGGACAAGAACAGTCCTGCTGCCACAGCACAGTATCATCCCCTTTCAGTTCTTTGTTTATTGCTTGCTGCTCAAGATTTGTTTACATTGAATTTAAAAATTAAATTAATGAGTAGCAGTAAAAAATTGGATGTTATTTTTGGTCAGAATAATAAAAGTGAAGTATGAAACAGCCTCCTATATGATGATGTAAGCACAAACCAAGGAACAGAAAAAGGTTTCAAAGGATCTGGGACTTATGGAGCAAAGGAAGCCGTGTATTTGTCGATGCTGCTCCTTACCCAACAAAAACTCTTCTGCATATATACCCCATAATTAGGGCTTCCTGTGCCTGCAGGGAGGGTACACAGGCAGGGAGCAGCCTTGATGCACAGCATGCTATCCTAGCAACCTGATAGATTTCCAGCAGAAATTTGTGTGGGAGTTAATTTTGATCTTTCGGAGTTAACTCATTTTTGGAGAGAGAAGTATGCACAGCTGTTATGGACTAGTCAGCATAGTTTGCCTCCTGAAATATATAGGAAAAGAACTTGGTATGTTACTATATGGATATGTACCTGGAATTTCCTCACTCATCTGCCAAATCCCTTTGTGAAGGGTAACGTGGCATCAGGTATATGGGATGATGCTCGCTATCTGTGCTCTTGACATCTCTTAGGTTTATTTGTTATCAAAGCACGATATGAATTTTGAGTCTGTGTTTTGTTATACCAGCCTTTTAAAAAGTGAAATTATCATCTGAGTCTGAACTCTTTCAGTCTTATCCAGAGCCCTAGGACTAATAATATGAGAAAATATAAATGAATACATGGGTGAGTGAGAAAGGGATGAGGAGAAAAATTGTGTTTCACTGGGAACTCTGTCATCAATAGACTTTTGGGACTAGGATTTTTGTATCTCTTGTCCTTGCACTTCCTCAAGTCAGAGCTAGAAAAACATTACTACTATAGAATGAATAGCATACATGTATCTTGTAGCTGTGTTATTCTTATGCAATATTTTAATTGCATAGAGAAGAATATCCTTTTTGGGTGTGCAGACAGTGGGAAATTGCCTAATGGGCAAGTGTAAAAGAGCAAGGCTGTGGAAGAGGCAGATTTCTGAATCTCTGACAGGCTATTAGGGACTATTTGCAGCTTGTAAAATTGAATTTTGAACCATTGAATGACGAATTTCTGTGTGCAATTTCTGTTGCTTTCCATCACCAAAGGAAAACTTCACTGCATTACTGAATCGTCTGATAGCCTTATTACTCAGCAGAAAAAAAGATCTGTGTGATAGGAAGTGTATTTTTGCATAAAGTCTCAATGACATTAAGCTGTAAAAATTATGATTTTAGCTGTCAATTTTATTGTTAGGGTAATGAAGAGACTTTCACCTTTAATACTCAAATTTGAAGCTAAAGGAGTCACATACAACAGGGACCTAAGATTCCAGCTTTACTAAATATTTACTTCAGCAGGTTTTATTTGAAGTAAGTTGAGAGCGTCTCGCTAGAAGTTTCATCTTTCCTTTTACTAGCACATAAAATTTTAAAATGCTGTCTGTGTATTCCTATTAGGACTGCTGCATGGTTTCCTTGGATTTACTAATCTAAGTGAAAATTGTTGAAGAAAATTTGACCTTATATCCTCTGCTGTTTTCACTGAGAAAGTTTGGAATCAGCTTATACATTAAGCTTTTTTGGCACTCCAAAACTTTTTTGTCTAGTAATTGACTTCCTAGTGTTAGTTAAAATGTCAGGGCAGAATAGTAAAACCTGAATAGGTTGAAGGGGGTTAGACTAGTCTGTAAGAAGTTTTTTGTGCATCTTTCTCATGTCCTTGGGATACCAAACTATTCTCCTCACACAAGAATTACACAGGTGTGTAATTCACATAACTGATGTGTAAAGGACTAGTTATTTGGCCAAAACCAAAATGAAGCAGATGATGAAAAGTCCTAGTGATGTACCAGTCTGCCACAGTGTTTATCTATTGTGCTTAGAGAAGTCAAAGGTGTTCTGTCTCTTATGCTGCACTGAAAAAGAGGTTGTTCTATACCATAAGCCAAGAATGCTGTGAGCAGTACAGTAGAATTTCAGTTGTTTTATAGTATATTAACCACAATTTTATTTTACCCACATGTAAGTGTGGGATTGGTTTGAACTATTACAGTCAGGTTTATAGATAAATGCATCTCTTTTTATTATCTAGTTCCCGATCAGCCTTTCTACCCACTTTGAAATTTTATATTAATACCTGTGAACACTACTATATATTTTATCATTTTTTCACAATAAAATCAATAGCTTTACTGAAATCTCTGCTAGAATTGAAGGACCACTCACTGGAATAGAAAGAAGAAAAGGTTTGCAAGGTTTTCTGAAGATATCTGTCTGATTTGCTGGATCCATTGTAGAATATTATTTGTAGAATTCATAAAAATATCTTATCACTTGGACTACACTACAAAGGAACCATGATATTAAGTTTTAATTTTGCACCTTAAATACTTAAAATTAGCATTCTAAATGATATTTTTATCTTCTAAATTTGAAACTTCCATGAATAGGTTCTAAATGAATTTTATACTTGTAGAGGAGGCCTTTTGTGTGGTATTCATCAGTTGCTATTCTGGTTCAAAACATTAATGAATAAGAATACCATCATTACTATTTAGAATAGTTCTGGCCCCTTGAAAACAACATATCAAATCAAAAACTCTTCATCTCATACCTGGATGAGTTCACAGGGCAATTAAACATGGAAGATACAATTAATCTTTGGCAACTTCATCATGATTTATACACCTTTTAAAATTAATTTCCTTTATTTTTTTTCAAAATTAAGACAGGTATCTTAGTAATATGAAGTTAATTCTGTATGTTTCTGAACTGGACAGCTATATGTGTGTTCACATTAGGCTTAAAGCCTTCCATGACCATGTAATTAACCTATAAAAAGAGAAAATTTTACTCTTTGACAAAGAGAGCCTAGCAGCCCTAAATGCCCTTTGGGTCAAAATTTATGCTTGTACGATATCAGAATAAATATCATATATTATATGACACCAAACTGAATTATTCCTCATATATTCTGTCATTACAGACAAATTTTCACCAGAGTTGCTCATTTCTCATATATACCCTTAGGAAAGACTGCTTTACCTCTTTCCCAGTTCATACTGTCTCAAGAAATTGATTTCCAAGTTCAAACTTTGACAAAAGCTTTCTGCGTTTCACAAACGCCAGTAATAACCACTAAAATCCATTAATTACTATTATGGAAATGGCAGCTGGATACTCATGTTTTTTCACTGATTCTCCTTCAAATTCCAAATATTTTAAAAGCTTTTCAAACATTCATCTATCTTCATTTGCTTTGCTTCTCATCCAGTTCCTCCACCACCTGCCCCATCCTTCCTACAGAGTCATGCCTGCTGGTGTGAAAATATGTTCTTTTCCATAGTTCTGTGAAGCAGCCTACTTGCATTTTTCCTCTGATCTAGCCTTAATTGCCTTTCTAAACTTAAAAAACTACATTCTTTTTAATTTTAGTTTTTAATTATTTAATTGGTCTCTTTATGCACATTTGCTTTCTGTAATGCTGTTACAGGGGTATGTTTCATTACACGTACTCCTGTCTGCTTTGATTTTGTAATATACATATTTTTAATGGTACAGAAAATGTATGTGATACAAACTAGGCTACCTTTGTTTTGACTCTGTCTGTATATTCTAGTATAGCTAGACTTATTTAAGTGCTTTGTAAATACTTGCAATGCTATCTACGCCTCTATTCTGCATGGATAGAGGAGTTTGCACGACAGAGTATGCATCATATTTTGGCATGAGTGTATCCACTGTGGCAGCAATCCTATGTGTGCTTTTACCTTTGTTCATATCTTTTCAAACTTATGTTTTGTAAGTCAATATTGCAAAGGAGATAATGGCATAGAGTTTAAAAGCACTTTAGGACACTGAATAAATCACTGAACCACTTCAGCCAAGGCTGCAGACACAATCTACCAAAATTCATGATTCTGCATGTCTACCTTGCTCTGGTGAAACCCCACCTGGAGTACTGAGCCCAGCTCTGAGGTCCCCAGTACTGGAAGGACATGGAACTGTCAAATTGAGTCTAAAGGAGGGCCATAAAGTTGATCAGAGATTTAGAATGAAGTGGTAACTTTACCGACCGCATGATCCTGTGGACAGAAGGACAAGAGTTAAAAGCATTCAAGATTGATCCAATTTGCTTTTTCAGTTGTATTTAGCCAGTCAAATTTTCATCATACATATATGGGCACTGTGAAAGAATCACAAATACAT
>VZTB01014449.1:8426-25464 GCA_013397245.1 Thryothorus ludovicianus | reverse complement strand
TTCTGTTAAGCATCATGTCGGTCTCGTCCTCCTAAAGTGCCGAGACTAAGAGAAAAACTGCAGCCGATATTTTTCGTCCTTTCTTTACTTGCAATAAAGTTAGTTTAAAGTAACTGAGTAGATAGAATTTGCCGTGAGCCATGCGGGAGAAGTCGTGGCCATCTGGCACTGTCCTGGCTGCTGCGATCTTTGGCCGCGTGGCTGCTGTGTTTCTCGGAGCTGCTCTTGGCTTTGGAGTCTTTTCTGGCTTCAAGGCCTGGTGGGCTCCCCAGTGAGAGGCTCGGCAGCCCTTTCACCACCCCTCCGAGAACAAGAAAATCTCAGCCGAGTCAGGGAGATCAGATCAGCTCCGGGCTGAGCGGGCCGACCCGGATCCACTCGGCCTGGGCCCGCCACTGCCTTCCAAGGCTGGAAGTGAAGCGCCGACCCCCTCCCCTTTTTTTCTGTTTTAAGAATGTGTCTTTATAAAAGACGCATCAACCTCATTGGTTCTATTGAACAATGCTGACCCATGACATGTCTTTAAGCACAAGTCAAATGATTTTAAAATGATCAGTTGATAATAATGATTGCCTGAGGAGGAGCCTAGATTTTCTGAAATTTCTGCCCTCTAGGCAAGGTAAAATTTTCATAAAGTTTATTAGGAAAATTTATGTAGGAAATACAGGTCTCTGCATCAAGTAAGTGTCCAGCTTGCTCAAATATAACACCCCAAAAAAGCATCTAACCAACAGAATATAATAAATAATAGGATATTATTATCATCCTAACTAGCAAACTATTTAAGTTTAGTAACCATTTCCAAAGAAAAACTAATTAAAAACTAGTCTGGGGACAGTTAGCACAGATATTCTCTTTCATACATGAACTGAGAATAATTTTTTCCCAAATGAAAGTCATCTATACTGTAAGACAATGAGATTATTAACGATATAATTCTCCCTTCACCTGTATAAACAAGCATAGTCTCAAAATTCAAACCTTGTACATCTCTCTGATCTCTGCTGCTTCACACACTCATGGATTTGTTGCCACATTACCTGCATAGCAAAAGAAAGAATTTCACAGTTTTCAGTAAAAGGAGAAAATCTCAGTGAGGGTTTTGTTGGAAAATATTTGGAGTGATGCAAGCAGAGACATGCAGCTGTAGCTAAACAGGCCCTGCTTTCTTGGGCTGATTAACCCATACATAGTAGTGTTAAAAAACAACATTCTGTATAAAACTGACAGACCATTCTTTACTTCACATTGCATATCTTTTGGAAACACCCACAATATTATTCATGGGGACAAAACCCCGCAGTTTGGGGAATAAAAGCCCAAGCCCGCAGTAGGTGGAATATATATTTTTGAACAAATAGCCTGATATTTCAAGCTTTTAAGCTTTTGATACGAGGAAAAGTAAGTTTGCTATTATCTTCACTTCCTATTATGTCCTGAGATTGATCTGCTTATTTAAGTTCATTTAGGAAGAGAGAAGAAAACTTGTATTATTAGTTTTTGAGGTTGTAGTCATCTGAGTTCATCACTTGTTGGGTGTTTTGGTTTGGTTTTTTTGGTTGGTTGGTTGTTTCTTTGTGGGTTTTCTTGATTTTTTTGTATTTTTGTGTTTTGTTTTTTTTTTGTGGGGGTGAGATTTCTTCCGTTGAGTGTGGAAGGGGTCTAGTTATCACCTTTTCTCAAATTACCAGCAACGTCGTTAACACTATTTTAAAGTGTCATACAATTTTTATTTGCCTGGGTTGAAAGAGATGGTTTTTTCTTTACTGGAGAATAGAAACATCAAATTCTCAAAATGCTATCACCCTGGAAAGTGCTGAAAGTTTCATGTCCCAGAGAGCTGATAGTCTGATTTCCTTGCCCAGATTTCTTTATGTGTTCATGTCGCCTCTTGAAGAGGAAGATTCTTGCAGTTCTTTCCATTTTAGCACAGATCATTTTGAATCAAATTGATAGCTGTTGTAAGCTTGAAAGAGAGCTTTTCCTTTCTCCTTTTCTTTCCCCATTCTTTTTTTCCTTTCTTTTCCTCGAGTCTCCTCTACTTGAGCCTCCCCTCCCCTCCAATGGGGGGCAATGTTTTCATCATGTTTGGGTGGATAAATTAAGATACCTTCTTTATTGCCTGTTGTTCTAGTTTGAGAAACTAAACCAGTAAGACAATCCAAGTCAGAAATACAACTTATTAGGAAAAGTGAAAATAAAACAAAAATGAAACAAAATACATGCAATAAGGAAAAAGAAAATCACTGACAGAGTCAGAATACAACCTGACACCCTGTTGGTCAGGATGTTGGTAGCAGTCCAGTTGCAATGGTGGCTGCAGTTCTCCTGGAGTAGCAGTTGTGGATCTGTTGAAGCAGTGATCCTGGAGGAAAAGTGCAGCTCATCGCTGAAGGTCCAGTGGTGATGGATGGGTCTGTTCTTCCTCTGGGAGTCCAGTGGAAAAGGCTGACTTGGTGTTCCAATTCTCAGGTTTTTATCCACGTAGAGGGGTTCGGTTCCCCCCCTGGATGGAGCATTTCCCAATGGGATGATGGAAGTTTATTAATGGACTCAATGGCCCATTAGCAGAAGACCTATCCCTGGAGGGAGGATGGGTCATGGAAGAGATAAGGAAACTGTGCTTGATGGTTTCTTATCATCTGGCCTATTGACAGAAGATAACGTCACTACCCCCCATCCCAGTTCCAAGGGATGGTAATAGAATAACATACCCTTGATTATATTTTACACTGCAACCCATTACACCTGTGCAAAATGATGGAGAAATGTGATTAAACTCTTTGTGAGAAAAAATTCTGAGCATCCACAAGCACCATTCATTTAAAATAACACTGAAGGAAAATTGGTTAACTTACACTACTCTCCAGTAGATTCTTCTTAAAAAATGTAAACAGATTCCTTTCTATTCTTTACATTTTTTGTTCCACTAATATTTGTGTTGATATACATGTATTTAAATTTTTTTCCTATTGTAGTTATTCCTGGTAAGAAGACAAAAAAGCCTGTGTTGTTTTCTGCCCGTTGTGCATATTTTCTGTGGCAATGAATACCTGGGATTCATTGCTGTGGTAAAATATCTGTCCACTATTTAAAGATTTTTGAATACAAACTTTCTGTCAAGTGCTTCAATTAGTCTTTGTACATATTTTTATCAGCTAAATAGTTTTTGAAAATCAATTATATTAAATAACATTAGAAGAGAAGACATACATTTAAAGAAAAAAAAAGAAGAAAAGTACAAGGATACAAAGATACAAAAATTTACAAGTTTTGCAAAATGTAACGAGAGTCCTGCTTTCATTATATGCTAACATTTTATCACATTTACTCCTCTGATTTGGTCTACAAAATTTGGCTTGAGTTAAAACACGGGGAATCAAAGTGAAAAAAAAAAGAAAAAAGAAACCAGGTAAATTTGAAAGGACCAGTACACAGAGCACCAGAAAATCTCAATAAAATGGATGAGAGCCATAACATTTTGTGTATCTTGCTTGTGTCTCCTATTCAAGAATACATCATGGTTCTGTGTTCTGGTTTTGCTGTAGAGATTTAAGTCAGATTGCACTTATGTCAACTGCCCTGATTTATGCCCATGACATTACTTGGGAATAATCTTGCTTGTATCAGTGATTGTTCCAACGATCATTTGAATTATTGCAGAGAGATAAAGATATCCCTGAAGATAATTTCCTTCCAGCTGGGTCTGTAAGGAGCAGCTCACAGGTCTTGGGAGTTGTATTAGAGAAATAAAGTAATTCACATGTGCCTCACATTGATTAAGAGCCTGATTTTTGTATTTTAGAAGAATTTGCCCTATTTCATTAGCTTGCACAGCATAGCAATTACAGATTTATATCAATAACATTGGCAAAAGTGCATTTCAACCTTTAAAAAATTTTTTTAGTATAAAATCTATGGACAAATCATAGCTGCTCATGAGAAGAAAAACATTGTACAGAATTTAAGGGGAAGATCCACCTTTTCGACTATAGAGCCAAGAATGATCCCCCTAGAATTCCAAGGCTGTGTCATCAATCTACCCCTCCAAAAGTTGTGCTGACTCCGCAGCCCTGGGTGGATTGTTGAGGGATAGTTTGATGTCCCTCTTGATGGAATGATGTCTGTGATGTCTCCATGGAAAAAATAAAAGCAGGAAATAAACACGTAAAAATGCAAATGTTCATCACAGAATCAGACTGATCCTCAGAGGCCACAGAGGAACTTAATTTGACTATTTTATTGCTTCCTGTATTATCAAAGGGACTTGAAGGTAAATACTTGATACAAACAAAAGTCAGGATACCTGGGCAATCTTACAATAGTTTAAGAAAAGCTCTTTCCCCAACTTTGTGCTCTGTCACAGTTGTTAGCTCTGGTTCTTTGGCTCTCCCAGCACGGGAAGGGGTTATATGAACCTTGAATTAAATAGGAATGATGTCTGCACGCACTTAAAACTTAGTATTTCTGCAGAATAACACCAGGAGGCTAAGCTGCAGTCAAGATTACAACAGGATGGTATTTACTTGTTTTGCCTGCATCTGCCAGATTTAGAAGACAGTTTTCCCTCCATCAACTTCATCCCTTCTAATGGCTCTGTAAAATTACTGAAATTTTGACAGCTGCTTCCAGAAATGACGTGAGCTTTTGTGTGAGGTAGTGGTTAATATATAAATACTTAAAATTTACTCCAAATCTTTAAATGCAGGTATGTTTCTCTAAACCTTTATCAGCATTACTTGCCACTGGTGCTTCTGGTGTTATTTGGCTCCATCTTCTGTGGACCTTGCTTTCATTTTGGTTGGAAATTGAGGCCTGTGGTTAAGATGGTTAAATTAAAAGATGTGAAAACCCAATTTACTTCCCACAATCACCGTTCTCTGCCTTGGTGGATATCCAATTTCCTCTAAACTCATTTATTCCATGCTGTAGCTGAGGGATTCTTTATCTTCACCTGACAGAAGAAGGCTGTCTTTCATCTCCAAGGTCACTGCCTTTGTAGCACAAAACAACTAAAATTTCCTTTCCACCTGCTTCAGAGGGTTTTACTAACAGTGTATAACCATGTGCCCTTGTACACCATGGTTTTAGAGGTTCACTTTCTGCCTGACCTGCAGAGGGAAGGAATCTGTGGCAGTCCTGAAAAGGTATTTCTTCACTCACAATCAATAGCAGATTAAATTTTTGATTCTGCGGTCCCCTGTTGAGGCATCAATGATGAGTGGGGAAGGTAGCTATTTCACATTTATTTTACAGCTATTTTACCTATGCACATCTTTTTCCTCCTGTCATCTCTTCATTCCTAGGGATATTTTTGGTTTTTTGCCTTCAGAACAAACACATCAGTTCTTTACATGTCTCCTAGAGTTGTTTTTTTTCTTCTTTTAAGAAAATTGATTTTCTTTTTTAAAAGCATTGTTAAGGTCATGGCAGGCTTGTTATTTCAAAAAAATACAATCTCTGGGCCCTAAAAAATAGTCTAAAAGCTTTCTGGTAGCTGGAAAATGGGAACAGTCTGAGTGTTTCTTCCAAAACCACTCTACTGATGGTACTGTTAAGTCTAGAAAATAATATCCATTTACCTTTACGAACAATCTATGCTTACATAAAAGCCTTCTTCACTGTTTTTTTTCACTTCTTCTTTGTTGTTTTGTTGTTTTTTTTTACCCCAGAGGACAGCCAGAGCTTCTGGGTCTTCTACAGTGAGACCTCCTTGTACTCCTTGAACAATAGAGCAGGGATTTTATGATGAGTGTACGTACAAAGTACTCTCCAAAAGCTATCCCAGGTTCATACTAAGCAATTTATTAACTTGAGATTTTAATGGCATAAAGTCTCTTTCCTTTTGAGATGATTGCAAAATGCTGAAAAAAGAAAATTGACTCTATATTCAGAAAGACGGGGGCGGTATATTTCTTGCTTACATGTATGACAAATTCTACAGGAATAGATGTCTTCCTCCTCTTTCTCCCTTCAAAGGTGAAATAAACAAATGTGAATAGGAATTACCTCATCATCTGACATTTGAAGCTGGACACTCTTTCACAAGACTAGACATCCCCTGTGCCAGACTGTGAGCTCAGCTGTATGAGACAAGAGCACAGGGACTGCGCTGGTCACTGAGTCAGGAGAGTTGTTCTGGGCTGGCTGGGACAGTCACAAACTGTCCCACAGAGCAGAGTCACGTGCTACCTTTGTGAAGATTTGGGCTTCTGTGCCCTCATAAACAGGATTTTACTTAGATATCCCATGCCTGATGACCCAGGCATGCTTTCTTCTCTCTCTCCTTCTCCCCTTCTCTGAAAATAAAGATCATGTCATTGACCTACTAATTCCCTCTGGTGAAGCTGACAGCACACACTCTTTTGATTAAGGGAGCTCAGGACCAGCCCTCCCTCTCTCACCCCTCAAACACCTGAACCCATCAGAGGTGTTTTGGATGTTGGTTTGGGCTTGTTTTTATTTTTCTTCTGTGTTTGACCTACTGTGAGAGCCAGCATTGATATGATAGGCAAACACACCTTCAGCAAGAGAAAGGGACTGAAAAAACCCATGACTCATTGGCTGCTTCATAGGCCAGGATGGTGGAGGGGAGGGGAAAGGAGGCAAATATGTACACTACCATGTTGATGAAAAAAGAAAAAAATGGCATACCAGATTCATCCATTCTGTGCAGGCAAGGTGAGGCCAGAATCAATATTGGCATTAGGCAACCCAGCTAGATGTTCCTCTTGAACTGTGTTAGCTGAGGACTGGTAATGTCAAAATATACATGAACTTGTGAACACACAAGTGTGCTGGAACCTGTTTTATTGTGACACACTTCTGCATATCTAGAGAGGATATCTTTGGGCTTCCAACAGCAGGAAAAAGAGCTCCATAATATTTCCCCCCTCCTACCCTGTGGTATTCAAAATTTTCCCTTCACTATGATTTATTTTGTCACAGTCTCCCTAAAAGTCCTATGTGGCTTCTGTTGTTTGATCGTGATAGGACTCTAAGGAAAGAAAACAGCACCATCAGCCTTTAGAAGGGCATTAGAGAGGAAACGAGAAGCAAGTCTATTGTAAATGTGTTGTGGAACAATTTGAACACTCCAGTGGTGCCAAGGTCAGCATCTCTATCACATTTGTACTATACCAGCACTAGTCTGAAGTGCAACCTACTTATTTCTGCTCTCAAACCTTCCTCACAACTCAGGTGAGATGTATTTTGTACTACAGGGTCTTGGACTGACTGATATTTAGAAGAGAATAGGATACAGCTTCAATAAGGCATTTATTAAGTACTTAGCCCTACACATGAAGAGAATAAATTGGGCTATTTTTGTAGGAGAGGATGCAAAGCTCACTGTAGTAATTCTTTCTCTCACAGCAGTTTAGATCTGAGTAAACCCACAAACTTTATTTGAATATTTTTTTTCCTTAGAGTGAGCTTTTTTTCACTCAATGAGAGCCTCATATGGATGTTGTAACTCTTCTAGTCCCTTTCCAGCAGGATTAAGTGTTCTCTTCATACAAAACTCAAACTGGGACCAAAAACAAATGAGAGGAACACCACCCCATGAGCTACCCATGATGCAGCATTTCTACTTGTTGTGTTGTGACCTCAGAAATCCCTTTCTTTCAGATACAGCAGGTCCCTCAATGGTGATCTTTCTTCAGTAGATGCCACACCAGCTTCATCCATTTACCTTGTCCAGAGTGAAGAAAGCATATCTGAAGCTAAAACTCATAATTGATCTTGAGTTCAGCAATGGGGAAAGATTTGGCTCTAGATTGGTCATTGTTTTAAATTAGTTGTGGCTAACAATTTGACTGTAGTTGGGAAAAAAAAACTCTCTAGAATTTTCCATGTTCTTGTTCTACAAATCTTTTCCAAGAGCCTGGACTAAAGCCATGTGAAACCCATAGAATTTTCCTGAGCAGAGGAGAGATGACCCTGAGTACAGGCAGGTTTCTGCCCTGGGCAGGGTGAATTTTAGGATCACTCTACTCACCTCAGGCCTGTGCAGAGGATTTAAGGATGAGATAAGCCCGAGGGGCAGATCCTGACCAGCATCACACTATGGAACACACTGATCCAAGTTCTGGGAAGAAGTTCTGCTGCTGTGGCACTCACCCACACATCACACTCTGTCAGCCTGTTGAACTGGCTCTTAATCCCTGCTCAGCTCTGAGTGTTGCAATTGTGTCTGTCATTTGTTCTTTCAGGTAATTAACATTGGTTAACTTCAGGTCTAAAGACCTTTCTGAAGCTGCTGCAATCAGTAGTAGAAAACTCGTTAAACCTAGTCATCATTTATACCACACACAGATTTATATACACACACTGGTGTGCATCAGTAAAGCAGTAAAGTTTTCTGTTGTTGTTTGAATTAATTAATCATTTTGTTTTTATTTTATTATCATATAGATAGAAACTACCATGTTATCTTCCCTCTGATTTAATTTGACACATGATTAAAACATGAAACTAAGAGCAAAATAATCCATTCTGGCAATAGAAAGGCATGTTGGGCTTCCCTTTTTCTTTTGACAATAGAGAAATGGTTTCAAGTAATGCTCAAAGGATGTAATCTTTTAAAGGGAGACATTTTTCTATCAAAATATTTTGTTAATTTTTCCAAAATACATTAAGGAAAAAGACAGTAATTTCGATAACACCTTCTGTAAATTTGTCATTTATTAAGGTGCATGGAACAGCTTTTCTTCAACAACACAATGATTTTTTCTGTTGTTTGATGTTTAATTTTACAAGTATATATTTATCTTGACTTTTACAATGTAATGTTATGAACAAAGTCCAGCAATTAAATGAAATTATTTCATTAATTCAAGCAAAATAAAGTTATCTGATGGAATCTCAGAAAAAAAATTAAAATCTCAATCCAGATGTAGTCTCTCTGATTCTTCATTTGAAGAAACATGCTGTGCTTTAAAAACATATTAAACCCTGGAGAGCTTCCAGAGATACTGGATGCTATTTTAAAATTTGTTTCTTCTATACCTGACTGTTTTTTCACAGGACACCTACTCATTGATCTGAGCCCTGTAAATATTTGATGAGAAATAGCACAACTTTTAAGAAAACCACACCCCTAGACAAAAAGCTGTTTCCTAGATGCCCATTACTCTTGTGTTCAAGCAGGACATCGAACAGTTTTAAGACTCAGCACTTCTTCCCCCTACAAAACAGCAAAAGAATTTTTATAGTACAGGGTTGCAAAATAGATTTTGTTTGTTCCTATGTGAACTCTGAATAATTCTACAAATTGAGGGAGTCATAGTCCTCTGAATACACTTCTATTGTGTTAAGGGATTATGTAGAAATATCCCAAAAGTCCAAACAAATACACATATCAAGCTTAAGAGCTCTAGGAAAATAGTTTTATTATATATGCCACCAAATATTTAATCAGTAAGGCAATATAAACGGGTACCTTATTTTCTCAAATTTACACTGCAGTGTTGGCCCTCGCTTTAGAGAAGTGCAAACAGAAATCCTGTTTGCTACTGTACCTTAACACAATATCATCATTCATGGGAGAAACCACTCAGAGCAACTGCTAAAAATACATGAGACATCCACCTCCCAGCCACATGTCATGGCCTGATTTTCTCTCCACAGAATTATTCACCCTCTGACCTGTTTTCACAAAAATCCAGTGTGTCTGATTCAAACCTATGCCGAAGAGATCTGGGATTTGAATCAGGAGAACCTGTCAAAACTTCCTTTATTCTCCTCTGCCCTTAAGCTGTGACCATCCCAGTGAAGAAAAAGCAGTAATTTCCCAGGCTTCAAGGTCTCAGGAACACAAAGCTGCTGTACTGCAGCTGCTGTTTCATCAGGGACATCAAAACTTGCTAAGAAGTCCCAGCAGATCTTTCCAAGAAGCCCAACTCAACTTGGAGGGTGGAAGGGCCACCAAAATTGTTGATCCTGTTCTAGGCTTAGCTTCTGCCTCCACTGAGTGACCTCTGCCCCTCCACAGCACCATCCTATGCACAGCCTTAGCCATCTCCTCACCAAAGTCAGACCCAAAGCTGAAATGCTTTTATGAAGCTCAAAGGATGAAAGAGAACAAATCCGGGATTTTATTTTTTTTTATGGGTTAAATCATTCAGCTAGGATTTAACTAGTTACTTCTCTCCCAGGGCATGACACATATGAGAAAGTTAAAAAAACAACATTTGATGGGCTTTGTATGTCACTTTTTTTGTTTCACATGAAAATCTGCTCCTATTTCTGCATGCTGGATGCACCAGATGATCTATCCTCTTCCATTAAGTGAAAATAAATCTGTCACTCAGATAGTCGCTACAAAACACACAGGCTGCTTGCGCCTGGTTACAGAGACATCAGCTTCAGGCTTGAACCTTATGAATTCTTTATCACTGAAGCTGCAAACACTTCATGTGGTTATTTTAGCATCATGGCCTCTTAGAAAGCAGCGACATTTATAATTGTAGACGATGTATTGGGTTTATGAATGGAAATAGGTTAATAAACAGGATTAGGTTAATTAACAAATGAACTGCAGTGCTTTGGACACATTGTTTTTCCTAAAAGTATTTAGATTCCCTCTTGTTTTATTGTTGTTTTTCGTTTGTTTTTTAAAATACTGGTTTAAACATTAAGCTACTCTTATATCCTGGTAAGGAAAAAAAAGAAATAATGAAAGAATAAACATACTGAAGCCTGAAACTGCTCTTGATTGTAAGCCAAAGTGAGCCCCGGTGAGATGGACTGTTCCATCTCTGCAGAGAAAACTTTTAGGAGGTAGGAAAACAGGAATTATTCACTGGGACCTGGTGTCTGTAGCAGGGTGATGCTCACCTGTGCTGACTGTGGATTCCAGCAGGTGGATGCACACAGACACAGACCCTTCCAGCAGGCAGCTGGCACCTCCAATTAATATTCTGTGTCAGTGCATGAATGCAGTGATGGCCACAAGAATGTACTGCATGTGCTGTCCTGAGATCTGGTTTAACTCTCTGAGGCCAAGGGAAGCTCCCCGGAGCCTGATGAGGACAGGCAGAGCATGAAACAGCTTTTGACTCCTCCATGACTCAGAGGAAAACCCAGGACACCCATTATGAACCATTAAAAGAATCACTTCTAAAAACGGATTTCCCCATCTCATCTTTCACTTTTCTCTGTTGGTCAGCCTTCTACAAGCTCTTCCTCTAATTCCAGTCAAGATTTTTCCTCCACCCCAGGCCCCATGTGATGCTGTCACCTGGTCTGCCTGGCCAGCCCCACTGGCAAGAGCAACCCCTGACAGGCTAAAGGTACTACACTGACAGCAATTGTACAGTGTCCCAAAATGTCCCAAAATTAGCTGCCCAGCTGTGGGTTCCATGGTAAGGCCATCTCCATGACAGAGCTGGACTAAGTCAGGAGCTGCTCTGTAAATCTGAACAGCATCTGCATGGAAAATTGCTAAATGTGTATAAATCATCCAGAGGCACTCCTGGGCCTTTTCCAATTGTCCATTCTTATTCTACACAGGCTCTCTGTGATCCCTGGAAAACACACTAAGGTACGCATTTTGGGACTGAAGTTCCTGCTGAGAATGTTTGGGTATAAATCTTCTGTAATTGAAAATCTGGCTACATTTTTGCCTAATCCTGCACTACCTTCTTTAGTATGTGCAAGCAAAAGGAAGAAGCAATGAATTAATCTTACTACTCTTCTCCTCCAGATTTCCCCCTTTTCTCACTAAACCCACAGCTTCTGGACAGTTTTCGGGGCTGCTAGTACAGGCAAGCTCAAGGCATCCAAGGCAATTTGTGTTACAATTCCAGCAATTCCAGGCCAAGGACTTCCATCTGTGAGGAACTGAGGCAGGCAGTGCCCAAGAAGGTGTCCTGCAAGGGAGGGATTGTAACCAGGACCAAAAATATGCTTTTGATAGAGTCCTCTTCTCGTGCTTACACTGTAACAGGAGCTACGGGTGTGCTCCAGATTCTTCCTCTAAGCACAATTGCTCTGAGCTCCCTTCTCACACAGGTTTTTGCTGCAGAGCTGCACAGGTCTCCTTGTGACAGGTGAACTTGGGCTCCAAGACCTTGTGGATGAGTAGAGACAGTAGCAGGGCATTAGGGGTGTTGTGAAATCTGCACTCAAGCCTCCAAGCTGATCTCCTCTTCTTGGGTGACAGTGGCCTCAGCCCTGTTCCTTTCCTGGCTTTTTGAGGCCTTTTTTGTCATTATCTGAGCTGGCTTTTGGCTCTGCTGTTGTTAAATTCTATATTCAGGCTTGACTGGCCAGCAGAATAGGGGGTGAAGTAAAAAACGAAGCTGACTCAATATCTAGACATGCTTGTGCTTTGTGATAGAAGAGAAGCTGCAAGAATCAGTGAATTTAAGGCAGTGATAAGGGTAACTTTGTTCCCCTTGTAGAGACCTTGAATAAAATATTCCCCGACATCTCTCATCATCAAAGATACCATCCCTGAAGAAACTGACCTAAAAATTAAGGTTGAGGAATAAAACAAACCAGCTGTGGGGAGCCTGGTAGTCGAAGAGGATTTATTTTATGCACGTTATTTTTCTCAAGGAAGCATATGTGAAGAAGTTTGTAGCTTGAAGAAAAGATTCCTCTTTGTTCTCTTTTAAAGCACACAGTAAAAGTACGTATATATGTATGATCACAATACTTAGATTTTTTGGCTATATCTCAGATATTGTTTGCTTTATTTCCCAGAAAGCCATCAGATCATGGTTATGATATATTTTAAAAGTCTGTTTTGTTTAACATGCTCACAGTATGCCTCCAACTTCATTTTTAGTCAAAAAATGGAAAGCCTACTTCTAAGCAGGCTGAAGGTATTTGCCAGCTCCACCAGAATAGTTTTCAAGCCACAACTACCAAGTCTAGTGTAGTGTTTTAGACAGACCCTCAAAGCCCACAAAAAATGGTAGATCAGATTACAAGTTCCAAGGAGTTTCACTAGCTGAAAATCTCATACAAATTCTATATGTATTATACCCTGTTTATTTGTCTGAGGTAGGTTACAACTTGGAATAACATTGCCAAGACTGTCAAGTGATGGAATCTAAATATTTTGAACGTGATGTCTGGACTACTAACATATCCTCACTTTCTAATAGTTTCTTGAATTCATTATCTTAAATATACACTGTAGGGAGTAATAATGCATTGCTAATGGAAATTACATGAGGAGCTATTTCTTTAGGAAACTCTTTATCTCATATTTCTAATATTCCAAATAGACATTGTTTTAATCTGTTTGAGACTTCATCCCGTGCTTTGCAATAGTAAAACTTGTATTATTTTTGGCGGGGCAAAAAATCAGTCCAACAAAATTCTTCTCAATTTGATTTTAAAACTTATTTCTAAATCTCTGAGGGAAAAAGAGTAATGAAAAGAGAAGGAAAAACATTTATGAAGTAAACATTAAAATCGTCCATATGGGAACACTGATGCTACAAAAAGACATAGTTTTACGTAATCAATCACTCATGTTAAACACAACAGAAATATTAGAGCTGTGTAATTGAAAACCAGTTGCTTAGCTCATCACTGCATGTTTTCTTAATATCCAGTAAATATGCTAGTTTGCCCTTCCAAATATCAAGATTTGTGGTAATACTTGCACCAGAACAAGAGAAGAACCATGCATTCAGAGCCCGCTCTACCCGATCAGTGCAGGTTTGGAAATGGATCTGTTGGAAACACTGTTTTTATAACAGGCCTAAATTTTTATACCCTCTGTATTTAGGTTTACAAGCAGGAGTTTTCAATTTCATGGCTTAATTGACTTGCAAATCAATAGATGTTCTGGCTATTTTGACCAATGTGTCTTGAAATTAGAACCTCACTTGAGTCACCTCAATATTTACCCTCAAATGAACATTTTTCACTATCAATGAACATTTCCTTATGGCTAACACTCATTTCAAGTTGTGAATTTACTTCCCAGGAGCAACTTTTTCCAAGCCAGGAGTGTAATTACAGCTGCAGAATTCAAAGTGGTCCTTCATTCATCTTGTATATGCAAATGGAGGAAGAATTTGACCAAAGCTTGCAATTACTGGATAATTATTATTTCAGTTGGGTTTGCTGGCTTGAATGGTTGTTGTTGTTGTTTTGGTATTTTTTACTGTTTTGTGTTTATTTTGGGAGGGTTCTTGGGATTTTTTTCTTTTCTTTTATTTTGTTTTTTGGGGGTGACTTGTTTTTTTGTTTTCTTTGTTGGGTTTTTTTTTTGTAATTTAATCTCGTTACACAGAATATTGTTGAGTCCTCCAGAGACAATATTAACAGTTAGCTTCTCAAATTAAAGCTTCAAAAGACTGTGACCTGATTTGAAATGTCTACAGATAGACAAATGACATTTGCCGACCACCAGTCATTACCACTGATAACATTTTTGAGAAAATTGTCTAGTTATCTGGGTGTTTTGTTAAGAAGCTGGATGCAAAAATTAATGTCTGACATAGTCCAAATTCTAGAAATCAATGAGCTACAGCAATATTTCTACTCATACTCCTTTGGAGGCTCAGATGGAAAAAATAAGCTGGTTTTGGAAAGCAGCTTCTTGGGGATTTTTGTGTGGGCTTGTGTGTTTGTGTGTGGGGTGAATGTTTTTTGTTAGTTTTTGTCACTGATGTACAAGCAAACAGGAATAATGCACCAGTGTATGCATTACATACATACACTGTAATGTATGTAATACATTAATATTACATACATTATTACACTGTAATAATTAACATTATTAATATTACACTGTAATACTTACCCTGAGGAAAGCAGGGTAACCATCATACAGAAGAAAAAAGTTTTAATAATACCCAGTTTTGACTATATGTAGAGTTGATTTGAGGGTGTGTATCCCCTTTTATTTTTTCCCTTTTCAACACTGATTTTCTTTTGTGCATTTTTCTCCTGAAAATTCAGATGTAAATGTATGCAGCAAGCCAAGGCAAAAAATATTTATGTCAGACAAAAGAAACAGCAAAATAATGTTTTGCTTTCTCTTGTCATATATTATGTAAAAAAAAGGAAACAAAATGTAATAAGAGGAAAATCACAAACTGTGGAATGCAGAGACCTATTTTCACAATGGCTCATTTTGGAGGTTTCATTGCAAAGACCAGAGTTCTGATTATTTTTGTTTATAAATGACTTCTCCTCTGTAAAGTCATTTTACTGCTGTTTGAGTGACAGATTGGATCAAATCATAAGTACCTAAGAGCAGCTGACTATGTAATATAAAAACAAGGCAGTTCACTGTGACACTGTATTAATGAACATGTTTAAAAAAACTCCAGAATAATTTCAATGAAAAATCTCTGCCTTTCATCTGGGCCATTCTTATGTAATTTTATAGTCTGTGTATGTTTTAATTTTAAAGAAGATACCATGATTAAAAAGTATTTGTGTCATAATTTCAAGTGAAGTTCTAAAATAGTATAAAAACTGTGCAAAAAGATTTTTAATACTTTACCAAGGCCTTTATTTTCTGAGACAATAAAGATCCAAAATACAATCACAGCATTTTGTATTTTTGAAGAAGATAGCAACAGGCACATTAAAGTACAGTTAAATTTTGCCTCAAATATTAAATAACTAAAAGTGTGTATTATTGTTTTGGAGTTTGTTCCATATATTTCCCCTTCAACTCTTTAATTACATTTTTAATGAACTTAATAATGAAAAGGAAAAAGAATACTTTTAAAGGTGAGTTCATACTGCAGAACTTGAAATAGAAACACAATAGAACAAATTGATGTGTTCAGGTAGAAAACCTTTTGTCCAAAACCTCACAGCCATAAAACTTCCTCACAAATTTTGTTCAAACACTTTAAAACTTCACACAGCACAACAGCTTTGGCTCCCACTAAAATCTTGAGTGTTTTCAAATGTTTTTTGTATCATGCTTAACATAATTTTTGAAAGGTTATAGTGATGAGCAGAGTTCTTTTCACTCCATAAATGAACAGGTTACAGCTTTGTGACAACCACAATCATTGGTTTGAAAGGACATGGAAGAAGTAGTTTTATTAACAGAGTGAAATATAGGATGAAAACAATTCTACATTGCAAGCAGTTAGGTTAAAAAAAATATTAGGAAGAAACTAACAAAGAAATAAAAGAAAGCATTGGCTAAAAATACATAAATTTTAAGTCTCAAAAAATTTGAAAAATCCACAAAATGAGACTTTTTTGTGCCACATCTTGTTACAAAGACAGCATTTCCATCAGACAACAGTTTACGGGGTGACTTAGTGCAGCTTCAGTTTGAAGAAGCTTTTAAAAAGCTGAGTTGCAAATCTCATACAAACTTGTCCCGTTTTTTTGCTAACAATTCAGGTTTTTTTTGGCTTTTTGTGTTGTTTTTTTTTTAAGAAACATGAAATCTGCAAATAGCTTCTCTCTCCCAAGAAATGCTTTGAAGAAAGTTCTGTTTACACCTTTTTTTCCCACCTGACCACCTTGTTCATATGTAAAATGAGTTGGTTTTTTTATGTTTCCACAAAATTATGAATATGACCCTGCTGGTCTGCAAAGATTTAACTTTTGAGGAAGGCAAGAAACAACAAAAGAAAAATTCCTGTTGGAGGAGCACCAGGATGGACACTAACTTGTGTGCACATGGACCACCTGCTCCCTAACCAAAGGGGCAGTGGCCACCTTGGAACATCATGCACCCTGAACTTCCACAGGCAAAATCTCTAAATTGCAGCAGAAAAAGAAAAAAAAAAAAGCAGCAGACACCACAGCTGAGGGCCACGGGGCAAAATCTTTTGCATGCCTTTGAACAAGATGGAGCAGAAAGAGTAGCAAAGCAGCATTGGCTTATAGAAATATTTCTCTTTTTTGCATAATGAGAAAGCAGAATAAAAATATCCATCCAAGGGTGCTGAGGGAGCTGGTGGAAGTGGGAATACAGATCTGGAGGCAGAAGAATCAAGAGGAGAAGGAGTGAAGGTGTGGAAGGAAGGTGCGGAAGGTGCGGAAAGTGCGGGAGAAAGGCCCAGAAAATACAGAAAAGCAGCAGTAG
>VZTB01014445.1:109388-143123 GCA_013397245.1 Thryothorus ludovicianus | reverse complement strand
CCCCCCGTGTCCGTGTGTCCCCCCCGTGTTCCCCCATGTCCGTGTGTCCCCCGGTGTTCATGTGTCCGTGTGTCCACCCCATATCCGTGTGTTCCCCTGGTGTCTGTGTCCACCCCTCGTGTCCTGTGTCTATGTGCCCTGCTGTGTTCTGTGTCTGAATGTCCCCCCTGGGGATGTCTGTGTCCCCCCGTGTCCTGTGTCCATGTCCCCCAGAGGATATCTGTGTCCCCCCGTGTCCTGTGTGTATGTGTCTCTGGGGGTCCCTGTGAACCCCCAGGATCTCAAGTCTCTGTGTCCAGGGGTGTCTGTGCCTCCCTCCCCATGAGTGTCTCTGTCCCTGTGTACCCCCAGTGTCCTGTCCCCATGTGCCCATGGCTGTCCTGTGCCTGTGTAACCCCTCCGGATGTCCAAGTGTCCATGGACTGTCCTGGGATGGCCCTGTCCTCATGTCCAAGTGTCCATGGACTGTCCTGGGATGGCCCTGTCCTCATGTGCCCCCTGAGTGCTCCTGTCCCCACAGACTCTGCCTGCTCTTGTGGACACCTGGAGCTATTCCTGTCCCCATGGACCCCCCTTGCAGTCCCTGTCCACATGGGCCACATCCCAAACCTCCTCCAGAAAGTCGTGCTTCCCACTGGGCTTTTCCTGCTGCCCTGCAAGCACCAGGGACCCTCTGGTGCTCCCCATCCCTGCCAGGGCAGGACTCTGCCTGGGTGCCCCATGATGTCACACGCTGTCCCGTTCAAACAAACCCTCATTGCTCTAAGCTTTGGTGTCTCAATTAAACCCAAACTAAACCCCACAGCAAACCAGAGCCTGGCTCAGCCTCCTGGCACACAGCCTCCCTCATCCTCTCCCTGGCAGGGTGGGCAAGCCAGCCTTGAAATTAAGTGAATACCAATGGAGAAGTTGAAAAATAGGTTACCTTGTAATTGATTTTTTTTTTTTTTGCCTGCAGCTAAAGAAAAATTAGCCTCCCTGCTATCTTGTGCAGTGTGTTTGAGAATGTACTGGGGTGTGTAGTAGCTGAAGGGGTGGCATGACAGCTCCTTGGCCCAGCCTTTCCCACTGCCTCCCTTCTGAGATTGGCTTTTTTTTGTCCCTTTCCCCAGCCTTTAAACTCCAGGCGCTGCCAGGGAAATCTAAAAGCTTTGGTAGCTTGGAGGAGCCAAGAACAGGACTCCTGGCAGAGTGATGCAGCCCTGATCCTGTGCCAGGAGCTGTGGGAGAGCCCTTCTCTGAGGGAGACCCAGGCTCGTGGGGTGCCAGTTTATCACCCTGTCCTATCATCCACCCTGTGCCACTGCCTCTGTGCCAGCCAGAGCTGCTGCAGCCACCCTGGGTAGCAGAGCCTGTCAGGATGAGAGGGTGGTGCAGGGCAAGTCCCTGAGCATCTGGAGGGTTCATCCTCCCTGGTGCCCGTTGTACCCCCAGCCCAGGCTCTCCTCCCTGGCAGTGCCGAGCTCCTGATGCAGCAAGACACGAAAATTTGATTTATGAAGTGCATTAGTATCACTTTTTCTCCTCTTTTCCCTAACGAGCCATTTGTATGACGGTGCCTGTGTGCTGCCCTCCATTCTTCCCATCGGGTTTTAGGGGGCCTTTTCCAGAGAGAAGAGACGTCCAGTTCACCCACCCCTGCTACATTCTGGGGGGGTGGGGTCCCTCCTCTCAGGGGCTGTGACTCCAGAGGCTGAGTGCAGATGCTCGGGGCTTGTGGGTGGTGACTTCATCCCATGGATGGGAGGGAGATCCCTGCTAGGGGAAGTCTGGGACACTCTGAAAGCCTGTCCCAGTATGGGAGAGCTGGGGTCTCAGTCTCCACTAACCCTGTCCCTAGCGTGGGTCCCACTCCTGGACTCACAGGGTGCTGGGATTAGCTGTGGCTGCATCAGCACCATCGCCAGCATCCTTTTAAAATCTGATAAAACCTACATTTCAGCAAAGATGTGCCTCCCTCCGCAGCCCCTTTCGCCCACTGCCGATCCCCTGAGCATTTCATCCTCCCAACTACTCCAAGAAGCGATAAAACCAATAGGTCACTTTTTTTACCCCCCCCCCCTCCTCGCTCAGCAGTAATTAATGGTTTAATTAACACTCACGACATCCAATTCCCACTGCTTTGCATCAGCAGCCTCCGCTGCCGGGGCCTCGCTGCGAACTCTGCGGTGAGTGGGGGTGGAAAGGGTTAGCCGGCAGCTGGTGGGAGCTGCCGGCTGAAGGCCGCCCATCTGGCCCGGATTTCTTCCGAAGCTGGAAAGTTCTCCCGAGCAGCAGCGGCGTATCCAACACGTTCCGCAGCCTGCTCTGCTTTTGCTCGGGCTTGCTCGCCGTGCGGTGCTCGCAGCCCCGGCAGAGCCCGGGCGCCGTCCGCCCGCCAGCGCTCACGGCCCTCGTTACTTACCCCGAACGATTTTCCAGTATTTTAACACCAATCCCTGAGAAATTTTAGCCAGTCCCAAGGAGAATAGCTGCTTGTAACCGGTTGCTAATTACAAGTATGAATGTCAATTAATTCATTTAGCTAATTATCCACTCTCTGAGCATCACGCACCAAAGAACTGTAAAAGACGGGCATATGGTGATGGATCAGAAGGAGGGAGCTGGTGCCGGCGTGCGCTCGCTGGGCGGCCGGGGCGAAGGGATGCAGGCAGCCCGAGAGCTCGGGAATTACAACATTATGCTAATTGGGCCTGGAAAACATCAACCTCTCCTTGCAACTTTTGTTTGGAGGCTCGAGCGTGGGTCAAGCATCTGAAGTGTTTCTAATTGTGCTGTTCCCTCTGACTCTGACGAGTGGGAAGAATCGTTTTCCCCGCACACGGAACAAACCTTTTGATCCTAATCTCTGGCTGCAGAAACAAACAGTCCGAAGGAGGGAGGGAGAGATCCCTGAAGAGCTTCCTGGCCAGGGGCCTGCGTGCTAAAGGTGGGGAGAGGTTCTGGAGAATGCTCGCTGCTCTCTGGTTTGCAGGGCATCCGGGCTGCTGCAAGTGGGTAGAAAACCATCCCGGTGAGAAATATTTTATTTGCTGTCCCAAAAGAGAATGCTTTAAAGGAAATGTTGTTTTCTGAAATGATGGAATTTAATCGAATCTGGGTGTGCAAAGCCACCTGCAAGACGTGGAAGAGGTTGTGCAAGGGAAGAAGGGCCTCTCTGTTCCTTCTCTTGGAATGAAGAATGCAGATTTTCTCCAAGTAGCTGAGCAGCGAATGCTCAGTGGGGTTAAAGTCCTCAGGCAACAGAGACAATCTCCATCACCATAATCGGATCAATCACCTGGTGCAATGCAGCCCTGCTTCCTCCATCCCCCAAAGGCTCCAAACCCCCTCAGGGGGTCATCACCCTGAGCTGGGCCCCATCTCCAGCCCTGCAGAGGTACCCAGGTGTCCCACCTCCCCTCTGCCTGGCTCTAGGGTTTTGATGAACATTTTCCACAACCAGTCTAAAAACTTCGGTGGCTGAGGCAGGGGCTTTTGCCCCGTTTCAGTGCTTTGTTATTCTTCTTTGAAAAAAAAAAAAAAAATGTGGGGTCTTATTTCCTGTTGAAATTGCTTAATTATTTCTCTGCTGGCTTTCCAGTGGCAATACTGGATGCCAGATCAAAGCCAAGAGCTTTGATCAAACTCTTTTAGCTTGATTAGCAAGATTCACTCGTAAAAGTGTGTAAATCAAATACAAATAGGACAACATCTCCACTAAACCCAATAGTCATTAATGCGGTGACATGACAATTTGCATTTCCTCTGTAAAAAAAAATAAAAATAAAAATTGTGACAAGCCCTGTCAGAGGTACTTCAAAGGCAGCAGGGCCAAGGAGCAGCCGTGTGGATTGGATTGGCTTTGGAGAAGTTTTGCTTTTCCACACAGCAAGCTTCGTGTTGGCACCTGCGGTTCTGGGGATAATACCGATACTTTCAGGTAAGTTTAACTGAGGTGATGGGGGCAGAAGAGGATGATGAGCGGGCTGGGGAGGGGACCTCCCCCCAGGAGCTGCTCCCTGGGGAGGGCTGAAGGAAGCAGCAGCATCCCGCTGGCAGCGCGCCGCTGCCTCCCGCCGCTCCCCCTGGCTCCGCAGCCAGCCCGGCACATTCCCCTCCTGCATCCAGCGCCAAGCTCCCGAAGCGCCGGCCATTTTCCAGGCGAGAGCAGATCTGCCAAGAGCTACCTTAAGAAAAGTTCAGCCGGGCCGTGTTGAAGGAAGCGGGAGGGGGGTGTGCGCTGGCCCCGTCCCAGGGCTCCGCGCCAGCCCGGCCTCGACGCCCGCGCCCGCAGGTGTCCGGACGCTTCTCCTCCGAGCCAGCCGTCGCCTCAACACCTCCCGCAAATGCTCAGCTTCTTCTGGCTGAGGTGAGGGCTGGGGGGGAGCTGGGCACGATGGGGACAAGGAGAGGAACCCCAGGGCTGGGTGAGCGGGAGCTGCAGTGGCGACTTCCACACCCAGCGGTGGAGCGGCGGCTTGTCCTGGCTTGCATCGGCGCTGGGCGGCTCTTCCAGGGGAAGATGTGGGGTGAAAGTCCCCTTGTGACCCCCTGCTCGCCCGGGTGATGCTTTCTTGCCTTTGGGGTTTGCAGCGAGCTGTGCTGCTGCTCCATCGTGGTCGGCACTGGCGACTTGTCCACGGGGACGTGGCATCCTCCGGCTGCAGCCGGGACAGCAGGCGAGATTTGGGAACATCAACCCCCCCCAGATCTTTCTGGGTGTGACAGGAGGAGTGCTGGGGGCTTTGGCTCGAATCAGCATCTTTTCACTTAAAAGCAGGGGCAGATATTTGGGAAGCATGGGCACAGGGCTGCTGGGAATGGTGGCGGCGTGGGCAGGGCAGAGGGATGTGCCGGGGCTGTCAGGGCAGTGTGAGTGGCTGGGTGGGTGGCACGATGCCACGGTGGTCTCCACCCCAGTAGCCTCAAATGAGGTGGTCTTGACCATGGTGACTACCGTGGTGGGGTCCACCACATCACCGTGGTGTTCACCTGGGTGTTTTCCACTCCAGTGGTCTCAGCCATGGTGACCCCCATTGTGGAGACCACCAGGGTGTAGACCTTTGCACCAGCTTGCTCTCCACTGTGGTGGTTTCCAGCTTGGGGGCTCGGCTGTGGTGGTCTGAAACACGGCTGCATTGATGGTATGGTGCTCTCCTCCCTGGGAATGCTGTGAGCAGGGCATGGCAAACATGCCTGGGCTGGGCGGTGCTGTTGGGTGTCCCCACGTGTGTGGATTTTGGGCCTGGCGGTGCTTACAGCTGTACCAGGGTGACATATGGCTCTGTTCTGCCCCTGCACAGGAGTCAGACCTTTGTCCCCTGGGACACTCCCTGGGGGACTCCGCCCCTGTGCCCGCAAATCGGCACCAGCCTTCCTGGGAGCCTCATGGGAGCTGCAAAGAGCACTCGAGCAGGGGTATGGATGGGGCTGCAGGCATTGCTGGGGCTGGGGATTCTTCACCCTGTGGTGCAGGGGGATTTGAGGGTGCTGGAGGTGTCCCCGCTGTGCTCAACCTGAGCCAAACTTTCCCATGGGTGATGGTTGTATCCTGTGTCCTACTCTTGCCTTTGACCCTTGGTTTGCACTTTCCTGGCCCATGCCTTGCTTTGCTCTGTGAACTCTAACATGGTGTGTGGTCCCAGAAATACCACTTGCAGTGTGTCCTGGCCTTTCTTCTGGGCTGGCCACCCTCCTGAGGTCCCACTGAGACCCACTGCAGGGAGCTGCTGTGTTTCTTCACCATGCTGTGACCTGGCAATTCAGTCCTTCTTGTCCCAGTGGGGCCACATCCTGAGCAGCAGCTCTCTTGCTGGGGCCCCTGATGGGCATGGGGTGGTGGGGCTGAGCTGTGCTGGATATCCCCAATGCCACTTGTTCCAGGGCTCTGCTGGTGCTGCAGTGGGACTGGCAGGCCAGGTCTCAGGGGATGGACAGCCCACACTGCCCTGTGGAGATGGCAGAATTTCCCAAAGTAGGTCAGGTTAATTTTTTAACGCGTGTAGATTTGCTTGTTACCATGGATATTGCTCGATTATACACCAATAATCCTCCATAAGAACTTCATTGTCGTTGGTTTCTTCCCCACCACCTCCCCCTTTTTTTCTTTAAATACTTCCATAGAGGGGTAAGGTAACTGTGAGGAGCTGGGGTGGGGTTAGGAGACAGAGCCAGGTGAGGGAAAATGAGCATTAGGTATTTGAGGGGTGGCAGTGGGTTGATGAGAGAGCTCTGAGGGCAGATGGGGGTGGCTCAAGGTGTGAGGCTGCCCTGCTCTGCCCAGACCCCCTCCAAAGCCCAGCACTTGGGACCCCCACTCCAGTTTCACCCTTGTCTCTCCCTCTCATCCACTGCCTTAGGGATGGCTGAAGCAAATACTCGGCTTTCAGTGGACTGAAGGATTTGGGGAAATAATTGTTCTCCTGCATCTCTGCCCAGCATCATTCTGGGCAGCTGTGGCACCCATCAGAGCTTGCAATGGTTCATGCACAGCAGTGGTCCCCTGGTGATTTCTGAAGTGGCCAGCACTGAAACCTTTCCTGGAGCTTGTGGGTGTTTTGGTGCTGTGGGACACCCCTCTGCCCAGGTATAGGAGAGCTGTGGGGTCTCTCTCCCCAGTATTTGCATTTGGGTTGTTGGTATATTTTTCTCTCTGTTTCCTGGTTTGGTCTGTGGTCTCCTTAAGCCTTCGGCAGCACAGGAAGTGAGCGTGGCAGGAGGCGAAGAAAATACTCTGCTGTAAGATTTTTTTTCTAATGCAAACTTTTTTTTTTTTTTTTTTGGGTAGAAGTGGGTCACTCGAGGGGTGACAGAGTAAGAGCATCATCGCCTGGGTACTGCATCCCGTTGCCATGGTGACCCGAGGGCTGCATCAGTCAACAGCTTTAAAAATGTGACAGTTGAGTGAGGCTGAAGATTTTAATGAGGACAGACACTTGCTCGCTTGGTTTCGATAACAAATACTCCATAAATCCCCACTGGCTGGATGGCTCCGGGTCTCTGGAGCTCGGCCGGGGCGCTCCCCTTCCCCAGGGAGGGAACGTGGGCTGGGGCTGCCTGGGAGATGGCAGGGGGATGATGCAAAGCAGACAGCTCTGGCTATTTTTCCCTCCTCCTGCTAACGCAACCCGAGGGACAAGGTGACACGACTGCCGAGCCAGCAGCAGGTTTGGGTTTCCAAGGAATGTCCCTCATGGGGTGTGACAGGCTCACCCCCAGCCACCGCCACCGCCTTGTGTCTGCGACTGGGCAGCAAACCCGACTTGTTAAACAGGAGAGTAACTCTTGCACCGGGGCTCTTGCAAGGGCAGGTGAGCCATCAGGAAGCTCCCAAACCTCAAAAACAAGCCTGGAGAGGTCATGGGGCTAGGGAAAACGTCATGGGGCTGGGGAAAGCAAAACCCAGTGCTGCTGGGGCAGGGGTGGGAGGATACGAGAGGCTCAGCGGTGCTGTTTGTGTCTTGTTTTGTGCTGACCACATTTGGTGCACTTCGTGGGATGCCCCAACTCCTGATGGTGCAGGAGGCAAATCTACAGCTTCCACTTTTTTAATCCCATAGGAGCATCCCACTGGGAAAAGAGCTGCTACCTCCAGCAGCCTGGTTTTACCTGCCTGGGAGAGTGATGTGTGCTGGGAAGCTGGGGGTCTGCCAAAGGCCTGGCAGTGTCGTGTTTAAAAGCAAACTGTGAATACAAAGCCTCTTCCATTTGTTTTTGTTGCAGCTCCCACGCTGCCTTTCCTTGCAGTGCCACCACAATGTCCAGCTGGGACACAGCCACTGTGCATGTGGCCTGCAAGGACACACGGTGCCCTTGTGGAATGCCAGGGCTTCACTGGCAGAGGGGCTGGAGCAGGGCACAGCAGCATTGCTGGAGTCAGGTGCTTCCCATTTGCTGCCCTCAGTAGCACCCATGGCAGCCTCAGCCCTGCCTGCTGCCAAAAATATGCTCCTGGCTGTCTTGTGACTGCAGCGGTGTCACCGCTCCGTCCAGGGGAGCTTCAAGGCACAGTGCTCTGTCACATGGAGCAACACGGGAAGCACTGACACAGCATCACTGACTGAGGGGTTGGCCACGGCCTTGCAACGTGTGCTTGGTCCAGCTCCCCAAAATAGCTGAGACTCTTTCATCTGGGCTGGTGAGCATGGGACCTGACGCCCCTGGAATGGCAGGCACCTGTCCCAGGTCTGCCCTTCTTGGTTTTGGCTCTGATAGGTGCTGGCGAGGGGTCAGTGGTGTAGGAGGGATGTCAGCATGGGGTGTGGGCTCAGGCTGCCTTGTTCCCTCCAGGAAACAGCCACTCCCCGTCTGTCCCAGTCCCACTGTAACCAGAGCCGCTCTTCTCCTTTCCAGGTGTCTCTTAAAAATGGTCAAGGGGAATATTATAGTCCCTGAAGAAATCTTGAGCTTCTGTTGCAATGGCCTCCAGGTACCCCCCGTGCCGTGCAGCTAACCCGTGGCTCCCCGTTGTGCCGCTGGCTACTAACCCGGGCTGTGCCAGGCAGATGCCACCCTGTGCCAGGAGCTGCTCCCAGCCCTGCACCCGACCTGGCTGCATCCTCTCCCGACACGTTCCCTCCCCATCACCATCCCCAGCCTGGCTACCGCAGGCTCTTCCCAGGGCTAGCAGCTTCTTCCCTGAAACTCAGAACTGCCAAAAATGACCGGCAGGCTCTCGGGCCAGGCTGTCTGCTCACTCTGCAGCAGGCGGCTTTGGAGCTCTTTGCATTGCTGGCTCGTACCCCAGAGCCTGCCGGCTTCCCGAAATAGCTCTGTGGTACTCGTGTAGGCGCCTCTGCATGCTGGGAAGCAGCCCGGGAGGTTCGCAGAGGGGTTTGGAGGCTTCTGGAGGGGCTGTGGTGGCCGGGGTCGGTCTCACTGTGGGCTGGGGGGGACCTTTGCCGTCGGCTGGGCTTGGTGCTCTCGCTGCCGTCTCTGCTGAGGCGAGGTTTGTGCCGTTCCCGGGATGTCGTGTACCAGTAGCTATGGAAACAGAGGTTAGACCCGCTGGAGAAAAATGCTATTCTGAGAGGCAGTGAACTCAGGGTAGTCGGGAAAGCTTCATTTTCAGCACAAGCCCGTCTTTAAAGGAATCCAGGCAAAGCAGAGGGCAGAGGAGCTGCCGCAGTGGGATTCTCGCAACAAGTGCTGGGCGCAGGAGCTGCAGCGGGAGCAGAAAGCGGAAGGAAGGGCTGTGATGAAGCCCAGACAGCTCCTCGTGTCTCCTCAGTTACTCACCAGGCTAACTGAGTTCACTCCTTGTGTAACACGACTCGCTTGACGTCTCTCATCAGCTATTTTCCCTGCCAGCACCGCCTCAGCCTCCTCTCTCTCCCAACCCCGCTTCCCACCGGGGCACCGGGGGAGCTGCTCTGCGCCCAGCAAATGGACAAGCCAGCAAGGAACGTGTTTTACTGCCCAAACAACCCCAAACTGAGGATGCTCCTCCTCTGCTGCTTGTACCCCATAGCTTCCCGTGTCTCCTTTGGTGAAGGGGGAGCGTTGTCCAGCCCCAGGAGAGCAAATCCACCCCGTGCTGCAGCATCCTGAATATGAAGCTGGCAGGGAGAAAAATTCCTTCCCAGAAGAGTGATTAATTTTGGGAGGGGTTTTTCGTGGTGTTTGAGAGGGAGCAGCAGGGTCAGGTGATAAATGGCCTGGAAACCTGGAGTAATCGCTTTTGGAGCTTTTTTAGAGGGATTTTTCTTCCCATTTGGCTGCGAGCACCTTGTCTTTGGCAAGGGCTGGGTGGGTTTGGTGGTGTCCAGGGGTGTGCAGGGCTGCTGCTCTCCCGGCTCTGTGTGGGGAAGTGTCTTCATGGGTCACTGTTCTCTCCGGGGATTTGCTTCCCATTTGGGTCAAACGGAGCTTTTGTGCCCCACAGGGCTCGACCTCTCCACCACGTGCCGGGGAAGCAGGGGAGCGGGAGGAGGCGCCGGGGGCCATGGCCAGCCCCTCGCCTGCCCGCAACCCCACCGAGGTGCAGATGAGCCAGCTGGTGCTGCCCTGCCACACCAACCACCGCGGCGAGCTCAGCACCGGCCAGCTGCTCAAATGGATCGACACGGCCGCCTGCCTCTCCGGTAAGCCATCCTCCCCCTCTGGAGCCCTCATCCTGCTGGGCTGCCAGGGAAGACACCAGGCAGCATCCACAGGAGCCAGCTCATCGGCAGCATCGCTGGCAGTCCAGCACGGTGCCTCGGAGTGACGCCAGCTGGGGACCCACGTCACGCCGTTTTGCTGAGTAATTAGAGAGCAAACAGGAGCAGGACAAGAAGGGGAGGAGACGTGCACTGCAGCATGAATGCTGGCTTGGGGACAGATCAAAATCTGTGCCTGCTTCATCTATAATGCTGCCCTCTTCCTTGCCTGGTGTGCAGGGCGTAGGGAGACCAGGTTGGTGGCACCCCTGGCAGCAGCAGTCAGAGTGGGCTGAGCTCCTCCACTTAGCAGGAAGCAATGGAGCTTAGCAGCTCAGCCAAGCACAGTGAGGTTATGACAGGGAAATGGGTGCAATTCTGCACTTGGATGAGGTTCCCAGAATAGTTTTACAGGCTGAGGTTCCTGGAGTCCCAAGGGAAAGTCGCACTGGCAGAGCGGCTTTGAAATATTTGCTGTGTATGGGGAGATGGAATCAGCTGCTGGTGCATCTCCACAGCTGCAAACCCATGGAAGGAAAGCAAACACCAGCACACCCTCCAAACCGTTAAACATCTGCAAACCCGCAGTGCTGTGGGAGGAGAATCCCCAAATCCCACTCAGGTCTGGTGTAGAGACAGCAATGGGCATCAGCAGGGAAAGGGACACTGGCTGGGTGTCAATGGTGTCACCAGCCTGGGGCAGAGGAGCCCTCGTGCCCCTCGCACCCTCAGCACGTTGCTGCAGGTTGCTGATGCAGTTTGTTTCTCCTTTCCAGCCGAGAGACACGCCGGCTGCCCGTGCGTCACGGCTTCCATGGATGATATCTATTTCGAGCACACCATTAGGTAAATACTCCACGCAGGGGCTTTTCCCATCTGCCGGCTGCAACGTGGACAGGGGCTGGAGCTGGAGCAGGGAGCGGCGTGCCTGGGAGAGGAGGAGGTGGGGTGGCAGTGCCAGGCTCTCAGGGCAGACTGGGGCTGGGTCTGCGCCGCAGGGCTGCGGACGGACTGTCTGCTCTGATTTATCCTCTGTCTGCTCGCCCAGGGAGCTCCTGCTGCCTTGGCTTCCCGGTATTCCCCCCAACGCCAGCTCCTCCCTGGCTTTGTTCAGGAAGCAGCTCTGATTTAGTGCTCTGGAAAACTCAGACCTTGCAAATCGTGCCTCTGTCGTGGCCATGTGGGTGGCTGAGGCGCGGTGGGGTTCACCCACCCAGAGGGTGCTGGGGGAGGTGGGAGCTCCCAGCTTTGTGACATGCATCAGGCTGGGCACTGCCTGGTCAAAATTCCATCCCAGGCTGGTCCTGGCATCCCCTGGTGCTGCCCCCCTCATTCACGCAGCCCTTGGCATGTCCTGTGTCAGGGGACAATATTTCTCCTGACCTGAGGATGTGATGAGGGGACAAAAACCCTTCCACAGGCTCTCAGTATTGAGACCATTCCCACCCAGCATTCCCAAAGTAGTCTCCTGCTTTTGTACCCCCGTGAAGCCCAGGTACTGCCACCCACCTTTACTCGTCTCAGAGCCCCCACACCCCCTGTGTCTGTCTGCTCCTACCATTCCAGGGGGTTCCCTGGGGGTTTGCCATGCAATATAGGATCTTTGCCATACAGGATCCATGCTGCCCAGCAGTTCCTGCCTTGCCATGTAGGATCCATGCAGTGCAGGATCCATACTGTCCAGCCACTCCCTGCTGTGCAGGTCTGCCTGCTGGGGCAGGCACCAGTGTGGGTACCCAGGGCTGGCACAGGGGTCCCTGGCTGTCAGCTGATTTGTTTGGCACTGGCAAGTCTGACTCACTCTTGGGTTCCACTGGCATTCCCAGTAAGTGCTGAACTCACAGTTTTGCCCTCTCACACCAGGTGCCCATCGCCCTGGGGCTCAGCTCCAGGACACATCCACCGTGTGGGGATGTGGTGCAGCCGTAGTGCAGAGGTGGCACCACTGGGGTTGATACCCTGCTCCTGGGACAGCTTTTCCTGGGACACTTTTCCCAACCTTCCTGGGTTTCAGGAGCAGGGAAAAGCAGACCCAAGCCCACTCCACTGCAGTACACCAAGCCCTGCAAAGCATTTGTCCCTCCTCGAGGGTGAGCTGGGCACTGCTCCAAGGGGGGCAGGGAATTTGTGCTGCTCTTGGCTCAGATCCCACTTGCTGTGGTCCAGCTTAAGGCTCCGAGCAAGGGGCCTGGCAAGGATTTCCTGCAGAGCTGTTGGAAGGTGGAGTAGTTTTGTGTCAGATCTTCTTGCCCAGCTGTTTGTGCTTTCTACTGCCCTTGCACTGCCGGGGAGAGGCAGGGAGGAGCTGCAGGTGCTTGAGGGCACAGAGGAGACCCCAAATTATCACTGGCTGAAAACTCCCTGTCTGAACAGCACAGTGCCCCCATCCCTCCTCCCTGCTGTGTGGACGTGCAGCCTCTGGAGAGGATCACATGTACCCCTGAGAGGGGCTCCATGTGGCATTTATGGCACTGGCTTCTACTGTTTGATAAGGACAGAGAAGATAAAGCACTTTTGCGGCTATATATAGACACGTGGGGCTGCCAGTCCGCCTGCCTGGCCCCTTGCCCTTGCATGCCCCTCGCCACAAACCCTTCCAGAGCGTCCATCTGGCTGCTTCCATCGCCTCTAACCCTCTCCCCACGTTTGCTTTCTCTTCTTGCCCCAGCCAGCCGTCTGTAGGCCCTGCTGGGCAGCGGGACGGGAGGAGCGGTGTCGGGTACGGACGTGTTTGGCCCTAGAGCAGCCAGCCTGGCACAGTGCTGCCGTGAGTTGGGAGCCTTAACCCCACTGACGTGGCATGGCATGTGAACAGAGGCTGCTCACGTAACCCTGCTAACGTTTTGGCATGTCACCCGCCCGGGGTCCGTGCTGGGGGACAGCCAGAGGCTCCTGCCACTCCTGCTCCAGCCAGAGCCAACGTGCAGAGCATGTAATTTTCAGAGTCGTGTGAGGGCACAGTGAAAAATCTGGTGTCAGAGCACACTCAGACTCTCCCTCCCTTCTGGTTTTGAGAAGTGGTGGTTACAGGGTTTATTTTTCCACTGAGTTTTCTGGCACTGGCCCCTTTTGGGGAATGAGGAATATTCCTGATTTTAAAATGTGCTTGGTAAAGACGGCTGTCAGTGTCACTAAAAAGTTTAATTTGCACATTCCACGGGTACCAGTCTGGAGTAGCTCAGGCTGCAGGGCCAGGGTTGTCTGTGTGTGTGCTCTGAAGCCTACTGAAGGCACAGAGGAGAGCAGCAGTTTGCTGCCAGCAGATGTTCCATTTTAGAGAGGGTGCAAAATGCCCCTGGCTGGACCCTGCCTCCTGCCATCTCCCAGCATCCCAAGGTATCCATTGCTTGTGGGGATGCCCCATGGCTGGTCCAGTTGTGCAGGACAGTGGATGAAAGGCTGGGGGAGCCGTTTGCTCTGGCAGGAATGTGCATGCCCACGTGGGGAGGGGGTGCCAAGCAAGCCTCAGGCACCTCTGCACCCCTGGGTGTCCTGGCAGCACCCCAGGGCTGGGGACCCACTTGCACACAGCTGCTCAGGGGTGACATCTCACTGCTCTTGGGGATGGCTGTCCCCGTGTCCTGCTGGCCATCTGGCATGTCCCACAGTCCCAGGAAGCCTTACCACAGCGGGCAGTGAGCCCTGTGGCACCTCAGAGGGAGCTGCTCAGTGGCTGGTGTCCCCCAGTAACCCCACACGCTTTCTCCTCTTCCTGTTTTTCAGTGTTGGGCAAGTTGTCAACATCAAAGCCAAAGTGAACCGAGCCTTTAACTCCAGCATGGAGGTTGGTGTGTGCCCCTTCCCCTGTCCCCCTTGACGTGTGTCCATCCCCATCAGCCACGTGGCCAAATCCCCAATCCTCCCACAGTTCCCAGCTTTAATCCCAAGTGTTCATCGTTTTTGGGTGGCTCTGGCCAGCTGTGCGTGGTGGGATGTGCATCCCTGGGGGGGCAGAGCCAGCTCTCAGGGTGCTGTGCTCTCTCCCAGGTGGGCATCCAGGTGAGCTACGAAGACCTGTGCAGCGGGAAGCACTGCAGCATCTGCAAGGCCTACGCCACCTTCGTGGCACAGGGCCCCTTGGGCAGCAAGGTGAGCAGTGCTGGTGGCTGGGGGGACTCTGTTGCCTGCTGGGGCTGGGCTGGGCTCAGCTTTCCATCACAGCAGCTGCTGTTTCTTCATGGCTCAGTCATCCCTTGTCCTATGCTTGGGGGATGCATGTGGGTGGCTCTTGGCCCCGCTCTGGCCATGGAGGGCACCTGCTAGATGCTGCTGCCCGTCCCCCAGTGGGACTGCACCCTGCCCCATCCCCCTGCAGGTGAGGCTGGAGCCGCTGACCCCGCAGACAGAGGAGGAGAAGATCGAGTACAGCATCGCCGCCGAGCGCCGCCGCATGCGCCTGGTCCACAAGGACACCCTCAAGGACCTTCTGACCCGCAGCCCCCAGGAAACAGGTACTGTGCCCTGCAGCCCGGGCCTCCAAAACAGCCCTGACCCCCACTGGTGACATCCCACTTCCTCACCAAGATGCTGGTGGTGATCACCACATGGAGGTTTGGGAATGCCCTGGCTGCGGCAGGGTGGGGAGCAGCCCCACCATCCCAGACTCCTGGCCCTGGAGGTTTTGGGGGGGTTGATGCAGTGGGAGGGCAGCTGTAGGGAGAGGGACAAAGGACTGGTGTGGTGCTGGGAGAGGGATCCTACTGGCCATCCAACACCCTGAGCCCTGTTATCCCCCTGTGGCAGAGCTGGAGACGCGGGACGGCAGCGGGGCGGTGCCAGCGGAAAGGACACGGGTGGAGAGCGTGGAGCTGGTGCTGCCCCCACATGCCAACCACCAGGGCAACACCTTCGGTGGGCAGATCATGGCCTGGATGGAGAATGTGGCCACCATCGCAGCCAGGTGACCTGACAAGGGGTTCAGTGTCAGAGGGGGTGACATGCCTGGAGGAGACACATGCAGCTGGGTCTGGCCACAGCTGGACTGCAGGGACTCTCCAAAGGGATGGTCCCCAGCATGTCACCCTTGGGTGACACTGCACAGGGAGTCCCACAGGTGTGTGCTGCTGAGGGACCCCAGAGAAAGGTTCACACTCATTGCAGTTGTTTCCTTGTTCCTTTTCACGGCTGGCTTTGGCCATTGGAATCCAGGGGTGACGTTTTTTGGGGTGTCTGGCTGGGTCGGGGAGGGTGCGTGGGGCTGCCATGGCTGGGGGGGGTAACACCTGTCCCCACAGCCGGCTGTGCCACGCTCACCCCACGCTGAGGGCCATCGAGATGTTCCACTTTCGGGGGCCGTCGCAAGTCGGAGACCGCCTGGTGCTCAAAGCCATCGTCAACAACGCCTTCAAAAACAGGTGGGTGCCAGAGCTGGGGGGCTCCCCCTTTCCCACCCTCCCCTCATCCCTCTGCTCCCTCATCCCTTCTTTCTGGCAGCATGGAGGTGGGGGTCAGCGCCGAGGCCTACGGCCAGGAGATGTCGGTCAGCCGCCGGCACATCAACAGCGCCTTCATGACCTTCGTGGTGCTGGACCAGGAGGGTCATCCCTGCACGCTGCCCATGGTGGCACCCGAGCCAGGGGTAAGGACCAGCAGGGCTGGCTTCCCCCCAGCCTGGTAGCAGGGGAGCCCTGGGAATCCCTCTCAGCTCCACAGGGCTCTCGGGTTTGCAGCAAAACAAACGCAGTTTTACGATGATGGAAATGAAACTGCTCGATAGCAAGTGAATTAAATTGATTGCCCGGTATAACTAATAAAATAAACCACTTGCCTGGGCAGAGATGGAGATGTATTAGCCGTGCAAGGTTTAGCAGAGTATTGCCTGCAAATTCCAGCTCATCTTTTCTATAATTTAGGGGAAGGAGTGTTGAGGTTGTTTCTTACCTTTCGTAGCATCCTAATCCATAATTTGGTGGGATCCGAATGTTTAGGGAAATCTGTCACGTGAGCACAGCAGCAAAGCAGACACTCATGTCTCAGCTTCTCCTGGGCTGATCCTGGTCCAGTTCCCTAATTTTTTTGATGCCTTAAAACTACGATCTCCCACTGTGATGGAGATAATCTCATGGTTAAAGTCAGGCCTCTTGAAACCTCCCCTCATCCACTTTAAAACACCACACTAGTGCTTCACACACACTTTCTTCAAAATAAGCTGCTTTTTTTTAGCTTTTATTTCCCCAGGAGGGGACATTTGCAGGTGCTAGAGTACACTGCTTTTGTTTCAGGGACATTTGCAACTTTGCAGCCACAACAAGGGTTTTCCCTAATGTTCCAGTACCCATCACTTGATCAGACCATGGTGGCAATGCTGAAAAAACTCACAATCAATCACTGACCATCACTGCAGTGTGGCCAGGGTGGCAGCTGACAAGCAAGGGGGCTTCACCTTCCATCCCTTCCCTGCTGATTGTTCTTCCCACTCCCATAAAGATGTGATTTTTTTTTTTCCATCCTCCTTCTCCTATTAACTTAATTGCCTTTTCCCATTTATCAGGATGGAGAAAGGAGGTACAGAGAAGCCAGTGCTAGGAAAAAAATTCGGCTGGACCGGTGAGCAGCAAAACAAGTGGGATATGGGGATAGGGAAAGGAGGAAAGGGGGGCTCAGCACTGGGGTGCAGGGACAGTCTGGGGGTAGTTTGTGTCCCCTCATAAAGAAAACTGTTCCTTTGCTGCAGAAAATACGTCGTCTCCTGCAAACAGAGTGAGGTGCCGCTCTCCGTGCCCTGGGACCAAAGCAACAAGGTAGGGTGGTGGCCTGTGGGAGCTGCTGCCTCCTGCTCCTCCTCCTGCTCCCTCTCCTGCCCCTGACATGCTGCTCCTGCCCTAGGTTTATCTGAGCTACAACAACGTCTCTGCGCTGAAGTTGCTCGTGGCCAAAGCGAACTGGGTGCTCGCCAGAGAAAAGGAGAAGGTACTAAACCCTGTCCCTTCTCCCTCGGCCCCAAAGCATGAGCAATCCCGGTGGGAACGAGTCCCAGCTGTGCCCTGTGCTCCCCGAGGTGCGGATGTACACGCTGGAGGAGGACAAGTTCCTGTCCTTCCGTATCGAGATGTCCGTCTGCATCCCGGCCAGCCGAGCCTTCTCCCTGCTCTCCAACCTGCGGCGCCGGCACGAGTGGGACAGCCACTACGTGTGAGTGCTGCAGGCCTCCCCAAAAAAAAAATCACACCCCCAAGTTCCAGCCTTGTGGTTGAGCATCCCTTTGGGTATTCCTGGGAAAGTGCCAGTGCATTGCTGTGCCTGCTCTTTGAGACCCCTCACCGTGTGTCGCTGTCCTGGCTCCATCTGGGCTGATGGCTGCGCTACGCTGGAGCAAACACCTGCTTTTGGATCCTCCCCCAAATATTTTGGGTCTGATGGTGGGCTGTCAATGTGTGAGGCCCAGATTCAGGGGGCACAGCAGGGTTTCTGTGACTGGTCCCCTTCCCTTACAGGAATGCTGAGCTTGTGCAGAAGGTCGATGATGATGACATGATCTACCACGTGGTGAGCCAGAAGCTCAGAAACGAGGACAAACCGCAGGACTTCGTCATCCTGGCGTCCCGACGGAAGCCCTGCAGCAAGGGGTGAGTGTCCAGCCCGACCCCTGCTCCCTGCCATCCAAGCTGTGCCAGCTCACCGGGCTCTCTTGTCCCCAGGGACCCCTACGTGGTGGCCTTTAGGTCAGTGACGCTGCCCACCCACCCGGCCAGAGCCGAATTCACGCGCGGGGAGACGCTGTGCTCCGGGTTCTGCATTTGGCCAGAGTCAGAGGAGATGAGCAAGGTGGGATGCTGTGGCTGTGTTCCCACAGCCCATGGGGGAGGCTCCTCCCTCCCCTGTGCCTCTGCTGACCTTGTCCTGTGCCTCGCAGGTGGCATATTACAACCAGGTGATGCCAGGGTACCTCAACTACGTCACCACCAACGTGGCGGGACTGTCCTCTGACATCTGCTCCACCTTCGAAGCCTGTGAGAAGTTCCTGCTGAAGAATAAGGAGGACCTGATCTCACGGCTGCAGGACTTCTAGAGCCTCGGCCCCCTGCGGACAGATGGACAGACAGATGAGGGGACACTTCTGTGGTGGAAGGGAAGCTGGGATGGTGGCACCCAGACCCTGCCTCCCTGGGAGCTTTGGTCCCAGGGGCTGGGGTGGAGGGGCATTACTGTACCACCTCATCCCTTGCACTCATGTGTCATCCCTTTTCTTCTTTCTTTTTTTTTATTTTATTTAGGAATTTTGTAAGCTGACATACAGGACTTGGTTTTCTAGTTCACTTAATGCTACTTGAATCTTTATATGATCCAAAAATCTTCCCAAAGCAGATTATTTTTTTTTTACTGCTTCTTGGTGGGGCATAACTGGTTCCTTTTAAGGCAGCAAGGGGAGAGAGAGGGCAGTGATATGGGGCGGGTGCTGTACCCCTCCCTGGTGTAGGGGTGGCTGGTGGAACATCCCACTCTCCCCCAGTGCTGCTCCTTTTCCTGGGCAGGGCTGGCAAACAGCCCCTGCTCCTCCTGAGCTGAAATCTCATCTCATGGGGGTGTGGAAGGAGCAGCAATAAAAGTGTTTTGAAAGAAAAAGTATCCATATGTGCTCTGGGTGAGTGTGTGCTCCAGGGTGTTACTGTGTGGTGAGCTTGGAGCAGGGATCCTGCACCCTCAGCGCACCTGGGGCTCAGGTGGAGGTGGAGTCCTTTGAGGCAGGACTGTGCTGCAGGAAAGGGGTGGTGCTCCATGCCAGTGGCTTTCAGGGACTGCTTGGAGGTGTTGTTCCCTCCTTGTCCCTCTCTTCTGGGTGCACCAACACCTTGAGATATGAACCCCAAACTGCCTCAGAGGTGCTGAGAAAGGAAAAGAAAGAGCCAAATCTTGTTCCCCTATGTCTGGGATGCTCTGAGAAAGGCATCAGAATGAAGCTGGGGTGACAGTGGAAGTGCTTCTCATCAGTCACAGCACAGGGGACATCTGCCCTCAGCCACAGGCCTGTGGACAGCTCCCTCTTAGGCTCTCCTGGGTCTCACAGCCAGAGGTTTTCTGATAGCATTGAGGTTTCTGCAAGGCTTGCTGCCTGCTGGAAAATGAGTGAGCCCTGGGAGCCCTTAGGCACACAGAGCTTTGGGCACAGCAGGTTTTACAGGTGCCAGCTGTGTCCTTGCCTCTGCCTGCAGATCCCTGTGCTTAACTCCAAGGATGGGTTTTGTACTCAGGGTGAGGTGAGGCCATGGGATACCAGAAAGNCAGGTTTTACAGGTGCCAGCTGTGCCCTTGCCTCTGCCTGCAGAGCCCTGTGCTTAACCCCAAGGATGAGTTAAGGTGAGGCCTTGGGGTACCAGAAATGACCACAGGGTGTTTTCCAGGACCCCAGGTGTCCCTCTGCAACACCCTTTGCCACCCAAATTCTCCACCCAGTTTATAAGCAAGAGCTTCTGCTCCTCTCCTGTGGCCACCAGCCAGTGGCTCCCACCCCTGTGGCCATAAACCCCCCTAATCTGTATCTCCCATCATAAACATCTCAGCTCAAGGCCTGGCATGGCTGTGCCCCGACCTCCAAAAGATAAAGCCATCTTAGGCTGAACATAGTGCAAAACATTCAATTTTCATAGACACTCTTATCTCCCAAAACTCAGAGCAATCCTGCTTTTTTATCACCGGGACACGAGAGCCATCCTTCCTACTTACTGTTAGGAATTGCTGCTGCTTGATTAAGTGGAGGGGATGATCTATTTGCCTGAACATTAAACTTTAACTGACCTCTCCTTCTCCTTAAGTATTGTGCTTTTTCTGGCTGGGAGGCCCCGGTCAGCCCTGGCTCCAGCCTGGCTGGGTCCCCAGGGATGCAGGGTGATGGAACACGAGTGACCTGGGGGCACGGCAGAGCTCTGCAAGGGCTGCAAGGGCAAGTCGTGTGCTTTGTGCTTCTGGAAGAAAACTGCAGCCCTTCAGCATCTGCTGGCCCTCGGGGGGTCATGGACAGCAGGACTGGGCAGCTTGGAGCATCCCTGGAGCACCCATCTCATCCCACAGAGGAGGAGGGAGCTGCTGGTGACTGTCCTTACCAGCCTTTCCCAGAGCCCTTTCTTTGCCCTCCCCATCAAATGCACAGCTCTTGGACCAATTCAGCAATCAATCACCATTTTTCTTAATCCCTTAAAAAAAAAGGGAGTTACCCCCTGCTCTGAGCAACCTTCCAGCCTGCAGCTTCTCTGCATGAAAACACCTTGGAGCTCTCGGCTGCTAATTTCTGCGTGGAGGCAAATAATTTTGGAGAGGCAGATCTGAGATCTTGGGAGGAGCAGGGCTCTGTGCTGGCTGCTGGCAGAGCCCATCTCTGCCTTCCTGCCCTGGATAATGCAGGGAACAAAGCCCCACCTAAGAACCACGACTGCCTTCCCTGGGCCCCTGCCATCCAGGGCTGCTGGAGGATGGAGCAGGGAAAAATCCCCAAAACCACCAAGAAGCTTTTGGCAGAGGAAAAGGCCGTGAAGACAGCTGGGGATTTACAGGCCAGCACTCCAGGTTGGATGTGGGTGCCTTCTCCAGCGTGCTGCCATCATGAGAAGGTTTAAGGATCCGATTTTATGGATGCCTAAATAAATACATGGAGCTAATATATCACAATACAGGGTATATTTATCTGCTTTGCAGGAGCAGGATAGAATTAGACGGCAGTGTCTCTCTCAAGGCCAGCTCCGCTGTAATTCATGCCCTGAGGCGACCAGCCGAGGGGAGGAGGAGGAGGAATTCTGCAGGCAGCAGTATTGATGGGCTACTCCCAGAAGCTTTGTTTTAATTAATTTTCAGAGCGCTCCTTGCAGTGGATCAGGCAGCTCCTCCAAAGCCTCCTTCCACCCGCAGCTGCCCGTGCTCTTGTGCAGGGTCTGGGGCAGCGGGGTGAGCCCGGGAGCCCCCCCAGCTCCTTCGAGCCCCCAGGCTTTTGGTTAAACAATGCAAAAGCTGTAGCTGTGTTTAAACAGAGGGGCTTCCAACTGGCCGAGAGGCCTCTTTGGTGGCCACGGCGTGCGCAGGTGTGTTTGTCAGGGCTCTTCTCTTCCCCTTTCTATTGACTTTCGGCTTGTTCCTGCTGCCAGGGGTCAGTCCAAAAGTCCACCCCAACCATCAGGTTCCCAGGTGCTGACGCAGAGCCCTGCCCCTGAGATACGAGGGGTTCGAGCGGCGGGTTTGCAGCCCGCTCGGGTGTGTGGTGGTGAGGCTGGAACGGGGCTGTGCTAGCTCCAAAGCTTTTCCTGAGTAAGCAGGTTTGTGAACCTGAACTGCATTTGCCCCGCGAGCAGCAAGGTGACAGCAGCAAGCACAGCTCGGCGCCGAATTTGGGGTGACCTGGCTGCCATGAATGGACCTGTCCCCATCCAGGACGCCGTGGCAAGTGACACGGAGCCCTCCTACACCGTCAAACTGCTGCACCTGCTTTTCCTCTCCACCTCCTGGGGAATGCAGGTGTGGGTGACCTTCGTGGCCGGTAGGTTGGGCTGTGTTGTGCTCTCTTGCCCAGGGGCTGGCTCAGGGGAGGGGGCTTTGCCCCAGCACTCACCTGCTCTCTCCCTCGCAGGGTTTGTGATGAGCAGGCACCTCCCTCGCCACACCTTCGGCTCCATCCAGCGGGAGCTCTTCCCCTACTACTTCCACATCAGCTCCACTTGCGCCTTCCTCAACCTGACCCTGTTCGCCCTGTCCCACCCCAGCGAGAGGCTCGGCGAGGAGCACACGGCCCAGGTAGCCTCCCCCTTCCGAACACGAGCTGGCCACAGCCCCAAACCCCTTCCTCTGCTCCACTGGCTGGCCTGCAAACCACGGAGATCCACGACTCCAGGTTAAAAGGAGCTCGCAAAAGCACCCAGACTGCAGCCAGCCAGCCAGGGGGCTGGGGAGGGGGGGAAATTCAACCCACCACACCTGCGAGGCGCTCACGGCGGGCTTTGCTCCTCCCGCAGATCATCATCTTCCTCGTCTGCATCGCCGCTTCTGTGCTGAACACGCAGTGGTTCGGGCAGGTCACCTCCGCCACGGTGGCCGAGCTGCAGCGGGCGGAGCGCGGCCAGGGGCTGGGGCAGGAGCTGGGGCCGGCGGGCAGCGAGCCCCGCCGGCAGCTCCGCACCTCCAGCCCCGGCTACGGGCAGCTGGCCCGGCGCTTCGCCCTCTACCACGCTCTGTCCTCCCTCTGCAACCTCCTCTGCATCGTGTGCAACGGGCTGAGCCTGTGCCACCTGGCTGCCCGGCTCCCTGCCCTCTGAGAGCAGGGCACTGCCCCGTGCTGGCTGCCCAGAGCCCACGCCCTGCTGTAAAGCAACCCCGAGCTTTGCACATTAAACTGCAGCATCCCCCGGTGGAGATACTCTTGCTGTGTTTGTGCACGGCGCAGAAATTTAGGAATAGTGGCATGGAAGTGTTTTCTCCGGAGGTGCCTGCAGCCAGCTTCCATGATGGAAGCAAGGGTGTTTTATGGCTGAACAGCTTTCTATGCCCCATACACTGTGTCTAAAGCTGCCCAGTCACAGAGAGACTGCAGAAGAGAAAGAAACTAAAGATTGAGAATTACTTGTAATTAAAAGCCAAACGCAAATACAGAAGTGCAGAAGACCCTCTGTGGTGGCTGTACCAGTTAATGCAATGGATAAGGTTATGTTGGGGTTTACAACCAGTGTTTATCACTCTCTTGTATTTCACAAGGTGAGAAAAAATGTTGTCTCATTCATTAAGCAGGAGTCAGTCTACTTAAAATAGCCATGTTTATTCCAGGTTCTGTAGGACATTCAGTAAGGTATCAAAAGGGGCAGCCAAACACTGCTCCTAACAAAGAGCTCTGCTGTAGCCTGGCCAGCAGCAGAGCCAAGCAGTGACAAAACAGCAGCTGCTGAGTGCCAGGCAGGAACCTGACTGCATCCACCCTGCTGCAACAGGCAGGCATCTCCCCAGGCCACCACTGTTAAACCCCAGCAGCGACAGCCCACCTCCCAGGAAATCTGTGATTCTTCTCAGGTAAGGAAGTACATTCCCAGCTGCTGTTACTGCAACCACAGCCAGTGTCTGGCACTGCTTCAGGTTTATTTCAAAACCACATGCAGCCTATCATAGAGGAGACCTTCTGCAAGCCAGCTGGGTTTCCTTTTAAACAAATAATCCCCTCATGTTAGCCCTTCCTTCTCCTATGCTGCTCCCCTGGAAGTTTCTCTGTGTGCCAAGATTGTTTTCCTCCCCTGAAGAGTGCAAGGTATTTTTGTTCAAGCAGAAGTCTGCAGCCTGGGGCTGGGCTGACAAACTGCAGCCTCTTGCACGGGATTCCTTGTTTCTTTCTTGCTCGTTACAGTCGATGCACTTTCTTGCCAGAGAAGTATTTCTTAGAGAAGGGAGAACGCTTGGCAAATACCAAAACTGTCGGGGTCCCGGCCTTTACAAAATACCTGCAAAGATTAAAAGGAGACCTTGGCTTCCTTGTAGCTGGCCCAGTATCCTGCAAAGCAAGTGACTCCTGCCCAGCTCCATAAAGACTGACCTCCCAAAGGCTGGTGACGAGCTTTTGTGCTGATTAGCAGAGGCTCTTGGAGCCAGGGCTAAGCACATCTGAGGAGGAGTGTTTTATGAATCAACTCATCTCCCAACAGCTTCTTTTAATTAAGGCAGCTGTTATTCTCCCTCTGGAAGGAGGTTTCTTTTGCAACTGCCCTTACAGCCTGAAATCTGGGGGGTTGTGGACACTGCTGAGTTTTATGGAGTGACGGAGATCCCGCTCCCACTGCGGCAGACTGAGCCCCCCACGCTGTGCAGCAGCTCCAGCCAGCTACGGGCTGGTGCAACTCAACAGCACAGGAACTTCTTGGCTTCACAAACAGCAGCAAATTCCTCTCTCTCAATAACAGCCCAACTCTTTAAAGGCAGTTTCAGAGCAGGACAGTGCTGCGTGCTGCGCCAGGGGCTGCTCACGCAGCAGCACGAACAGCGAGAGCATTGTTAACCTTCAACATGCTCTTTACAGGCTGCTGCNTTTTTAAAGTAGTATTGTGTAGATGGGATCTGGAATAGCCCTTCTGTGCTGCTCAGCTGTGCCCAGCTCCCTTTCCATGCAGTCCTGGAAAGAGTTGTTCCTTTTTGTATGTAAGTCACTAAAGCCAGGCACAAAATCCATGCAGCTTTATACCATCAAGAGGCAGGACTATTAAGTCAGAGAAGAATTAGGATTATTTAAAAACAAACTGGACTTAAAGCCCATACTTTTTGCCTTTTTTCCCCTGGACATGGACAGGTACAGCCTCACCTTTTGTGCTGCAGCATTTGTAGCAATGTGTGTTCTGGGTTCACCTCATACATTTCTTCTCTTTCTTCATCTTCAAAATAGAGCTGGAAATAAATTTGGGGGGGTTATTAAATGCCTAAGGTACATGAAGGAAAGCACTAAGCTGCTGAAAGCCCAGTAACAGCACACCATTATCAGTGGGGGTTTATCAAACCTCTGTAGCTTGACCTGACTGTCAGATGCAAAATTCAGCAATGCAGAAATTAGTTTGTGTGAATTCCAAGTTTTCCCTGTACAAACCAGCTTAAGTTCTCCTGGCAGTGGCAGCAGGAAGGCAAAGTACACTGGATGTTCCCATGCTTTACAGGCAATCAATCCAAATCTAAGGGCTGCTTTTGAACAGGTGAAGTGCAGCAGCAATGTTATGAGATAAACTGAGTGGGTTTAGAGGTATTTGAACAAAACAGAGTTGATTTAAGAGATTAAAATCCAGCAATGGTGCCTTAGACTGTAAATACACACAGGATTTAACCTGGAAAAGTACACAGCCACTGTCCTTCTGGACCTGCCTGCTCACTGTACACAGGGTTGTGCTGCTGCCTGACACAGATGACACTGAAGTGGAAAATGAAAAATAAACATTCCCATCCTTCTCTGTACAACTTCAGAAAAATTCCCCAAACCTGCTGCAGTCACAACCAACTCACAACCCACCTTTGCTAAAGTGTTAATAGAGATATGTTATCTTAATCTGATTATGTGCTTAAGTAACTGCACTTAGTTCTGAAAATAAACTATTTTAAAAATAATATTTTCTTATTTGTATTGAGCAAGTCCGCGATGCAATTAAAAAACCAGACCACCTATCAGCTTGAGGGTTTATATCTTAATTATTGTTACAAAGATGGAATCTAAGCAATAAATACTTTCTGTCAAATACAAGGTAAGTGGAAGATAACTTCCATTTTCATAAGTGAATTCTGTCAGCACATGTGGGCAATGTTTGAGCTTGTAAGTGAGGGCAGCTCTCTTGTTTCACCTCTGTGCAGGGTAAACAGATGCCAACACTTTCATACCCTCAGAGCTGAGCACTTTCTCCCCCCAGAAATTAAAAAAAACCAAAAAAACACAACACAATAACACTGAAACTGAAGGAAAGTCAAACTTCTCACCTCAAGATTGTTGGGAAGGTATTTTTTTTCTAAATCCCAAGGAGGTAACTCAGCAAACATCACCATTAAATGGTCAATAAACCTAAAAGCCAAAATACAATTGGTGAGCTTAGACAAAGTGCTCAGCTTCAATAACTTGTACACTTGCATTTGAATGATGGCAAAAATACATTAGCAAATTAAACAACAGATTTGAAAGTAAGTTTAGATCACCAATAGTTCCCTCCCTTCAGACTCATCACTTTTCCAGTGAATCCAAGGCCCTGTTGTAACTCAGGTTAGTGGCTTCAAATTTGAGCAGTGCAACAACAAATTATTTTTAACTTTACATTTTCACACTGAAAAAGATGTCAAAATAGACACCCTGCATTTTGTCTAAAATGGATTTTCCTTTGACACAGTCCCATGCTTCACCAGATCAGAGTGATGAGAATGTCTCTATGTCAAAGGCTTCTTTATTTTGGTACTTGAGGAGTGTTGGGAGGTCAGTTTGTTCTAAAAATCCATTTCCACTTCCTTTAGTCACAAAAAGGCAAAGTGAGCACTACCATAAAAGTACTGCAACTTTACCAACCTGCTTGCATTGTAATTTTAAGTCCTGAACTTATTAATAGATCTGACGAATATGTCTTCCAACAAAAAAAAAAAGTTACAATTTCCAAGTCTGTCTAACACTACAAGATCAGAAATCGAAGTTAACACCAAGGAGAGTGGAATTCCCAGCCTGCCAGTCACTCACAGTCTGAAAGGTCTGCAGCACTTCAGTCAGATCTGCTGAAAGCCCTGAGGAGAATTTTGGGGTCACTGCTGATTATGAGAGGTCCCCTTTGGAAGATTCTGATAATTTTTAAGTTTAAGCTTTTTTTTTCTGAGACACCCTATTTGGAGGGCTTTGAAACAGCACCTTAATGAATCTCTAAAATCCACACGTGTGGATGGGTCACAGGTATCCCTGTAATTATCCCTGTAATTAATTACTGGTCTGAGCTTGCACTGCAAGCCCCTTTAGCCACCCTGGCCAAGTGTGTTTGTCTGCACTCTAAATTTATGTAAATCACACAATAATTCAGGTTGGAGAGGACCTCAGGAGGCCATTGAGTGCAGCCTCCTGCTCAAAAGCAGGATCAGCTGTGTGATTGGAAATCTGGAACTGCTCCACCAGCATGGCAGTGCTTCACTTGCTGCCTGTTCTGATCTGCTCAAGCACCTCCCCTGTGCAAGAATGCTGCTGGAAGTGCTTTTACCTGGAATTCTCATGAAAAGCCACAGTGAAATCTGTCTGCTCGTGCTCAGGGTACAGGAAGAGGACAGGCCAGTTCAGGTTGCCATCAGCATCTAAGTGCACCTTTGCCCCTGTGGCACTGTCAGAGTGGAACCCATCTAAGGATATCTCAGCCAGGCCTTCTGACACTTCCTCTTCTTCATCTGAAGGCTCAACAACCAGCTTGATATTTCTTTCCTGGAAGGGAGGGAGGGAAAAGACCAAAAATCAGCTGAAAATCAAACATTTATGGTGGGGAGAATAAGAACAAAAAAAAATCAGCAGTGAGTAAAAGGTCAAATTACATTGTTCTTGTTAATGAGTCAGCTCCTAAACGTGTCATGCAAAACCTTCCCACAGTATCAGAATGGACTTCCCAGCAGAATCCAGAACCTGAGACAGATATCCAAACTCTTCATGAAAAGGATGAGGAGAGGTGGGAATCCAGAGGAGCCCACACATGGAGAGAAAAGATGTGGAAAGGGATGCATCTAAAATCCTTTTCTTTGGGGCCTGCCAGGCATCACTACAGAGTGCAACTACACACACCAGCTCCTGAGAACATCTACTCCTTCAGAGAATTGGAGAAAGCTCACTCTTTTCCTTGGAAAGACAACAGCAGAAGAGATCTGACAGTAAGGAAAAGCCCAAAATATTTTAATGTAGCCCAAACATTCACTGAGGAAGGAGAGGATCCAGGACAGATTCCCTCCTCTATCCTATTGAATGGTCATCTTCCATTCTTCCACAGAATAAATGTCTGTGGGCAGCAAAGAAAGCCAAGTTCATTGGGCTGATGTGATGCTACAAACCAGCAGCCAGAGCCCCCACAAAGCTCAGCACTGCCTCCCAACACTGGCTCTGTATTTTGCACTAGTAGTGATCTGAAATACAGACAGCTGGGAGGCGGGGGTAGAGCCATGCAGACCTGGAGAATCATGGTTTTAACTCAATTTTTTTTTTTTTTTTGCTCTAGTCCTCAAAAGCCAATATTTGAGAACCAACTTGTAGAGAAAAACGAGAGAGCTCTTAAAAAAAAACCCCAAATCACACGAAACCAGTCCCCTCTCAGCAACTCACCTTTATTGCAGCAAGCAAAATTTCCTTCTGACCCTGCTCTTTGCTCTTCATCACCTTTGCTTTCCTGGCATCCCGCTCCTGAGTTCGCTGTGGGGAAGAAAAGGATGCACCGTGGTCACACAGAGCAGGTCAGTGCCCATCCCTGCTCCTCCCTGATGAGGGAGAAATCAGTTTGTGTCCCCAGCTCCTTCCCCTGCACATCTCAAGCCATGGAGCCACCACTCAATCCTGTCTGGGGACATCACACTACACAGAAACCTGGATGGGGCACCCTCCCTCCAAGGATCCCAAAGACACAAGCACTGCAGGTGCCAGGCTGCCTTCAGATTTACCTTTAATTTGTCAGCTTTAGCTCTCATTTCCACAAGCTTTTTCTCTTTTGGGTCTATTTGCAAGCCTTCCTCACACCATGCTATTGCTTCCAAGAAATTCTTCAGCTCGATGTGACAGAGAGCTCCTGGAAGGATTAAATATTTTAAGTTTTCAGTGTTGGAGTCAGTGTACAACTACTACAGAAGTGGTGATTAAAAAGACAGAGTTAGGCTTGGTGCTTCTGCACTAAACTTTTATCTTGTGTGGTTCAACCAGAAACTTCCAGCAGATCAGCTGAGAAGCAAATTTAAAATATTTCATCAGTTCTTATCACTTAGTCACAGAAATCAACAGAATTATGCTACAAGTGTCTGTTACAAACAAAATTTTATCATCGTAATTAACATTTCAGTATTTGTCTCGTTAGGAAAAATAAGAGGGGCATTTCTATGGAGTGGGGAAAAAAGAACAGATCCCCAAAATAGTATTGTGAAAACCAGGAAAAGTTATGCTGTATTCTACAGATCCAGGTCCAGTGCCTCTGATAGATACAGGAGATGAAGAAAGGATATTTTGATTGAAAATGCAAAGCAAAAGGCAGAGCTCTGTTTTGGAAAGAAACAGCAATAACAAGTGAAGAGATCTCTTCCAGTAATTGTTTTCCCTTTCTGAAATTAATTCTGTCCAGAAACAAAGTGTGATGCCCACTCACTGTAATTTAAGCTTTATAAACACAATTATTACACACCTAGACACACACAAGGAAACAAGGCAACAAACAACAACAGCCTGTTTCAGGGCTGGTAACAATAACAGCACAACCAGTAAAGTTAACATCAGGCTAGTGTTTGGAAAGGATGCCCCTGGTGCTCCCTGCAGCAACACCAGCTTTAACTCTCACCTCTCATGATGGCTTTGAGATGGGTGGGCTTCAGCTTTTTGGCCTGGATGGCGTCATTTAGAGCAGAACGGTAGTTACCTGTAAAGCAAAGAAAAGTGCTCAGAACCCCTCACTGGTTATTTAAAATCCAACCAGATACCAAGCTGACAAAATAGTTTATGCAGAGACCCTGTAATTCACCGTTTCTGCCATCACAGCGAGGTGAGAGGAGGGTAAGAAAAGAGCAAACTAAGAAGGGAACAGGGATCAATCATGCAGGTGAGAGGTAAATGACAAGGTGTGAGCAGACACCTCCCTGCAGCAACACACAGCAGCATTAAAAGGCCCTGAACACCTTCCCTGCTGCAGGGACACTGCTGGGTGGATGATGGTAGCTGTAAGACAGTCACAGAATTACTAAGGTTGGTAAACACCTCCAAGATCATCAAGTAATGGTTTTAAACTAAATGAGGGTAGACTTTCACTAGACATAAGGAAGACATTTTTTTACAATGGTACTGGCAGAAGCTGTCCAGAGAGGTGGTAGGAGCCCTATCCCTGGAAATATCCAAGGCCAGGTTGGACAGGACTCTGAACAAACTTGGACCAGACTGCCTTTAAATGTCTTTTCCAACCCAAACTAGCCTATGATTCTAAAAACCGCTGTTTTTGTCCTGTCCTGGAGCCAAGGCTCGAGCAGCAGGTAACAGCTGGAAGGAGCAGAGAACAAACCCTGCACGCAGCCATGTGCTCACGGGATCCAGGTCTCCAGCGTTCGAGGACTCTCTTTCCCACGGATGAGCCACTTCGCCATGTCAAAAAACCCCAAAACAAACAGACGAGGAGGAAAAGCGGCTCTCCCAGGCGGTGGGAGGTTCCTCACCCAGGTGGAAATGAGCAGCGGCGCGGTTCGTGAGCAGCACCGCGTCCAGCTCCGCGTCCCCGCAGCGCCTCCGCAGCCCCTCCGAGTAGGCGGCCACCGCTCTCCCGTAGTCCTTCTCCTTGAAGTACTCGTTCCCTTCGTTCTTGTACATGCCGGCCAGCTCTGCGGGGCGCAGCGGGGTCAGGGTGAGGCGGGGACAGCCCGAGCCCGGTGCCCGGCCCGGCGGGGCCGCCCCGCCCGGAGCGCACCTGCGGGGCTCCGCTCCTCGTCGAACAGCAGCGACTGCAGGCAGGCGAGCTCGGGCTGCCGCTCCGCGTCGATCTCGGCCGGGCAGCGCTTCATGAACATGGGGATGGCCTCCAGCTCCTGCGGACGGACACACAGACACGCACACGGAGCCCTGAGCTCGGCCCGCCCGCCCCCGCTCCCGGTCCCGCAGCCTCACCTGCTCCCACGTGTCCGGGTGCAGCGCTCCCCGGTACCGCGGCGGTCCCGGGGCTCCGGACACGCCGTCCTGCTCGGCCTCCGCCATGCTCCCGCTGCCGCTGCTCCTCCCGCTGCCGCCCGGCCCCGCCTGCGACCGCCCCCGCCGCATTAGGCCCGGCCCCGCTCCTTCCGATGAGCCCCGGCATCCGACTCGTCCAAGCATCCCACTGGCACCAGCATCCGACCCGTCCCAGCATCTCAACCGCACCGGCACCGACCCGCCTCAGCATCCTACCGGCACCGGCATCTGACCGGCACTGGCGTCCCACCGGCGCCGGCATCCCACTTGCACTGGCATCCAACCCGCCCCAGTATCCCACCGGCACCAGTATCCCACCGGCACCAGTATCCCACCCTCCTCCGCCTCAATCCCGGCCCCGCTCCTTCCGAGTCACCAGCCCCGGCATCCCACCGGCACCGCCATCAGTCCCGGCCCCGCTCCTTTCGACCCACCAGCCCCGCCCTGCTCTCAGCCGGGATATTAGGGAAAAATTCTCCATCAGAAGGGTTGTCAGGCATTGGAACAGCCTGCTCAGGGAGTGATGGAGAAACCACCCCTGGAGAGATTCAACAAGTGCATATGGCACCTGGTGGCCTTGGCAGCTCAGGTTAATGTTTGGACTCAATGATCTTAAAGGCCTTTTCCAAACTAAATGATTCTGTGATTTTATTACAGTGGCACGGCCGTTGCTCATGATCTCTAGATTTCAGACCAAGGAGGTGAGGTACAGGGTGAGGTGATCCCCTCCCAGCAGCTCCCTGTCCCCTCAGTGCTGCTGGGGTGGCACTAAGTTGTTCCTCCTGGGAGCCCCGTGGTCTTCCATGGCAGGCTTCCACCTTCATGGGAGCTCCCAAAGAGATGCAAACACAGGAAAGTCACCTTCTTTTATCTCTTAGAATCCTTCATGCTGAGAACGTGGCAGTGAGGGGAGCCTTCCTGTCCCCCTGTGCAGCCTTGGCTCTCCTGTGCTTTTGACAGAGGCCATGGCCAGCCTTGTCCCTGCCTGGCACTGAGGGGATGGCCCTGCCAGTGCTCCTGCAGCCACATGAGGATACAAGTGCTGGAAAAAGCAGCTTCCAGGGATCTGTACCCAGAGCGAGGAATGTCCCCAGCCCTGTGGGGGAATGTGGGCTGATTCCAGCTCAACCTCAGCACCCGGCAGGACACAGTGGCTGGCTCTGACGTGAGCTGGATTTGCCTCTGCTCACCCAGAGCCATCGCCAGGGCTGCTCAGACAAACTCATTGCAGAGGTGACGGATTTAAGGGACTTGCACTTTACTCAGCAGCTCTATGATGCCTTCTTTGGTGAGGAACAAAACCTCGCCGTCGTTCTGATTCCAAACCTCCAAGACCGGGGGGTCCTCGCAGGCCCTCTTCCCAGCCACGATCACGTAGGGATAGCCCAGCCTTTTGGCATCCTTCAGCCTTTTGCCGATGGTCATCTGGGTCCGGTCGTCCAGCACCGCGTCGCCAGCGAGGTGGGGCAGCGCTTCGGCCACGTCATCGTACACCCGCTCCAGCAGCGCCGCTCCCTCCTCCTCCTCCTTGCTGCCCCTCTTGGGAGGGATGAAGCAGAGCTGGTAGGGCGCGATGAGGCTCGGCCAGCGGATGCTGTCCTCCGTGGAGAGCACCTCGATGGAGGCCGCCAGGATGCGAGTGACGCCCAGGCCGTAGCAGCCCATTTCCGCCAGCTGGGGTTTGTTCTCGGCGGAGGAGAAGACGGCGTTGGCCACGGAGGAGTACTTGGTGCCCAGGTAAAACGTGTGCCCCACCTCGATCCCTTTGGTCTCGCTGAGTTTCTCCCCGCACGTGGGGCACGAGGTTTGCTCCACGTCCAGCGTCTCCACGTTGGCCGCGAAATGTCCCTGAGGGCACAGCAGCAGCCTGTCCTCGCCGATGTCCGCCGGCAGCTGGAACTCGTGGGACGTGGTGCCGCCGATGCTGCCCGTGGCCGCCCGCACCTTGACGAAGGGCAGGCCCAGGCGGGCGAAGAGGCTGCAGTAGGCACCGCACACCTGCTCGTAGGTGCGCCGAGCCGCCTCCTCGGAGGCGTCGAAGGTGTACATGTCCTTCATGTAGAACTCCCGGCTGCGCAGCAAACCGAACCGGGGCTTGGGCTCGTCCCGGAACTTCCTGGTGACCTGGTAGAGGCGCAGTGGGAGCTGCCGGTAGGACAGGCCGGTCTGCGAGGCCACCAGCGCCGTCACCACCTCCTCGTGCGTGGGGCCCAGGCAGTAGCCGTGGTTGTGCCGATCCACCAGCCGGAAGAGCTCCGGCCCCATCTGGTCCCAGCGGCCGCTGGCGCGCCACAGCTCGGCTGAGCACAGGCTGGGCAGGTTCAGCTTCTGCCCACCCACGGCCTGCATCTCCTCGTCCATCACCCGGATCAGCTTCTCCATGGCGCGGACGGTGGGCGGCAGGTAGCAGTAGCAGCCGGGGCTGCTGGGGTGGATGAGCCCGCCCTGCAGCATCAGCCGCTGGCTGCGGCAGGTGGGCTCTCCGGGCTGGCCCTCGGACGCTGCCTGGCCGCCCATGGGCAGCGCCAGCGGCTGGAAGAGCTGTGACAGCAGCAAGCGCCTGCCCCTGCCCGGGGCGCCATCGTGCCGGGCCCGGATCATCCTCCGCGCCGGGACACGGCACCTCCTCAGCAACGCCTCCATGGCGGGGACGGAGAGGGCTCTGCAGAGAGGGACCGGGACAGAGCAGGGGTCAGCGCTGACCGCACAGCACGGCTCTGCGGCCACCCTGACAGCCACACCAGAGCACCCACACACACCTGGGGCACACGCGTGAATGCTCTGCGGGACACACAGACACCCTACATGGACACGGGAATGCTGCACAGGCACACCTGGGCACACCTGCACGGCCTCCCGTGACACCCGAGTGCCGCACGGAGCCGTCCCACAGCCCCGCACACCCCCGGGACACGCGGGGACACGCACACCTGGCTGCACCCGGGGGCACAGGCGGGAACACCCTCCGGGATGTACGAGTACCTCCGCACGGTCACGGACACACGGGGATGGTGCGGGGGAGCACCTGAGCGCGCACTCACCTGAGCACACACTCACCTGAGCGCACACACTGATGTGAGCACGCACTCACCTGATCACGCGTTTACCTGAGCATGCACTCACCGAGCACACGCACACGGGCACGCACACACAAACACACACGCGCGCACGCGCACAGACACACACGTGGATGCGCACACACGTGGACGCGCACACACGCGCACTCACACACGCACAGACACACTCACACGTGGACGCGCACACACACGCGCGCACTCACACGGGCACACACAC
>VZTB01014445.1:93818-108963 GCA_013397245.1 Thryothorus ludovicianus | reverse complement strand
CGCCCCGCCCGGCCCCGCCCCTCGCTGTCACGTGGGCGGACACACGCGGCTCGCGCTGCTCTCGATGGTTCCGGCGGGCACGCCGGGCGCCCCCTGGCGGCCGGGAGGAGCGGCACCGCGACGGGGACAGGGCTCTGCCACAGGAATGGCGCCAGCAGGAATCGGGCGGCCCTTGCTGGTTACCGACGGCTCGCAACGCTGAGAAGGTCCTGGCTCTCGGGAGAGGCTGCTGCAGTGCGACTTGCTGCCGTCCCGCCGGCTCAGAGGGACAGTGACCGCTTGTCCGCCCTGCCCGTGGAAGGGCTGAGCTTCAGCGCCCCTAAATTCTATAAGAAAGCGACTCAACCCCCAACACACCCATATAGGGTGAATACTCTATGTGTGGTGTGGAAATGGTTTTAAAGATAGAGTTTTCTTTAAGAGTAAAGTAAGTTAATAAAGTATCTTTGTAGTGAGTGAACACTGCCTGGTCAGGATCACACCCAGTGCAGATCCCTGGTGCTGACATGAAGAATCTGCTGATATCCCAGCCCCCAGCACTGACCATCTGCAGAAATTATAGACCAAGGCCCAAATTAAGACTGATAAGAATTAATTAAAACCTCAGCCAAGAAACATACATGCTCTAAAAAGGCAGAACTAAGGAGTGGCCATGCAAAGCAGCTCACAGAAACATGGAAATAAGTTGTTAGAAAAGTTTAAATATACATATTTAAGGGGGGAGTCCCTAAAACAGGAGGTGTTCTCTTCGCTCTTGGCCATAGACACCCCGGCTGTGTATTTTGCTTTATTGCCTTGTCCTTATTGTCTTTTATTAAACCTTTTAAATCCTACCAAAAAGGTGAACTTCATTTTTCACAGAGCCCATATGCTTCCCCATTCCAGGCTCAGTCCCGAGGCAGCATGTCCCGAGTGTTCAGGGCCAGAACCACGTGGAGGGTGCCTGAAGGAGGGCTGAGGGATCTAAAGCCACCTTCCTTAGCTCATTCCAGCTTTCTCCAACCCAGGCTGGCAGACAGGCATCCCCTGACACCCAGTGAGCACCTCTACACTGCACTTCTCAGCCTCCTCCCTCAGCCCTCCCTCAGGAGGAGACAGCACTTCAATGAAGAGTTAAAGAATCCTGTTTAAATACAGGGAAATCAGGATGAATCCTTATTTTAAAAATGGGATTTGAGGAAATCTTCACAATTCTTTTACAATGTGAAGTGCCCGTGTGCACTCCTGTTTACAGAGGGCTGGGAATGGGCAAAAGCAAGGAGTTCAAAGAGCACATTTTTGATGCCCTGGGTTATCTAGAAGCATTACAGTCATCAAACAGTTGAGCCAGTTCTTCGAGGTGACTCAACATCCTGTGTGCCCAGAGGAACCTGTGGGAGTCTCTCAGCAGCTCGGGGCTAGAGCTGGGATCTTCAACAACTTCAACAAACCAGAGCAGGCTTCACTGGTTTTGCCAGGCAGCGACTTCTCCCTGCTGTTTGTCCCCACAATGACACAGGCACTGCACAGGCTGCTTGAGAGAGGTGCTGTGGCTGTCTGGGAGGCTGGAGGATCGGGATGGATCCTAGGGGAGGGGAATTTCCTCACACCTTGAACACCCAGGTGATGCTGCATGTCCCTGGAGACCTCCAGAGCCACGCTGCAAATCCCTTTGTCCATCTCCTGCTTGCCCAGGAGCTGTGAGATTTTCACAGGCAGTTCAGGATGGCAGGGTTGTCTCCGTTTCAGTTGCTGGAGCCAGGGAAGTGAAACACATTTCCATCAGTGACTTATTACCTGCCATGCTGATCAAAGGGACAAACCCATCTTGGATTGATTCGCCGGGGCAGGGTTTTAACCAGGAGGGTTTAAGGCTGCACAGGAGATGTGGTCTGTGGGGAAAGCTGATCTCTTATTAAATCAGCAGACAAGGACTGAACGTGGGGCTCAGCTCAGGGGTTATGTGCCTGAAAGCCTGTCTGGGCCCCTTATTTTTTCCAGCTGTGCTGGGGGAGCCTAATGAAGGCAGTGCTGTCCCTTTCACCAAGCTGCTGCTTTGCTGGGGCTGATTTATGGAGCTGGGGCCAAATTCGTGCCCTGAGAGAGGCGTGCCCTGCACACGGTGGGACAGGGGGGGCTCAGCTCCTGTCTGGGGCCTCCCTCTTTGCCTCGAGGGATTTCCGGGCTGAGGATGGGGAGAGGATGAATGAAAGACCGGAGCAGGCAAGAGCAGCTGTCTTGAATCAGTCCCTGGCACAGCACCAAGGGGTTCAAGGGGTCAGTGTGAGAGTAGCCACTGGGCTGGTGGAAAATGGTTCTTCCCTTTCCAGCAGCATCCCCAGGCCAGGGCTAGGGAAGAGGGGTCAGGGAAGGTGAGAGGCCAAGTCATTCAGTGGTCAAACCTCTCTCCATCCTGCAGAGGATTTGCAGTTTGGGCTTGGCACAGAGTGGTGGCACATGCCATCCCCTGAGGCTGAGCTCCTACATAGCCTGTAGGGTCTGTGACCCCACAGTGCTGGCTCACACCCTTGGCTCACTGATTTGATCCCTTTCAGCAATCTTACTGTAACTGCTGGGCAATGTTTTTATGCCCAGTGGAGTGGTGGTTACAGGTCCTGCCTCTGATTTGCCCCTTGGGGAGTTGCTGGGGAATATAAAATTACTACCCAAGGTGCAGGTGCTCCCTCCTGGGTAACCCTCGGGTGCTTTTAGACAGCTCCTCCTGAGCAGACAACACTTGTTTTTTTCCCTGCCAGGCCCCTGCTGTTTTCCAGCCCTGTGTGCACAGGGGAGGGGACATTGCCTAGGGGATGGAGATGCTGGGTGCCACGGAGATGGTTGCCATGGCAAGGGCTGCCACCATCCCTGTGCTCCTTGGGGACCAGAGCTGTCAGCATGTGGCTGCAGGCAGTCCTGAGGGCATGGGCAGCCAGGTGAGAGCTGGATATGTGTGGGGAGCTGGACTTACTGATGAGCTCTTCTCATGTCCCAGACTGAATGTGCCTGCTGGGAAGCAGCTCCTTGCCCAGGATGGTCCAGGACACCCAGCTCGAGCTGGGAGCAGCCTGGGGTGGGAGCACCCAGCATGAAGCACACACAGCCCACAGGCAGGTGAGCCTGGCAGGAGCCCAGCAGTGACCACATCACCTCTGCCTGCACCCTCAGGCCTTTGCCCTTTTCAAGGGATGCTTGGACAGCCCTTCCCATTAGTTTTGCTCTGTTTCACCTGCAAGCTAGTGGATGCACTTCATGGATGACAGCAGCTGTGTTTGAGTCCTTTTGGGTGCCAGGAGCTCCTTATATCCTCAAAAAAGTCAGTTTTTCTCTAGCAGCATCAGCAGCACATTGCAGAGCCAGTGCAGGTAGGAGCCCTTCCCTCAGTACCCATTCCTGGAGCTGTATTCATCTTGGCAGCTTCCCCATGGAGAGCCAGAACAAAGCCTGGAGGGCTAAAAGCAGACAGGGAAAGCTTTAGTCTGAAATAGTCCACCTTGGCTAGGGATGAACAGCAGGAATCCACATGGCTTCTCTCCTTTATCCAGCTGAGGGTGGAACAGGCAGCTTGAAAGAGGTCAAGACATCTTCATAATTGGTGGGGATCTTTCAGATTACACTTGAGTGGGGAGGTTGTGACACTGCTGCCCTTCACTGCAGCTGGCAGTAGGGGACTGGTGAGTGTGCTCATGCCTGCAGGGATAATCGACTCTTTATGGCCTGCTGTGGCCAGAGCTGCTGCTGGAGGAGGGAGACGGGCTGGGCTCACACTGGGTCCTCCTCCCTCCCCCTTGGGTAAGATGTGCCACTGTTGTTGTATCCCTTGCTGAGGTGAGTGGCTCTGGTGCTGGCACAGTCAGCCTGGTCCTCAGGGGGTTTCTCAAACTGGGGGAATCTCAGGAGCAGCCAGGAGCCTGCAATTCCCATGACAGTGGCTGATGGGACCTGGGGAGGCCCAGGAGCAAAGGACAAGAGAGAGAAACTGCTGGAATTGTACCATGCCTTCCCTGGAATAGATAGGGAAGCATGACAGAGAGGATTCCCTGTCCTCTCTCTGCCTGGCTGAACAGAGGCCTAAAGGAGGGGGGCAATGACACTGCAATTGAGAAGTAATTAACTATTTTCAGCTGGGACTTTATAGAAATTACATACATGAGAGGAGGATGCCAGATCCTGCACATCCTCCCAAGGAAGGTGTGATGGCACACGCAGCTCACTCAGGGTTAAACACGTCCTTCCAAACTCTGCCAGGACTTAGAGGAGTTGCACATGCCTGTGAGGGGTGGTGCTACCACACCTGAGCAGCCCCAAATCCACAGAGAACTGGGTCTGAAAAAGTGCTACCACAGCCAAGATGAGCAGGGAATGAAAACCTGGAGGCAATGGAGAAAGTGAGATGAGCAGAAAATGTCAGCAGCAACAAACGCTGGCCATAAAAATGTACTGGGAGCACGTTGGTTCTCGTAGAGTTAAGTTTATCAGGTCTTGTGCAAGTGTTTAGACCAGACAGGAATAATTAAATCTAGGTGTAATTACATGTTAGTTGTGGCTGATTAAGTATGCTAATTAATCTGCAATTATCATTTGGTGGGGGGAGATAGTGGAACACAGGTAAAACTGCAGCAGTTTAAGGAAATCCTGGCTATTGTTCTGAAGGAGGAGGTCTCAGCAGGGAAATGCCTGAGCAGTGATGTGGGTGAGGGAGGGTACAGAAACGCTGCTGGGGCAACAAAGGAGGGTTGTGAAATGCAGCCTGAGCCAAGGCCAGCACTGAGTGTGATTAAAGATATGAAGGGCTTTGGCACCTGAACTGCAGCTTCAGCAGGGCTGAGGCACATGGCAGCAGCCTGGCTTTTTCCCTGGGAAAAGAGCAGCACACCCCCTGGGAAGAGGTGTACCAGTGTGATCAGGGAGGGGCAGGAACACTGAGCCTAGAGCTGCCATGAAGGCATTTATCAAGGAGATAGGTGGGTGTGAAACTCCTCAGGCTGAAGAGTGCACTGAGTCTCCACTCTCACTTTTGGCTGCTCATTCAAGGCAGGGATTAGGTTTATTAGCGTGAAACGAGAAGAATGAAGTAACTACCCATGGGTAGCACCTAAATGCAAAACGGGAGTTTGTCCTTCTTGGACAAAATGTCACAGGGAAAGAATGAAGTGGGGTGTGTGTAAAAAAAAAAAATCAGGGCAATTGGCAGCATGACGCTGTGTGGACAGAGTGGGGCATAACTGAAGGGTTAAAGGCTCAGCTATGAGGTGTTCCTTTTATTGCAGGTGTGTCTTGGGGCAAAGATAAGGGAAGGCTCACAGACTTCAAAGACATTCCTAGCAACATCACCTCCCACCACCTCCCTCACGATGCCTTGGGTCTCTCACCCAGACTTTTCTCATGCCTTGGGTCTCTCACCCAGACTTTTCTCAGTAGTCGCTGGCCATGTGGAGCAACACAAAAAACAGGAGAGAAATGATCAACAGCTGCTGGAAAGCAAGCAATCACTCATTAAAAGACACCCCTTGGAACAGTACGCCGGCCAGAGCTTTATTTTCAACAGCCTGTACAACCAAAAACCAAGAGCAACAGCAATGATGTGTGTGCATGTGTGTGACTGATGCCCAGTCACGGCATAGAGAGTTTGCCAATAAATTAAGAAGTGAAAAAACAAACACGGTGCATACCTAGAGATCATCAGCACATAAGTGAAACACAGCCTAAGTAGAAGTATTTGCATATCCTCTAGCTGTTTTAACATTGCCCTTTCAAAGCTAACCAAACCATTCTTGCTCTGTGCAGACTACCATACAAGCACTGGGCTAAATCGTAGCTTCACCCCAGGGACAATTCCCTCGTAGGGGCAAGGAAGGCAGGTCACACCCTGAGAATCAACACTTGCCTTCCTGTGTACCCCTGGTGCAGCCAGGAGGCGTGGCAGGCACTCCTGGATCACTGACACAGCTCCAGGGCCCGGGCAGACCTGAGGACACTCTGCACTGGCCGTGTCTCCCCACGGAACGCTGCCCCTGTGCAGGATTTGAGGGGGTACCTTGCTTGCACACAAGTGTGCATCACTGAGTTACAGCCCAAGCTTATTCCTGCTACAGCTTTATCATTGGTTTCATCTGGACCTTAAACATCCATCTATCAATAAATAAAATCATTGGTTTAGCACACATAATAAAATTACACCTCCCACTGGGAACTGTTGGAGAAGCTCTCCGTGTTAACCCCTACACAAGCCTCAAGAAAATGACTTTCTTTTCCCTCAGGCTCAGCAAGGTTTCAAGTAACAATTTTCAGTACTGCTTGGACAAGACACAGGCTTGGTTTGGAACCCTGATTCTGGCTACAGGGTCAAAACATTCTCACACTTCTACGCTCAACTGTATCAAGTCCACGACTGTGCCATTTTCACCTGCGAGCAGCAGAAGAGGAAACTAACAGAACTTGCTGTTGTTTCCTCTCCAGGTGACTGAAACAGTCCTTTTACAAAGCCTATCAACCTAACCCAGCTAAAATGAAAAGCAAAAATATCACTCAATTCAGAACTGAAGCCTGTGTGTATCATGATTCACATCAAGAGTTCTTATCCACAGCCACTTGCTCTAGCAAACCTGCTATAAACACAGTCTTGGCTTCCTTCTCCTCCAGGCCAGAACAGTCTGAGATAAGCCATATCTTCCTCCAACTGAGTACTTATAAGGCACTAAAATTAAGCCACAACCAAAAAACCCCCAAAAGCACAAACACAAAAGAAACCCAAACAAACTGACCCACAAAGAAATTAAAATTTGGCTATATGAAATAGCAGCAATTTTCGTTTGTTTTCAGTGGTCTACAAAGCCAGAACATTGATACTTTGGGGCAAAAAAAACCAACAAACCAAAACAAACCAATGCACTGTCGGCCAACTACAAAACACCTAAAAACCTACATCCACTCGCACTTCATAACCAAAAATCAGTACAAATCTGATAGGCACAAGTAAAAAGCATCTTCTTCACACCTCAATGCTGAGTTTTCCAGCAGAAGCCACGCCCTGGGGAGCTCAGCTGCCATGCAGGAGGAGGTGAGGAGCCCAGCAGCAGCAGCACCACACAGCTGGAGGGTGGTGGAGTGTGGGTGAGCCACTGCAGAGCTGCTCCAGGATTCTGACTGCAGGCAAATGTTTTTAACAACGTGGTTAAATTAGACAACGTGTTCAGCTTTGGCACCTATTTCTGAGCCCTCCCTCCTGTTCTCAGAAGTCATGTTAAATACAGCTGTGGCACACAGCTGGTGCAACTCCAGTGTCTTCATCCATTCCCATTATTTTTCTTCTGCTTGGAAATAGGTGAACTCACCTATGTCACTACATTAGATACAAAGGCTAGCACTTCAGATTTCTTAAAAACAATCACTCTGAGTTTGGAAAACTGGTTTTAAAACATACCAAGAAATATTTAACAAAAACGTGTAAAGCAGGAATTGATACCTTTAAACATCAATAAGAATGAGCTTATTTGGAGAGCAAAAAAGCTTTTTTTTTTTTTTTTTTAAATGATATACTGACTAGCTATAGGTAAATTCCTCTTTCCCTGATTGCTTGGTGAGCTCAGCCAGGCTCAGTGCCTTGCAGCCTTGCAGATTTTGTCATACACTTCTGGAAAGGCATCCTTGCAATTCATCTGCTCCCTCAGCTTGTGGTACAACGAGCCATCAAACATATCCCAGAACTCCTCACGGGTCATGTAACAATCTGCATACAGCATCTGGAAACTGGAGAGAGGGGAAGCAGAAGAGACAGGGATTCACTATTAATTGAGCCACAAGATTTGATATAGAATATAAAAAAAAAAAATTCAGTGCAAGCTATGAATAGCAAATACTTAACACAACAAAAACATCAACAATGCTTTTTAAAAGCAAGCAAATGCAATAGCTCACAAGGATTATACTGGGACACTCAGCCAATCATGTTTTGTGGATTTAGTATCTTTTTCCTGCCTATTTTCTTAGGATCCATGCAGGTACAGTCATAGAATCTCATATTTGCCTGCATTACAACATCCATTCAAGACAGATGTAACAATACATCCTTTGACTTTTTCATTTCTCTGGACACTGAGAACAGAACTAGGAAGGCAAGACACCACCCAATGAGATCAGGCCAGGAAGATAAATTCATACTGTAAACAAAGCATGGTGTAACAAAGATCCATTTACAAATTAAATCCTTCTTCAGCTGTGGGCTCTTCCTCACTTCCATGCTGTGCTCTCTAAGCTGCAGCTACCATCAGAGCACAGCAGCAAAACACAACCTAACATAAAAGCTCTACTGTTTTGTGTGATTACAAAACTGGAAGATTAAGCAATTATCCATTGTTCATTTCCCAGTGACAGGTAGAAAACAGACTAAACTTTGTCAGTAAAGAGCTTTAAATTAAAATCTTAATTTCAAGTTAATGAAAAAAAAAAAAGCTTAAAATTAACTTTGGGTTGCTTTGTTCTCTGGCAAATCACTTATTGCAGCTCAAAGTCATTTTGCAGTCCCCAAATCATCTCGAAGCAGCCTTGCCATTATTGCTCAGCCACATGGGACGTGATCACTGTTGGGCTGAGAAGTAGGTCAAAACAGAAATGGGGATAAATTATACTGATGGTGTAAAAATACCGTGTAGTTGCTTTTTGTTCCTGAGAAAAGCAGCCTGTGGCTGCTTCTCCACTGTCACTGCTCCAGCAAATTAGGCTGGCTCGAGTCCTTGACAGATGGTGGGCACATGCCTCACACCCACTGTGGTCCTGTGTAATGAGAACCCAGGCAGGGAAAAGAAAGCTCTGTGGCACAAGTTTTGAGGGAGGAAAGAATGCCACCAGCACACAGGGACTGACTGCAGGGACATCCTGGTGCAAGGACAGAGCAGAGCTGCTCCCTGGTGCTGCAAGGACTGCAGGGAGAGCCAAGGGCAGGCAGGGAAGCTGTCCAAACTTTTGGGATTCCTCAAGGATGTATTTTGTAGCAGCAGATTCTACTCCCCGAGCAGCCTGGAGCTCAAAGGTGACCTGGAGCTGAAAAGTCACTCAGCTCCCAACTACACCACAAGAACTTCAGGCAGTGTGTCCTTTTGTTTGGTTGGTTTCACAATCAAATAATAAAGTGAAAAAAAAATCATACTTAAAACTCACCAAAATTAGAAATTTAAATAAGCTTGCAATGACTGTGGTTGTTAAATTAACGCAATATTAAATATTAAAGTTCTGTGGGATAAATAATTGTGATTAAACCACATGGGTGTGAATTTTAGGACATTATATTTGTTCTGAGGAGTGGGATCCTTACCCGTGCACACTTCTTACAAACTTTTCCATTTGCCTCATTGAAGCCCTGGCTTCAAATTGTTTGCTTTTGGGCTCTCCATAAGCTCCTATATCCACGTAGAGTTCAGATTCATTTCCTTTGGGATGGACCATACCAGGATTGTTGGGCAATATGAAAGGACATAACCAAATAGGGTACACCTGCAAGGGCAGGAAAACACACTGTCACTTATTTTTTTACACAATTACCCTTTAAGCTCTTTAATCAATGTGGCAAAATGTAGAGTTAAGAGAATTTCCTCCCAGTCTCAGACTGAAATTTGCTTTCAGCTCTTCCTTCCCAGCTGTCCTGGTGTTGTTTTAAGCTGGACTTTCTAATGACCATAACACAAATAGATTGAAAATGTCCTCCTAGAATTACATCTCCTCCCTTAAATATTTGAAATTAAGCAGAAGAAGAAAAACAAACCCACAAACAAACCACCCCTGATCTCAAAGCAACAACTGAATAAACATTCTGAGCAAAAAGAGAAGTGTTTTCTTTTCCAGAAACTGTCATGATCAAAATTGATATTCTACACCACATAAAATAAATTCAGAAATAAAAGCAAGAAAGAGAAATTAAGCTCCACAGTTGGTGTTTAGCAAGACCACCAATCATTTTAGGTGAAGATCAGTTCAAATTTTAGTCAGCGATAAAACATTTTAGCAGTGTTGGCTTCTACCAAAGCTTAAATCTTTTATTTAATTCTTCTCTTTTTTCAGAAAGCTGTGTTTATTTCTGCTGCAGCCTTGCACCATGGACTCAAACAGCACAGCACTCCCCAGGACACAACAGTGACCTTTTGCACCAGCAGAGTTACTGTGCCTCAAGATCAACATCCACAGTTCTTATCACAAACAACCCAAGGTTTGCTGCCTGCTGAGATCTTTTCTTACATTAAGGTCAACGTGGAAGGTCTGGATTGACTTCTCAAGGCTCTTCATTGGCACCAACATGTCCTGCACGACGTGGTGCTGCTCATACAGCTTCCGAATGGCCTCTCCTTGGGTGAGCTTCAGCAGGGAGATTTTGGGAGGGACCATCCAGCCAAACAGGTAACGGAACACAGGGTTGTTGCCAAAAGGAATGATGTCCTGCAAAGAGCAAAGGCTTCCACTGAAGAATGGCTAAGTGGACCAAAAGAACACTTCGGAGTCCTCAGGGCAATATTAAAGGCAGATTTTCAATAAATTTAATTGCTGGTGCTTTGGTGAGGTACTAAAACACAAATGAGCAAATTAGAGGGGCCTGGTCTGCACTTTGCTACAGAGCTTTGCCCCAAGCCTCCCCTGGTTGCCACTGATTTTCAGTTGTATGAATCACAACACACTCAGCCCCAAATAATTTCAGAGAATAAAGTTCAGAGAGCAATTATCTTCCAACAGCCAAGGGCGCACAACGAGCTAAAACCTTACAAAAGTTTTGCAAGAATAACCAAATTTCTCAAAAGCATTTTAAAGCTGTAAAATTTCAATTACCACCTGCACTGCTGTCTACCTTCTGCAGGAGCTGAAAGGATCTGGTACCTCACTCCAGAGATTCAAAATGCAGTAATGGGAAAATGTCACAATGTCAAATAAAGTTCTGTGTAAGTATACACGACCATAAACACATTTATGAAATTCTAAATAACAACCTGACTACATAATTACTTTAAGTGGGGTGGTTTTTCAGCCAGAATTTCACATTCAAGTTTTTTCCACCACCTGAATTTGAAAATCACTCAGTAGGTACAAAAATTTAATGCTGAAATAGATATTTAAGGTCTAAATTCAGAAAAGCACTAAACCAAAAATGAGGAGTTTCTGATACAACGCCTGATATGTGAAGGAGTGTCTTTGGATTTGCTGTATCCAAACTCAGGAGTGGTAAATTTGCCATAAACTTTGCCTTTTTTTTTTCTGCCACGAGAGACAGAAGTTGCTGCCAAGGGGAAGAAGGTACATTGTACCTACACTGTGGAAGGGCAGAGCACCTTCCTGCAGGTATATTTGAATTTTGGAACTGGCCTTACTTGGAGCTCCCAGAAGATACTGCGGGTGTGTCTGTGGTAATAATGTCTGGAAGGAATGTATTCTACTCCAGTCCTGTCAGCTTTCAGATACTTCTCCACGTGCTTAAAGAACCATGGCTTGTAGTAGTTGCCAATTCTGTTTATCTAAAAGAAAACAAGCATTCATTACATAACAGTTACAGCTTGCTAGAACAACAGAGTGTGTCCCCACATTCCTTTCCTGGGAGGAATCTGTTTTATAACCTCTGGGTAAGACAGATTGTCATAAAATGATGCCTAAAATGCCAATCTCTACACCCACCATTAATCCAAAATCTCACAAGGCACAGGGGAAACATCCAGGTGGAGAGTTGCATGAACACTTAGCATGACCCTCCTGTGCATGCCCCTGATGTGCTTTTATTAATGTTAACAGGATTAAAAGCTTTCTGGGAAGAGAGTTACTCTGAATAACTGCAGTTCAAAGCACCATTGTTCAGTCTATGAGAAAAGATCCCTCTCCTCCTCCTCAGGTATTGCAGTGAAGAGGCTGGAGGCTGAATTACTTGCTAGAACAATGAAATCAGTGGGTCATTTCTCATCAGTGAAAGAGATTTAGGGAATATATTCAAATATTCTCATGGACTGATCCAAATTTTAATCCTATGTTAAAGAGATTGTTCCAATTTTATAATGGTTTTACCCTAATGCAGCTTCAGTTAGACTTTGGGAGTAATTTTTTCATTGTGAGTAGCTTCCCTTTAGTTACCTTGCTTTGCTCAGCTTCATCAGTCAAGACTCCTGTCATGATGACTGCTTCATCCAAGGAATACATAAGTCCTTCCACAAAACTATTCTCCTTGTTCTTAGACTCTTCAGTGAACTTCTCACAAATCTTCTGCAGTCCTCTTACTGGCTTGTAATGTATTTTGACATATTTCTTGGCAGGAATCATTTTTATTTCTGCTGCAACCAGGAAACCCAGAGTACCACAAGACCAAGGCACTGCATAAAATAGGTCTGAGTTTTCAGTCTGCAAAAAGTATGTCATACTAAATCATATATCCACACCAAAAACTGTCAATGACATTGTAAATGATAGCAAAGTAACATTTTGTCTTACTGGTGAACATCTCACAAGGCTTCCATCAGCAAGAACAAGTTCATAGGCCACACAGATGTGCTGAAAAAGTCCATAGATATGGGATGAAGACTCAATGCCAGTTCCCATGATCAGGCCACCTTATCAAGAGAGCACACAACAAATCAAATGAAACACACTCCAAAATGTGGGCGATTTATGAGAGCAAACCCCCACTTTATAAGCTCTTTTAAGACTATTAAAAAAAAAAAAAAAAAAAGGAAGTGCTCATAACATAAATACCACAAAGAACAGAAGGTTCAACAGAGTATTTTTAGAACCTTTAAAACAATGCAATGTTTTACTGCATAAAAAAAACCCTAATGAAAATGCAGCAGAATAAGTGAGTCTTGTCATCAGCAACCCTTACCTACTGTGAGATCATCAAGCTCTGGAACCACAGGAATAGTCCAGCCCATGGGATTCAGGTGTGCAGTCAGCTGGCCCATGGACACCAAAGGCTCCACACGAACAACCTAAAAAGCAAAAAAAGAAAACAACCCCACCCCCAATTTCTCAACAAACATAAATGAAGAGTTCAGCATTAATGATGACAAAATGTGGCTAACCGGATACACTTCCATCTGTTAACTCAGAGACTCACTTTCCTAAGAGAGCTACTAAAAATAGTGGGAACTGTTTAGTGATTCCTCCTCTGCCTCAACATCTTGTTGCTCAGTGCCCAAACCCATAAATCAATCTGGTCTTTTAGACTTCAGCACATAAAAGCCAAGCAATTCCCATATGCTGGGTTTTTCAGCTAGAACGATCCAAGCACACGTTGCAAACCCTTGGAATTTGATAGGTCTGCCACAAAATTTCGCTCTTGGTGGAACCTAATCCCTTCAGCTCTGAGTATTGTAAAGAAAGCTGTAAAATACATTAGAGTGAATGCTTTGTGGGGGAGGTTGTTACCTGTCTTTCACTGTCCACTTCCAGAACATCCATTAGATTGATCATGATGTTCTTGTGAGTCTTCTTGTACTTCCCAACACGGAGTGACACCGTCAGCCAGCCGGGCCGGCCCGTGCACATGTATCTCTTGCTTCCTTCCTTCTTCCATTCCCGGACCTGCAAGAGCCAACAACTGTCAGAGCAGGGATGCTTTGGAAGTCTCTTTGCAGATCTCTGAAGTTCTAAATAAAGTGTACAACCAGAGTGGTTTAGTGACATAGAGCGCACATTTCTAATATCCTGCAGCTCTGGGGTTTTCTTTTGGGGGAAGGATTCAGAAAGCTAACAAGGCACTGGCAGAGAGTTAAAAAAAAACCTCTCCTCTAGGGTTTTTCTAAGGGAGGTATTATCACTGTTCTAATCTTAGTTCTAATCCAAAACACATAAAAAGTGGCCTGAGCCTGCAAATGACCAGGCAAAGAGAGAAAATCTGGTCTAGTGGAAGCAACCTTGAACAACCTGGTCTAGTGGAAGATGTTCCTGCCCATGGCAGGTTGGGGTTGGAATAGGATGATTTTTAAGGTCCCTTCCAACCCAAAGCCCCCTAGGATTTCTACAGAAAGTTGAGAAGGAAAATGTGTAAGCCATACACATGAACCACGAATTGTGCAAAGCCACAAAGTGGTTAACACCCAGAGAAGAAACAATTGCGTTTTCTTCAAAGCTTGAGTTGCTACTACAGCTGGTAAAAAAACGCCAATCAACAACCCCAAGCCCTCCGAGAACAACGCCGTGCACATTAACATCCATCAGCATCCGTGATGCGAGAGACAAGGCAGGGAACAGAAGCGGACGTGACAGAATTACCACAAATACCAGAGAGCACGGAATCACCACCAGACATCCGCATTTCTGGGCGGAGGAAAAGTTTAATGTCCCCGCGCAGCACCGCCTGGAAGTGGCGGCGGGATGCGAGTGGAAGCAGAGCCGCTCCCGCCGTTCACGGGCACCGACATTCCCAAATTGCACACACGTGTGTGCGCACACGTGTGCCCCCGAGCCTGCTGCGCGCCCAGCCCGGCTCACAGCACATCCCTGAGCGTACCCCGCCGCCGGCAGCCGCAGCGAGCGAGCTCCACGGGAGTTCCAGCGGGACAAGAGCCCCGCCGGGGGATGAAAGCCCCGCCGGCCTTTATCCCTGTGCCGGCTGCACTTTGCCCCGGGTGCGGAATGGCGCGGGGGGGGATGGCGGGGGGTGACAGAGAGCGGGACAAGGACACGCCGCCCCCTCGCAAAGCCGTGGTACCCCCGGCGGTCCCGCGGTCCGGTCCAGCCTCACCTGCTCCTGGATGTGCCGGACGCGCTGGGCGTGCTGCCGCGGGGCGCTGTGGAGGCGCCAGACGGCCCATGCGCGCAGCTGGTAGTAGATGTCGAAGAGGATGGAGAGCGGCAGGAGGAAGAAGCAGACGAAGACCCAGCGGTGGTGCACGAGCACGGCCTCCAGCCCGCGGTGCCGCACCCACAGCAGCAGGAGCAGCAGCCCCGCGCCCACCGACCACAGCGCCGACATGACGCCCACCGCCCGCTCCCGCTCCATCACGGCCGCGCTCCCTTCTGGGACCCCGCCATGCCGCGCCCGCCGCTCGCGCGCTCGCCGCCCGCGCCACGCCCCTCCGCCCCCATTGGCCGGGGCGTGAGGCGAGGAGAGGGCGAGGGCCAATCGGAGAGCTCCGCGGAGATCGGACCAGGCGCTGAGCGCGCCCATTGGCTGCGCGCGGCCGGCCCCGCGCTCCCCCTCACGGCCGCGGCC
>VZTB01014445.1:67198-93459 GCA_013397245.1 Thryothorus ludovicianus | reverse complement strand
GGGCAGGGCTGGGAATGGGCACTGGGACACGGCTGTGACACCCGGGCAGGGCTGGGAATGGGCACTGGGACACGGCTGGGACTCCCGGGCAGGGCTGGGAATGGCACTGGGACAGGATCAGAGCCCAGGGCAGGGCTGGGAATGGCACCGGGACAGGGCTGGGACCCCCCGGGAAGGGCTGGGAATGACCCTGGGACACGGCTGGGACCCCCGGGAAGGGCTGGGAATGGGATCGGGAGAGGGTCAGAGCCCCGGGCAGGGCTGGGAATGGGCACTGGGACAGGGTCAGAAGCCCGGGCAGGGCTGGGAATGGCACCGGGACGCAACTGGGACATCTCTGCATCCCTCACTTGTGTATCCCTCTGGTGTTGTAGGCACCAGAGAGCCTGGCAGTGCAGGTGTCTCCGACAGAAAATCCAAAGTGCCATGCAGTTCCATTTCTAGAATAAAGAAGGGAGCACTTCTCTCCAAAACATGGCTTGCTCTCTAAAACCCAGGCAGGAAATTCCTATCCACGCTGTAGCCATGTGACGGATGATTAATAAAGTCTGTGAGAAAGAAAGATGAGGCTTTGTTTTTTTGAAGTTAAAATCCCTCAAGGGATGTGCTGCTTGAGAGGACAGTGACAGAGGTCCAATGACCAGGAGGTCCTGGCACAGGGATCCTGGAATGGCAGAGACTTTGCCACGGCACCGCTGGGTTCCGAGAGGAACATGGAATCAAGGTGTTCCGTGAGGACACAGCCGTGGTGGTGGCACACAAGTGTCAGGTGGTGACTCCTGTTTGCCAGCAGGAGAAATGCTGACCACTTCCTTGAGGTGATGGATAGCTGGGAGATGGAAACCTCAGACGGGGAGGGATCAAGGTTCAGAGCTCAGCTGGGGCGGGCCAGCCACACCTTTCAGCCGTCTTCAGACAAATGCATGCCCTTGTTTTGAAGCCCATTTCATGATTTCATGGAATCATTCACAGAATGGTTTGGAAGTAGCTTAAAGATCACCTCATCCCAACCCTTCTGCCATGGGCAGAGCCACCTTCCCTTAAAACAGTTTGCTCAGGTCCCCAAGCAATCTGGCCTGCAACAATTCCAGGGATGGAAATTTCAGCAAGTTGCTTTTATGGGTTTTGTCCCACTGCTTTTATTGGAGTACTAGACTGAGGCTTCACAGCTCTCATATTTGGAAAGGGTCTCCTGATTTCCAGACTAAATTTATTTATAGCCAAATTATATTTGTTGCACTTGTGCCTAGTCTGCTCACCAGCTTTTCTTACATCTGAGCTGATTGATGTTATTTGCTTTTATTTATCAGTTCATCTGCTGACAGAAATTATTCATGCAAAAGAAGGTTCCCATGTCCTAGGAGAGGTTATTTTAACCTCTCTGAAGGACCTAAATAATTATTTATCTGATCTGAATACTGGGCTTATTGAATAACAGCATCATTTATTCATAAGGGGATATTTATGCCTTCAGTGTAAATACTATTTTGAAATTGTTTTTATGAAGAACCATTAGTAGTGCTTATAATGTCTTTCATGTTTTGCTCCTTTTGTAAGGCCCTAGGCAACAAGAAGGGGGTAGGTGAGCTCCAAGACTGTGATGTGAAACTATTTTAAAGCTGAGGAATGAACCACCATTCAGATTATGGTCAAATTGTTTGTGTAGCTACTGATGCCAGCATAGAAAACACAGGAATGGGAAGGAGATGAGGGAATGGGATATAGATATTAGAAATGCTGCTGGTTTTCAATTCTAGGTATTCTAGTTATTTGAGCAAAACATCATCCAGCAATCTCTGTAGGCTTTGGAAAACATCATCCACAAATCTGGTTGGAAGAGCTAAGGTTCCCTTGGTAGCTTGGTAAGACTAAAATCCTTGGTTTTTTCAATTAAATTAACATTTTAAGTGTGTTTAAGCTGTTAGTGCTTCTTAAAAAAGCAGTCCTTTTCCCTTCCTCTCCTCCCTCCCTCCCTCTCCTGCCATCCCATCCGCCCACTCATGCTGTTCTGGGCATGCTGTGCAGTACAAGTGCTTCTGCTGTCACTCAGTAAAACAGGTTGGAGAACTGATCTGACTGAAGAATTAAACATTTTCTCTTTAAATCAGTTTTTTTTTTCCTGCCTGGATCAGCTTACCTCATGCATGCTTGTGCTGGGAGCGGAGCAGGGGCCTGGCATTGACTGTGCCAGAGCTCCCCATTCTTTGGATGAAAGATGCAGCTGTTTGTCCAAGGAGACAAGGAAAAGGGACACAGAGTCATGGAATCATGGAATTGTTTAGGCTGGAAAAGCCATCTAAGATCATCAAGTCCATTCCCCCAGCACTGCCAAGGCCACCACCCTGAGTGCCACATCCACACAGCTTTTAAACCCCTCTGGTGATGATAATTCCACCACTGCCCTTGGGCAACCTGTTCCCATGTTTTATAAGCCTTTATGTGAAGAAATTGTTCCTGATACGCAATCTGAACCTCCCCAGCACAGCTTGAGGCTGCTTCCTCTTGTCCTCTCCCTTGTTCCCTGGGAGAAAACCCTGACCCCTTCCTAGCTCCAACCTCATTTCAAGGAGAGCTGGAGACTGAGAAGGTCCTCTCTGAGCTTCCTTTCCTCCAGGCTGAGCCTCTCACACTCCCTCAACCTGAGACTTGTTCTCCAGACCCTTTCCCAGCTCTGCTGCCCTTCACTGAACACACCTGAGCCCCTTGATGTCTTTCTTGTCATGAGAGGCCCAGAAATGCACACAGGATTCGAGGTGTGGCTTCATCAGGACAATCACTGCCCTGATCTTGCTGCATGGCCATAACATACAGAGCATTTGAGCTGCACACAAAAGTAGGCTGAAGAGTTCTGTCTCCATAAGAAAAATATCAAGAGGCCTTCAGTGGCACCAAAGGAAGGCATTGAAAAGCATTAAAAAGCCCATTTTTTCTTGCAAACTCCCAGAGCCCTGGTACTGACTGCCCCAGAGCTGCTGCTGAGCAGTACCAGGACGTTGAAAGGACAGGCATTTAACAGGAATAGTTATGAAAACTAATAAAGAACTCTGGAAGGGGTGCAAGCCCGCTTCAATCCGTAAACAAACCAGCTGATGGTTACTCGGGGTAAGGAATCACCTGCCTTTGGTTTTCCTGCACGTTGGTTTTGGTGCAAAGCTGGCGCTCTTTGAAACGGGAGTGTTTCTGAGGGTTGGAGGGAGGTGGTGTTCAAACTGCTTGTGAGAAGCTCCCTCTGCTGAGAAATCCAAAGTATGTTTGATCACCCTGAAGGAAAAGCCTGTAGGGGAACACAGTGTCCCCTGATGTCACTCAATTGATCAGCTTCCAGAGAGGTTTTTTTTTTTTTTTGAAAGGTATTTATCAATGGGATATCTATTGTCCAGGACCTATCTCTCAGGTTTCACAAATGTTTCATGTGAGGGAGTAGAGGTGTGTGGTGCCCTGAAGAGGAGGAGGGCAGAGGGTTTGGTACAGCAGCTGTAGCTGGGGTGGCACTTGGGGAATGTGTCAAAAAAGGAAAATGCATTTTTAGTTACTTCAGAAACTTCCAGATAGTTCTCAGGGGCAGTGAAACACCAGCTGAAGGCTTAGGAAAGGTTGGACTGGGGAGGCTATTTTAGGTGTAGGTGGACCTAATGTGGAAGGACTTGTTTAACATCCGTGGTGGGGAAAGCTCTCCACGTGGATTGGCCCACCCCATCCAGCACAGAGTTCTCGTGGTGACTTTGCTCTTTTTTCCCTGCCTTCCTCTGTCCTCTCAAGGCTGCAGTCATCCTGTTCACACCGGGAAGGGCTTCACCAAGAGAAGGAGTAACTGGTGCTGCAGGAATCAGGGATACCTGGGCTGTATCCTATGGGCTCTGATATCAATCATGTCACGAGACCCCACTCCTGTGGTGATCAGCTATTGTGGGTGGCTGGTGGGACCACCTTGGAGGGAGGCAGATGCAGGGTGTGAAGTGGAATTTGGAACACTGGCAATGGCAGAGTGTGAGCTATCCTTCAGTGGCTGTGCTCTGCATCAGGAGGTAAGGTCAGCTGCTGGTCAGCACGTTCACAGAGCCACCAAAAAACCCCCAGAGCTGCAGAACGTACGAGAGCGCTCGTGTAATCTCTGTGATGTGCATTAAATCCAGCTTTACAACTGCCTCTGAAAGGATACTCTGTCTGGGATTTATAGAAAGAATCACTTGTCAAAACAGAGAGCCAGACTGGGAAAAGAATTCAGCCCTCCCTTCATTGTCACCAGGGTAGTGTCCTCTGTGGCAGAAACGAAATGGCTGTGGCACAGTAGCTGGAGTGGAGAGCTGGCTACTGAAGAACTTGGGGTTCCAACACTCAAACTACAGCTGAGGGGGGCCACATTCCTCTGGGTGAGCAGTGGGGGCAATGAATTCATGACAACCATCAGTTGGCTCTACAGCTCTGAGAGTGGGGAGGAGAACTGGGTGAAGGAACCGTGCTGCTCCTCCCCTGTCTCCTCTCAGTGAGATCCTGGGGACACCGACTGTGCTGGACATCAGGAATGAGCTGCAGTCACTGAGAGGCAATAAATGCATTTTCTCAGACTCATGGCAAAATGGACACAAGTGCCAGTGGCTTCCAGGATGCTCATCTTTGTCATGAAGGCAGTTGTGAACCACAGCTGGTGGGGAGCTGCTGCAGGGTACCCCCTGCCATCGCTTCCCTCTGGAATCTTCTTGTTTGGAGTGGCAAATGCTGTGGGAACCTGCAGGAATCATTTGCTGATGGAGAAGGCTTGCCAATGTCACTGGGTGAAAACACTACAAGTTGTTTTTCTGTCCAGGCCAAATTTTCCTCCCATTTTCAGCTCCCAGCAAATCTGTCTGTGTGTTTAGCCTCCCAGGACCAGATGCACTTGCAGGCCTTTTTCCTCCAAATAAAGCTGAGGCTTGCACTGCCTTGGCTGTGGCCATTCTCTCTGGTGCTGTCACTCCATCACCTGTCTGCTTTCATTTATTTCAATGTTGTAAAAATTTCATGGGCCCACTACCAAGATGATGTAAACTGATAAAACTCCAGGCCATGCTCCAAAAACATCAGTGTAACTGTAAGTTTTGGCCCTTTGGGTCAAATGCCAAAGAAAAATAGGAAAGCTGTGAGCAAAGCAGAAAAAAGGGAAAAGAATGGCCAGAAAAAAAGAATTTAAGATGTTGATTATATAAGAGTTGTATAGCTGTTAAAGTCACCTAGAATATCCTTTTAATAAATGAAGAAATCGCAGCCAGATAAGTTAATAATTAAGGGTGACAAAAATACACCATTGTTCCAATAATAAGGAATTTATTGAAGATAAATGGAGGCGTATTTAACGTGGTTCAGTGCTGTGCTGATAGACTACAAATGTCCTTTTTTTTCCACTAGAAAACTCAGTATAAAATCAGGTCGAAAGCTGATTGCCAGTGTTTGTTCCCTCCGAGTTGCTCGGCTCCTTTCAACAGCAGATGTGCCTTGGAAGCAACTCCCACGTGTATGGAACTGAGCAGAAGGAAGCTGGAGGCTTTGAGAAGAGGTTCCTGCCCCTTTCTGTGGAGAAGAACAAGTTGTGCTCCCGTGTGTGGATCATCTCATGGAGACACAGAGAGAAATTTTCAGACTGAGGACTGGATAAATTGACTGGTCCTCAGCTCTGCAAATCAGTGGCTGGAAAAGGTGTCTGCACAGAAGGTGATTGGGATGTGATTGCTCAGTTTCCTCTAATACAGGAAATTTCTGTAGAATCCAGTTTGGCAGACTTGGTTGGAGCCAAACCTGGTAAAATGAGACAGCAATTTCAGTACCTCCTGAAGCAAACAAACTCCAATTTTTTCATACTTCTAGTAAGCATCAAAATATGATTGCTGCAGCACCCTGCCCATGGGGAAGAGTGGCCTTTAAATACCCACTCACACAAACTCTGTGACTCACAAATAAATCTGAGAATGGGTTAATGCACTAATCCTGCCCCCAGCCCATGTTAAACTCCAGGTGCACATCCAAGCCCCTCATGTGCTGAGCTGCAGTCTCACACAGCTGCTTTCTGTTTCCTCCTGCCCTCTCCAACCTTGGCAAGGCCCATTTTTTTACAGAATGCTTAAGGAAAACATTGAGAAATCAGCCAGCAATAAACCACTGTCATCCCAGAGCAGTTAATTACCATTATCTATAGTATCAGCCCCAGAGCCTGTAATAAGCTCTGAACTTTTATTGCACAGAGGTGTCTGCTTCCATCCAGGCTAATGCAGGTTATAGGGCTGGGATGAATTTTCCCTCGTGCTGGAACTGGCAGAGTGAATTAGGGCAGGAGAGTTTCATCCCTCTGAGGCAACAATCGTCAGCCAACAGGAGCTGACACTTCCCTGGCACTGGAGACACGCCAGGGAAGTGAAACCACACGTTTTCAGATAGGATGAGTAGCCAAAGAAAAGGACAGGATGCGTTTTGGGGAGCAAGACTGACTCTCTGGGGCCTGGGTGACTTCCCAGGGAGGTGGAGCAGGGAAGCCTGTGCTCTCCATCTGGGGTGGCAGGTCTGTGTCTCAGGGATGCTGCCCATGGGTGCTTTCTGTGAGGTCCTGTTGCAGTCAGAGGTGCTGATGTAAGTCATCTGCATATGGAAATGGAGACCTTTCTTTTCAGTCTGAAGGTAACTAATTTAGGCAATGTCTTCCAGCTGTTTCTTCACATGCATCTTTGCAAATGCCTGTTACTCACATCCACATCCCCCTCTTTCTTCCAAGTCAGTACAGAGTCAGTTTTTCTCTGACAAATCGAGGGAAGAGATGGGAGCAACCTGCTCTTACACCTCCACAGGAGCAATCTCCTGCTAATGCTGTTTCTTTCAGGCAGAAATCAGGAGAACATCAGGAGTGGGGTCTCATACCACAGATCTAACCAGGGTGTGAAGCAAATTCCCCATTGAGGGAGCTGTGGCACTGGAGAGGAGTACTGATATCCTCTGACTCTTCTAATGCCATTGCAGAAGAGCTGCAGCCTGTTATTTCCCAAACTTACCTCCTGTCATTTCTTACAGAGTTTCAAAATTGTCTTCAGTTACCTAGAAACACGTGTAAGGAGATGTAAATGTTCTGGGTAAAAACGAGGCAAGGTGTGCGAGCAGAAACCACAGAGCTCTTGCTGGGTCAACAGCTGATGTTGCAGACGAGCTTTGAAGAAAGCAGACAGGCTTTTGGGCACAGCAGGGCACCAAAGGCATCCCAGGTGAGTATTTCACTGAATTAGAAGGGAATTTCTTGCAGGTGTCTTGTACAGACTCTTTATGTCGGTGTGCATGCAAGTGTGCATATATTATATCAAAAGTCCTGAGAATTGACATTGGATTTTTTGTTTGCTTTTTTCTCTTTGTGCTTTAGCCACCAAGCAGTAGAATGAACCTTGCCAACAAACTTTTTTGTGCTGTTGCTCTTATATTAAATCTGGTTTTGCTGATGCCTTTGCTGGTGATTCTTTAAGAAACCTTGAAACCTTCCTCCTCTCAGCCATTCCTTGTGTCTCTCCCCAGGATGTCATGCTTCCAACAAAATATTTGCAAGGTTTGCTGGCAGCATGGTAACCCTCAGCCACCTCCCAGCCCAATGCCAAGGCAGGCAGTGGGATAATGCAGGGGCATTGGTAAGGGAAAACAGCTGTGGAACATCTGGGACAGGTGCATGCTGGACACTGAGGGCTTCCCACATGGCAGCAACCAGAAGAGCTAGATGGCTGCTCCACCCTTTTTCTCTAAAATTTGTAACTAATGCTGCTTGGAGCTTCTCTTTTGCATTTTGGTGCTGAAAAATGAACAAAGCCAGACCCCTTCCCTGCTTCCTGGAGAGCTCTGTAATAGCTGCATGCAGCAGAGGCATGAAGAAGCTCCGGGTGTCTGGGATGTCAGCATAGCTGTAGTTCATCTCACATTTAATGTTGAGTTCACTGAGAAGCAAATTTAGCCAGTTCTGTGTTTAATCAAAGCTCTTGCTGCTTCTTTGAACACCTGTATTTGGAATCAAGGATACACAGGATCTTCCAGCTCAGATATCCAATGTGTGGAGTAAAGCAAGCTGCTGCTGTGTTTCAGCAGCCAGGGCATGTCTCCCAGAGCTCTCTCTGCTCAGGTGTGATAGATGTGGCTGACATCAAGCTTGACTGAGGAGCCTACGGGGCTGGAAATCAATGTTCCCTCACTGCAGCTCACACTCCAGCAGAGCTGCAGCAGCTGTGGCATGTAAAACACGCTGCGTGGTGGGTTACCCAGTGTAACACAGCCCTGCTGCCTCTTCATGGAGAAAGGAAGAAAGACATGGGGCTTCCCCGAGGCAAAAATCTCCAGGAGCTCAGGAAAAGTTCTGTCTGACTAAAGGCTGAGCTATCAGGATTTAACTCTTTTCTTCCCCCACTCATTGTTAAGGCAGATTTCAAATACTTTCCAGATTTTGCTGGAAAGCTCCCAGGGAGCTCCTTCTGCCCTCATCTGGAACACAGAAATTTCCCTTGCAGGAAACCCAAAGCTTTATCATACTAATTTCTCTTCACAACAGCCCCAAGAGGACTTGGCACCTCAGCCAGGTGCTCCTGTACTCACACAGGAGGAGCTCAAGGAATTTGAGAACATCATTTGTCCATAAAGCCCTTTGTGGACAATGCTATCAGTACTTTCCAAATCCCTTTCCAGAACTTTCCACCTCAGTTGTGTTCCTCAGTGTGGTGCAGATTTACAGGCTGCTGGTTGGGACATCGTTACAGTTGAGTAAGCAAACATTCAAGCTTTAAAACACTCCGAGATTTTGGGTCCAGTGGCTTGCTAGGTGATGGACATAGCTGGTGGAGGAACAACATCAGAAACTGATATTGAGCAACTTTATACAGATAAACTGATAGAGAACAACATCTTGTTCTTCTATTGTAATCAAACTCAGTAAAACCATTGGAACTAAATAATAAGATATAATACAAAGTACATATTATGGCACAGAAAGGACTTTAGCATTTAATAAAGTCTTGGCTCAAAAACATCACTGGTCTGCAGAAGGAGTAATTCTAGGTGAACTAGCCAGAAAACCACACACCACTTTGTGGTCAGGGGGCTGAGCCCCTTTCACATCCAAATGCTTGGCTTTTCCTGATGGAGACCACAAAGGAATGCTCCCAAACCTTCCAGCTGCCCATGCAGCAGGACCACCACAGAGAGATCCATGTCCAGCTGCAAGTTCAACCCCAAAGGACACTGGTGAATGTTGCATCATGTGAAGATGTAGGACAAATATTTTCAAAGTCTGGGTTTGCTGACTGGATTAAGTAGGAGTGCCTGTGCCAGCGTATCAGCTAGCACGACTAATTAGGCATTTTAACAAGATGCAAATTAAGGCAAAGATAAACAGCAGGAGGTTTCTCCTTTGCTTTACACGTGCTGGATGCAGGAACTCTCTCCCACCTGCACATCCTCATGGCTGTGTGCTGCAGCCCCTTATCAGCCTGGCAGGCTGCACCCAACGTGCCCAATGGCCCGTGCTAAGGGAAACACGAGGTGTGCCAGCCCCTGGGAATGGCTTCTCCATGGATCTGGACAACATGGGCACCTTATGCCTGCAGAGATGTCACCTCTAAAGCCACAGCAGTGGCTATTTAGTGACTCTGTCACATGGGGTGTGGCCAGAGATGCTTGCTGGGGGCAGCTGGGCGTGGGATGAGTGTCCTGTGTGCCAAATCACTGATGGACACCTGTGGCCTGGCCCAGGTCCCACAAATCAAGTTTCTGGCAGGGAGCCTGTGCTCTGGACTTGGTGCACCCAAATTCATTCTTGACTTGGTGCTCTTGGTATCAACCATCCTGTTGTGACAGGGCAGAGAGTGCATCCATCTGCAAACACACACAACCCTAATGAAAAAGCTGGCTTATTTATCTTGATTATACAGTGAAATGCACTATTTTACATGTGATTTGCTGCAGCAGCAAAATTAAGTGAGCAGTGAATCAAAAAGCAGCACTTTTTTTGTGCCAGCAGCATTGCTCAGGCTCAGCATCCTCACCTGGGGGAGGCAATTACTGGAACAATCTCTTTCCCCGTTCCTCCTTTGTTCTTGTTCTTGCAGGGGCTGTAACTGTCTTTTTTATCTCCTTGTTTTCTCCACTGCAGTTTCACCGTACATGGGATGTTTTACATACTTTGCACAGATACTCTGTCTTTATTCTGGAGAAGCCCTTTCCCTGTGCCCCTTGTCCACCAACAGGAAAGTTCTCAGAGAGGGAAAATTTTGGCCAAGGTGCTGCTAAGCAGACAGAGGTGCTGGTAGCACTCAGGACTTCCAGCCTCTGTCTTGTGGTGGAATATTTGTCATGTGTTTGTGGCTGCCTGTAGGCCAGACCTCTGGGCAAGGCAGAAAGTTGTGGGTCTGAAAAAACAATGTGCTGGCCCACAGCAGCCCTGTGCTGGGAATAGCATGCACCAACACCACCCTGGGGTGCTTCAGATGCTGTTTGACAGTCAAATTTCAGTTAAATAAAATACCTGAGCAGGTAAGGAGAAGAAAAAGTTATCTTATTGTCCTTCAACAGGGTGACTGCTGATTCACAGTGTCCCCACATGACTGGGTGCTGGCCTTGGAGACTTTTGCCCTATGCTCCTCTTGGATGGAGACCCAACCTGCTGCAGGGCCACTCCTGTGTGAGGCAGCCCTCTGTGTGCTTCAGTTTGCCATTTGTAAAACTCCACAGGAGCTGCAGGAAAATGGGGCTCTACACCCACGTGTTCTCAGCTGGGCTGAGTGGTTTCTAATCATGTATGAAGCAGACATGAATTCCACAGCAGGGCTTTGCATCAGTCCCTGCAGCATGTGCAGGTAAACCTTGAGCTGCTTTTGAGCTGGTGAGATGAGACGAGGAGCTCCAAGCAGCACAGGAAGAGCAGCCCAGGGTATCCATAAAAATGGCTCTGCCTGACAGTGATGCTCAGCTGCAGCCCAAGAGCAGCGTGGTGGATGTGTGGATGTGTGGATGTGTGAGATGCACAGCCATAGCACAGCACGGTACAGCAGCCCTCCATCAAATCTCCCCCCAGCTCCGTGATGAGGAATTGTGCCTGAATCCAGACGCTGTCATACCGACCATCCTGAAATTCAGATCACGGCACCCTCAGCTTGTTTAACATCCAGGTTTCCTGAGTGCTGCAGGGTAGTGTTTTTAATCTAAAAAAAGGGTTGGCTTAGATTAGCTATAAAGAAAAAGTTTTTTTTTGCAGTGAAGTTGATGAAACACTGGCACGGAGAGGGAGTGAATGCCCCATTCCCAGAAACATTCAAGGCCAGGTGAGATGGGGCTCTGAGCAGCCTGATCCAGTTGGAGATATCCGTGCTGGGTGCAGGAGGCTTGGACTACACGGCCTTTAGACGGTCCTTGCAAACCCAAACCGTTCTAATTCCATGAACGAGGAAAAGGGACAACATACGCTTTTGGCATAGAGGTGAGAAGAGCTAAAGCGGTCACCAAGCAAGGCTGGGGCAGAGACCCTCCTGTGCTGCAGCGTGGGTGTCCCGCACACAGGACAGCAGGGCTGTCCCCAAGGCAGGGGCGTCCCAACCGCAGGGGACCCCTCCCGGGAGCGGCGCGCCCCGACGGAGCGGGAGCGGGAACGGGAGCCGGGAGCCGGGAGCAGCNGGGCCGGGCTCGGCGGAGCCGCCGCTCGGCCGGAGCGGGGCTGCCGGCGGCGGTGAGTACGCGGCGGGGCCGGGGCGGCGGGGGGACACGGGCAACCCCCGGCTGGGCACCGTGCCGGGCGGGACAGGGGCCGTGCAGAGGGACAGACCCCCGCGAGTGTCCCCCCTCCCGAGAGGGACCGTGTGCTCTCCTCTGTCCGCACCTGCGTCGGGAGCCTGAGCGCACCGGAGTTCTTGGATGCTCTTCCAAGGCACCGCTGTTACTTTGCTTTGAACGGGGATCAAGCCCGCACTGATAACTATCACAGCAAAACAGCAAATTGGGATAAAGGCAGGAAGGGATCTCCCTAAAGGCGTGCTCACGCTTTGGTGCATCTCTGCCCGGCGTTCTCCTGCTGTGATTAAAGGTCTCCAGCCCCGCATGGAAGGATGGTCTGTAAGTGCCCTGGAGGGACGGGTGTGGAGGTGGATTTCTGCTTGATGGCGGTGGGAGAGGTTCAAAACTCTTTTCTTTTCTCGTGTTGCTTGAAAAGAGCGTTTTTCTGAGTAATGCTTAGTAGACCCTATGAATCACCATCTGCATAACTTTATATGGGGGCTGCTATTCTCAGCATCTCACTGGAACTATGTAAACTATCAACATTCGTATCTGTTTGTACATGCAACGTGCAAATCTATTCCCTGGAAAACTATTTCAGAGCAGGTCAAAGGAGGAGACAAGGGCAGAACAAAATGTCAGGGTGGCTCGGAGAGTGGAGAAGGGTATTTGAGAGCCGGCAGTTGCTGTGGCTCCGTGAAAACTTGTGCTGGGAATGTTCATGGGGAGGGAGAGATGTGCAGATGCTGAGTGCCCCGGGTGCGGAGCCGGGAGAGCGGAGTCTGATCCTGCCCCAGCTTCGCACCTCGCTCCCTGCCTCTGCTCCTTCACACTCTTCTTGGTGCGCTGAGAAAATACCCAGCGCCTTTCGGAGAGGCTCGGGAGAGCTGCGGCAGCCGGGGAGGGGGCTCGGCAAGGGGACGGTGCGGTGGCAATGTCGCCCAGCGGTGGCAATGTCGCCCAGCGGTGGCAATGTCACCCAGCGCGGCGGAGCTGCCCCCGCACAGGCGCTGCGGGACCACGTGCGGAGAGGCTGGGGGAGCTTTCAGCGGCGCTGGATTTGTCAGGAGAGAGAAGAGTTTATTCTCTCGAGCTGTCAATCCATCACCTCCCAGAGGCTCCTCCACCAGAGGCTTCTCCACCTTCCCTCCGCCTCCCCCTCGTTGCCAGTTCTCCCAGATGTGCTCAGTGCTGGAGGCTGCAAAACTCCCCGTGCCCAGGCAGGGGAATCACAGCATCTCCTAAATCTCACCAGGGAACCCAAAGCATCTCCCAAACCTCACCAGCCTGACCCCAGAGTGAGGAGAGTGTTTGTTGCAGGAGGTGAGCATTTCAACTCTTGGTGCAGGTTCAGTGCAGTGTTTCAGTTTGGAGTTACCCGACATTTCCACGCAGTTGGGTTGAGAGCTTTGCTGTAGGGTTTTTTTTTTGGGGGGGTGATGTTTTTTTCTCTAAACAACAGTCTGAAATTCCCACATGAAAATGCATTGCTGTCCGAAGGAGCTGCATTCACAGGTCTGTGGGGTCCTTGCACTCTCCTGAGCATCTTCTGCTGCAAGGCAACCTGAGTCCAGCTCTTCTGTTGTGTCCTGCTCATGTTCAGTGATGGTTTGGGGATGCTGATCCCTGATAGCAGCTAATACCATCTCCAACAGTCTCTTCTCCATCTCAGCTCAGCCAGGAGGGAGCATCCAAACGTGCCCCTCATTACAGAGGGAAGCTTTGCTTTTTCTCAGCCCAGGAACATGACTGCTTTCCCAGCGGGTGGCCACAGCTGGTGACCAGTGGCCACAGCCAGCTCAGGCAGCATTCTGGGCTTGTGGCCCTGGGACAAAAGCTGGAGTGGTTTGTTGGGGCTTCCACTCCTGCAGCTTTTCTAAATCTCACCACTCATCAGATTCCTTCATTAAATGTCGATTAGATCAGATAACGTTTCTTTCATTACAAGGTAATTTGGCTTTCCATTTAGTGGGCCCATCTGATAAATAACAGCTTGAAATAACATAATTCCACCTGACCTTGATGGCACCAAGTCCATGCTGGAGTCCAAAACCACCACGTTATTGTCCTGTTACTGACACACAGGCAAAGTGATGAAGGCTGAGGTGACAGCTGAGTGTGGGTCATCCATCTGTCCACCAACCTCTGCCTGAGCTTCTCCTCTGTCCTGGCCATCCCTCATGTGCAGGCTCTCTGCTGCCACTGCCACCATGACAAACCTTCACAGTGAAGTCACCCAGGTCTGAATCTGTCCTGGTCCAAAGCTTTTTGTCCATTGAAAAGTGGGAGCTGAGCCTGCATCTTCTTGCTGAGCAGTGAGCAGGGCCAGAGGGGGTGTGGTGGGACCTCTCTGCCTCCCTGGTTAGTTGGTTAGTTGGGAGGTGGGGATGCACAACTTGAGGGAACAGATGCTGGCTGTTTGCTGGAGAAAGCAATGGGGATGGAGGTCAGAAACCAGTTTCCCCTCTCCAGTCTTTCCAGCACTAGGGAAACTCTCTGCATGTGACATTTAGCTGAGAAGGGCCACCCAGCAGGAACATGTGGCACTACCTCACCTGTTTGGTTGTCAAACCAACCCCAAAACACCCTGATAGCGAGGGTGAAGGTGGTGATAACACCTGCAGGATCAATCTTGACAGGAACTTGAGAAGGTTTGCACTGGAGCTGACCCAGGCAAGCAAGGTTTTGTGTGCCAAACTTCATGTGGATGAAGACTGATCAGATTTTTCCAATGTCATCAGTTCTAGAGGAGAAAACAGGCACACTGATAATTTGGAAGTGATGACATCTTAAATTTCTGTCCCTCTCTCTGACCTCTTTCATAAGCCATGCCTTGAAAGCCCAGGAAACCCAGCTGGCATTCCTCCAAGTCTGGAAGGAAGTCTGGAATAAAACCCCAAGGGAAGAGCAATGAAAGCTCCCGGAGCTGGGGTGTCCATCCTGCCTTTGTGGGAGTGCTTGAAAATTAGGATGTTTTTATGAGGCTGTTGGGAAGTTGATGGGCCCAACCTGGCACTGACCTTGCTCTTCCCAAGGCTGAGATGGTGGAAATGCCCCTTCCGATGGATAATAATGATGGCTAAACAGGCTGCAAGCCCCGGAGACCTCCTCGCTCCATCATTTTCTCCTCTGGCAGGTCTTCCATGAGCTCCTCCCACTCAAACCTGGCACCTTTCTTGTCTTACAGGACGTGGGCTCTCTCATGCCTTATCTCACCCTCCTCCCCTCCTAAAACCTTCTCCCGAAGGATGGCAGCCGCCTCTTTCCGCTACGGCCTGACCATCACGGGGGCCGTGCTGCTGGTGACGGGGACGCTGTGCTTTGCCTGGTGGAGCGATGGCGAGGTGGGCTCCGGCGGCGGGGCTCGCCTCCTGCCTCCCCGGGAAGCCGAGGCCGTGCCCAGCTCCTCCTCCTCCAGCGCCCTGCTCCGCTCCGTCAGCTTCTTCTGCTGCGGCATCGGCGGCATCCTCCTCATCTTCGGCCTCCTCTGGTCCGTCAAGGCCAACGCCAGGGTGGTGTCCCGGCGCTACCAGTACCATTTCCCCCGGGACCTGCAGTACTTCACGGCGGAGCCTCCCGAGAAGTGGAACTGCAGGTGGGAGCCTCGTCTCTGCCGGTGCTGGGGTGGGCAGAGGTGGAGGATGGGTCTGGCTGTCCCTGCTACCAGCTTGGCTGGCTGGGGAACTCAGAGGAGCAGCAGCNGCAATCCCCTCCCTGCCCACCCCCTCCGTGCCCACGCTGGCTGCATCCAGCCATCCTTGCCCTGCAGGGCCATGACATACCGAGGGACACATCTCCTTGGCAGGGCCACCAAGCAGAAGAATACATTGGTTTTCTGGCAGAAGGTTTGGATGTGGGGGTGGGGAGGGGTCACTCAGAGCGCCAGTCCTAGTCTCCCAGGTCTGCAGTGCTCTGTAAGGATGAGGGTGTTTGTAACATCTTTAACAGAAGCAAAACCTTTCTTACAAGAGAGTTTAACAGGAAAAAAAAAAAAAAAAAGGGAAAATAATCCTTGGAATGGCATCAAGATAGGAATGTAGGCAGAAGGTCCTTTATGAAGCCCATTTCAGGAAAGACTCCTTGCCCTGCTCTGAACACCACTGCTGCTTTTCAGGTTTCCTGAATTTTCCAGATTTACTCCCACTTCTCCATTTAAAAGTTTTTTAATCAAAAGGTGGATTTTTTTTTCCTGGAGAGTGCAGTGGAAGCAGAGCCAGCCAGCCCTTCCCACTGCTGCCTTACAGGGTCACAGCAAAGATCTTGACTCTGGCATAAATCGGGCTCTGGGGAAAAGCAGCACTGAAAGAAACTCTTAAGAACATTGAATCATAAAAGCACAGTTGGAGTGGGAGGCACGTTCCTGGTTCTCCAGGGGCTTCAGTGCCCATCTGGATATCTGTGAGCTTGTGAACCTGTCTGGGTATCTGGAGGGAGGTTCCTTGTCCCAGGGAGGGACTTTGTTGTGCCCCTGTGGGGAACATCCCTCTCCCTGAGCTCCCAGCTCCCCTGATGGATGGGATGCAGCACTCTGCTGGCAGTGCTGGTGCTGCAGCAGCTCCTCCAGCCCCAGCAAAGCATCCTATGCTGGGATAAATCCTCCTCTCCACACTTCCAAGACAGTGTTCCTGTGCAAGTTGAGGCTGTTTGGCAAAATCCCCGGCAGAGAAGCCTGGGGTGGTCTGTCTGGGACAGAGATCTGCCAAGTCCAGGATGGAGGCATCCCATGGCTTTTCCTTTGGACCAGCTGTGCCCTCCCATGCCTGCTGCCTCCCCAGCACACTGGGCTGGGTTTCATCTGCAATGATGAGTTGCTTTCACAGCATCCCCAGTTTTGGGGCTGCACCGTTCTGCAGGGTGCCAAGCAGGGCCCTGTGCAGGGCAAAGGTAGTTGGAAGTTTTCCCTGCACACAGGCTGTGTTTGCTCAGGAAAACTCTGCTAGAAGTGGCACCAGGCTTGGCCAGTGCAAGGAGGGCTGTGGCTGGCATTGGAGTGGGGTGTGACCACAGTGACCCGGGGTGCCTGATGCCTGTCCAGGTTCTTGTGCCAAAGAACTCTCTGCTCCCTCAGCTGTTGGCAGCCTCTGCTCTTCAGGGGGTGAATTAGGGCTTAGGCACGATGAGGAAGCTCTTCTGCCCCTCTTGTAAAACCTCATGGATGCCAGGAAGCAGCTGACATGGTCACCCCTGGGCACATGACACTTCAGCAAAACCTGCCCACGTGCTGTCCCCAGTGCACACATTAACGAGGGGTGCTCCAGACAATGGGGCTGATGGGATGTTGGGATGCTCCAGTTGATGGATGCTGGGATGCTGCAGTTGGTGGGACACTTGGGTAGTTCTGGCTGACAGGGCACAGGGATGCTCGAGGTGACAAATGCTGGGGGTGCTCCAGTTTTTGGGTGCTGGGATGCTCTGGGTGATGGCGCCTTGGCTTTGCTCTGGTTGATGAATGTCGGGATGCTCCAGCTGGGTGCTGGGATGTTCCAGGTGGTTCTGGGATGCTCTAGCCGGGTGCTGGGATGTTGACGGTGTGCACTGCTGGGTTTCTTCGTCTTCCCTCGCAGCGCCTGGGACTCCAGTGCCATCCCCACCTATGAAGAAGCCCTGAGCTGCAGACCTGCCCACGGTGCCCCGGCCTATGTGCAGCCGCCAGGGAGGAAGGAGGAGCTCACGCCGCCCCTGTACCGCTACCTGGAGGAGGACGAGAGCTGGCAGGGCGGCCGCCGGCGCAGCTCCTCCGACAGCGCCCTGTTCCGCCCCAGCCCGTCCTGGCTGGAGCATCCCGAGGAGCCGCAGGCAACGCCTCCCCCCAGCTATGAGAACATCAGCGTCCGAGGGGTCTGAGCTGGGGCGGCCCGGGCCGGGACTCTGCGGGCGGCTGCCCAGTCCCTCAGCTTTAAACTGAGCCTCTTCATTGCGGGGGTAAAGGCGAGGAGTGGGAAGGGGCAGCCCGGCTTTGCTGGCTGTCCGAGCGATGGGTCCGGCGCCGTTGGGATCGTGGGTCCTGCGGGAGATGTGTTCGGAGCATCGGGGGTAACTGGCATGTTTGAAAGCTTTCATATTTTTAATAAAACCGCTGCTGGTTTCAGAGGCTTTGCATTCCCTGCTCTGGTCCACTCTGGGGAGCTCCTCTCAAGCCGGGGGCTGCCCACTCAATAATAAATCTGCGGCAAAGACCGAGTAATCCGGCCAGAGAAAGCCCGGCTCCCTCTGCAACATTCGCTTCTCTGCGTTTGCAATGCCCCTTCCAGCCCTGCCTCCATCCCTTCCACCTTGCTTCCCTAAATCCTGCCTCCCCACGCCTCACTTCATTTGGTGTCAGAGATGCTCAGTGGGTCGTGCCTGTGGTCGGAGCATCCGAGTGCACTTGGCATTTCAGGCAGCCTCCTAGAAAAGCCGTCCTGGGCGGCACAGCCCCCTCCCTCCCTGCCCTCCACGGGTGGGTGTGCAACCTTGCCCAGAGGAAAAGCCAGCTGTGGCAGGAGCTGCTGGATCCCAACAAAATAAAGAGCTGGCTCAGATCAACTGTAGGGGCTACAGAGTGGCTGAGGAGCCACAGCCACGTCTAACATACTGTTTATAATATAATTATTTGTCATAAACCAGGTGTACCAAGGGAATAAAATGAGGGAATAAATCAAGGTAATAAAACAAACACTGTCTCCCTGTGGGATGTGTGGTGGGGAGGAGACACCTTTTAACACCCCAGCTCCAACTTAAGTGGACACAAGAAATGAGGATACTCTGTCTTCACCTCCCCTGGGTGGACCAACCTCACTCCATCCTTTTCTGGCTTTATTTCCTCCTTCACAGCCCACTTGTTGCTCAGTGAGGCAGCCTTAACACTCAGCCAGAGCAAGGCAGGGTCTGCTCCAAATCCCTCAGCCTCCAAAAAGACCCCGGAGCACTCCCTCTTTTCCTATTGCAGTCCCACAGCCCTTGAAGCGTGCTGGGCTCTGGCATCCCCCTTATCTGGGGCTGTGCCAGCTCTGATTTACGACCAAATCCAGCTCCAGCGCCCAGGGCTGGGAAAATCCCAGCGGCACCAGCCGGTCTCCGGGTCCCCATCCTTGCCGCCGTGCTCCCCTGTCCCTCCCCGTCCCTTCTCCAGGCGTGGGGTCCGGCTGAGTGTGCCTGCAGGGAAGGTTACCCGGACACGTGCCGGGTGTCTCCACTGGAGTGTGAACTGCGGGGCAGTGTTTGCATTCATTACAAACCCATTAAAAACTGGCTGGCTCAGCCCTGGGCAGGACCAGCTCAACGCGCAGCTGATCCTCAGCTCCTGGCAGCCTCTGGAGGGAGAAAACCACTCCTCGCCTTCCGCTGCAGGTGTGCTCAGCAGGCACAGCCGCAGGTGAACGGGCTTCCCGAAATCTCTCCTCCCTGCTCTCCCATGGCGGAGGAGAAATCCTTCCGCTACGGGTTCATCATCTTGGGTTTCTTCCTGGTGATGGTGGGGATGTTCATCATGAGTGTGGAGAAGCCCCAGTACTACATCACCTTCTGCGTCCTGGGTGTCCTGCTCGTGGCCGTGGGCATCACATGGAGCATGTGCCAGTGCTACCCAAAGGTAGGATCCTTCCTGCTGCTGGGCAGTTTGGGGGGGCTCGAGGGCTCAGCTGGATTTGGGGAGCTGTAGCTGCTGTGGATGTGCAGCCTCGGGCTGTGCCTCAGTTTCCCCAGGGGAAGCTAGCTGCAGCAATCTGGAGGGGCAATTTTTGTTTTGGGAGGCTTGTGCCCTGCTGATGCCTGCAGGATGTGCCCCCTCTCCTTCACTCCTGCACACTCCCTGAGCCTGGAGTTTTGCTTTCAAACAGGCAGCAGGGAATAATCCCAAAAAAGTAAACTTGTGTTCATCTCTCCCATGCAGCCCCTTCCTTGGGGTCCGGGGCTTGGCAGGCTCCCAGAACTTTCAAGAAGGGACTGGCTGTTGTGGCCACGGAGGTTGGAGGGTCCTGGCCCCCCTGAGCCCTGCCCTCACCTGCCAATCTCCTTGGCAGAGGGCACTGCCAGCTCGGAGTGCAGCCAGTCCCTGCCCTGGGAAACGGGTCTGGCAGAAAAGGGTTTTTTCCAAGGACAGGGCATCTGTAGGACTGATCTGGGCGCTGCTGGGTAGCCCTGGCTGCCCTCCAAAATGTGGGGGAGCCACCTCAGGACCCAGGACCAGCTGGGACCTCTGAAAGCAGCTGTTTTCTCTGAGACTGGGGTGGAGCAGAGACCAGCTTCCCTCAAAGCTGAGCTCAGTCCCGGCCAGGAGGGAAAAGTGGCTTTGCCACTGTGCTTGAGGCCCAAGGATGGGACACACTTGGTGTGATCCCTGGCCACTGACCTCCTGTGGGCCTTGGGACTCCCTCTGGGCTTGGGGACACGTGTGACTCCACAGGGGGAAAGGCACTGAGAGCAGGGCTGTGTTGGATTCATTCATTCCTCATTAATTTCCCTCAAAAAAGCCATTTCCAAGGAAAACATCCAAATATGGTGGGAAAAGACCCTAAACCCAGCTGAAGGGACACCCTGGCCCTTTTCCCACCATGAGGGCCGGGGGTCCCCGTGATGCCCAGCACAGCCCCTGGGCTCTGCCTCTCTTTTCCCCCCAGATTACGTTCATCCCTGCGGACCTCGAGGCCCAGCGGTTCCTGGACCACAAACCCATGGTGCTGCCACAGAAGGACACCGGGTGGGTCCCACAGCAGGGTGATGAGTGTGCCCTGAGACTGGGGACAGTGGCACCTCCTGCAGCACAAAATGCCAAGAAGGGATCAGGCTGGGAGAGGCAAAGGCTGCCTGAGTCCCCCCAGAGCTGAGCCTGAGTGATGCAGAGCATCCCGGGGTGTTCCTGCAGGCATCCCCTGGCTCTGCTGCTGGTGTGGGCAGTGACATGGCCTTGGTGGCCTCTAAAGCCACTCCCTCAGGTGATGGAGCCCTGCATGCGCTCCCTGAGCATCTCCCAGCTCCATGGCATCTTCTCAGCAGCCTGTCATCCCTTTGCCTGCAGCTTGATTGCCTCCTGCCCCAACCAAGAGGCCACCAGCACCTACGAGAAGAGCTTGCCATCCTACGAGCAGATCCAGAGGCAGGTGGTCAGCTCGGCTCCACTCCCACCCACGGCACAGCCCTGCAGGTCCCGCAGCTGCTCCCAGTCAGCCGTGCAGGCCAAAGCAGAGATCCACCAGGAGCTGGGGGGAGATGGAGACCCCCTCCAAGATCTGGCACCTCGCCTGGAAAGAGCAGCAGGCAGCTGGTATGTGATGCCTGTGGGGTTGGGGTGGCATTGGTGGGATGTGGGGTGAAAATGGGGGGATCAGACCACCAGCACTGGGGGAGGCAGAGGATGCAGAGGGGTTTTTGCTGCTCTCAGAGCACTGAGCCTCCACACCCTTGGCCCCACTGAATCCCAGAAGGTTTCTCACCCCACAAAGGCTCTCTGAACCAAATTATTTCCCAGGAAAAAAATTTAGATGACCTTCAGCTGTAATTTGCATTTTGATGTTGGCATTTTTGCATTTTGCCTTTATTTCTTTTTATCAATATAAACAGCATCCCTCACAAGAATAACCCCAAAGTTCCTGCTCAGACTTTGATAGAAATGAGATGCCCAGTATGTGACCCTCAAACCAGATGCCACACATGATGCCCAAGCATTGCTTTGGGAGGTCCCAGATGGTTCTGCAGGTGATGGGAGTCACTCCTCAGGCTCGGGGCATAGGACTTGGGTGCCTGCCAAGGTGTAGCTAGAGCTGGGATGGGTGCAGTGCTTTCCCATCCAGGAAATGCAAGGACAGCCCATGGGCAGCAGGAACCTGGCAGACAGGTGTCCCCAAAAAGGCAGGCACCGAGGGCTGGGATAGGGACATCCCAGGGCCCTCCTGCCACCCAGCAAGGGGCCGGGTGATGCTGAGATGCTGCCCGAGCAGCGCTCCAGCCCAGCCGTGTTTGGTGTAACCCTGTCCCCGCAGCCCAGCCCGGCCAGCCCCGGGGGACGCCCCGCTGGCATCCCTGCTGGAGGAGATGGACACGCCATCGCTGGAGGGCTCCGTGCCCGGCAGCCCCACGCCGCAGAGCCGGACCCTGCCCTCCGCCTCCCGCCCCGGCCGCCCCCCGAGCAACTCCCCGGCGGGGGGAGAGCATCCCCGGTCCCTCCGGAAAGGCGCTGGGGAGGAGGATGACCTCTACTACGGGCTCCAGGAGGAGCCAGATGCTCTGCTCAAGGAGACTGATGGCCTTTTTGAGCCTGAAAACTGATTCCTGGAAAGAACGGCCACTTGGCGTGGACTCACCGGTCACAGCCTGGAGGAAAGGGGGCTGTTCCCGAAAGTGCAGCGGCCTCAGGCTCCTGCCTGTCCCTGTGCCATGCTGCACTCCTTGTGCACACCCAGCCACTCTGGCGGCTGTCATTTCCCCTAAAACCAAAGGGGGTACACCCAGCTCCTGCATTCAACAGAATATGGAACATATTCAACAGAATATGGCCCCCTGGCCAAAACGATTTGGGTGGGCACAGAGAAGCTGGGCTGGGCAGGATCTGGGCTAAACACTGTGCTTGGGGAGGGAAAGGATTGGCTGTGCTCTTGGGAACAGGATCAGGCTTAGGCAGGTAAAACGTGCTCAGTGTGTGTGGGTTTTACCAAGCAGAGATGTCCTCAAAGTCTTTTTCCCCCTTCCCCAAGCTCTGCTGAAATTAAAATTCGATCCTGAGTGTCCTGCAGCAGGCAGCCTCGATATCTCCAGGTTCAGAGAAGGGTGATGGAGGTGACAGATCGTGCTCTCCCTTATATCCTACACAAGGACCAGCTTCCAGCACTCTTGGGGGCACAAGGAGGAGGACACAGCTGATCCAAAGCCCTGGTGATGGCACTTGAGGGGGTGGCTTTGCACACTGTCTGCTGGGTCAGTGTCACAATCACTGCAGGTGGGTTTGCACGCTGGCAGCCACCGTCCCCAAACTTTCTGTGAATAATAAAGTGTTTGTCCCAAACCACGTGGGTGGGTCTCAGCCAGGTTTGTCACCATGACAGGGACAACACAGGGGCTCTCCACAGCCTGTCCCCAGCACACAGGGATGGCAGGGCTGGTGGGAGCCACATCCTTTGGCTGCTCAGGACCATGGGGACCTGTGAGGCTGAGCCTCCCTAGGGCAGCTGGGCTCGGATCAAAGCTTCAGTGGATCCACGGGGATGCTGAGAACCTCTTGCTCTGTTTTGGGAAAGCTGGGCTGGATCTGCCTGTGCCTGACAGAGGGCCCAGGAGGTTTGGGAGCACATGTCTGCTGGCAGAGGAGCGCTTCAGCAAATTCCAGAGAATCTCAGAACTGAGTTGGAAGAGAGCTTAAAAATCCTGCAGTTTCAGCCCCCAAGCACAAAAGTGGGGAAAAGCTGTCCTCCAGCACCCGAGGGGGAGGGAGCAGGAGGGTCCTGGAAGGATGTTCCTGTGTGCCCTTGCCATCCAGGGAGTGCATTGCCAGTACGGTGCAGGGTGTGCAAGAAAAGGCTGTACCTGGGGTGTCACACCCCTGTGACACTCCCGCTGCTGTTTCTGCACCCTTCACTCACCTTGGTGTCACCAAAGCAGCCAGGGAGAAGGGCAGGGAGCACCTACGCACTCGGGGTGTTTATGGCCAACAGGAGGGTGGGGAATGGGGGCTCCAGTGTTGGCTAAACATTGCCACAGGGTTGTGAGAAGCTCTCCAAGAGGAAGCAAAACCAGGCTGATTGCACGTACTCAGCTCCTGCCTGTCCTTCCCGGTGTGGGGGAGATTGCTGACTCTGGGAATGCTGTTCAGATGTCTCAGAGCTTCAAAGGCTGCCCAAGGCAGGATGTCACTCTGTGTCACTGCTCCTATGAAGTGTTGGAATCAGGTAGAAACACAGAAGCTTTTACCTGTAGAACCACGGAATGTTTGGGCTGGGAAAGGACCTTAAAGATCATCTTGTTCTAAGCCCCCTGCCATAGGTAGGAACACCTTCCACTAGAGCAGGTTGCTCCAAAATCCATCCAACCTTGCCTTGAATGTTTCCAAGGATGGGACATCCACAGCTTCCCTGGGAAAACTGTGCTGGAGCTTCACAAAGTCCAAAGTCCCTCCCAGCTCTCCTCTAGTTTCTGTACGGGAAGGGGCTCTAACGTCACCCTGGAGCCTTCTCTTCTCCAGGCTAAAGACTCTCACAGAAATTTCCTCACAGAAAAGATTCCTTCTTCATGTCTTGACACTCTCTTTCATTTCTGGCAAAAGAAATCCGTTTTTCAGAAGCATTTCTCCAGGCAGAGGCAGGGGAGGGGTCTGACCCTGTCCCCCACAGAACCCTTCACGCAGCTGGATGCGCATCCCCCCATCCCTGGCACAGCATCCTTGAGCCGAAGGACTCGGGTCCCGCGCCGGCCGAGGTTAAACATTGTGGGAATCGGGACATTCCTGCATGGCATTAAGCTCTGCCAGCAGCCCCGGGTCTGGCTCGGCTTGTGTAGGGGGGGACCGCCCGCCCGCCGCCCACGCGTGTCACCCTGCCAGGATGGACGGGGAGGGGGCTGGCGGTGCCGCCCACGCGTGTCACCCTGCCAGGATGGACGGGGAGGGGGCTGGCGGTGCCGCCCACGCGTGTCACCCTGCCAGGATGGACGGGGACGGGGCTGGCGGTGCCACCCACGCGTGTCACCCTCCCAGGATGGACGGGGAAGGGGCTGGCGGTGCCACCCACGGGTGTCACCCTGCCAGGATGGACGGGGAAGGGGCTGGCGGCGCCACCCACGGGTGTCACCCGGGCGGGATGGATGGGAAGAGGGCTGGAGGTGCCACCCATATGTGTCACCCGGGCGGAACGGGGTCAGGCCCGGCCACTTGGTGACCCGCGAGGGGCAGCCACCTCAGAGCACCAGTGGTGTAGTGGTATCATGCAAGATTCCCATTCTTGCGACCCGGGTTCGATTCCCGGCTGGTGCAGGGTTTCTACTCCTTCTCCGAATTGTAGCATTCCTGTGACACACGCAAGAGTTTCCCCAAACCTGCGGGGAGTGCTTATTTTACCGACAGGATGCTCGGCCCAGCGCACCCAGCCCTGTGCCCGCACCGCCCCCATCACTCCCCCCTGGAGGGACGGCAGCAGGGATTTAGGAACCCTTTCCCCCTGTTGAGGTCTCCTCTGGTGCCTCCTCTGCTCTTTCATTCCTCCCCCTTCAGTAGGAGCCCACCCTTTACAAAGACACTGCCTGCACCAAAACAGAGCTTTTCTGTTCAAGGTGCAAGTTTTAGACTATTTCTGAATAATTTCTCAATTAAAAAAAATAACCTTTTTGCAGATATCCCCTCCTGGAGTGTGAAGCTGGACCGGATCCCTTCCCAGGCGGTGGGGAATGTTTGTGCCAAGACCTCCATGGGTTCCTCAGCACTTGTGGGTGCACTTGGAACTGGGGGGATCTCTGCCACCCCCTCCCTTCTCTTTGGGCTCTTTCCATCCTTCCCCGGGACACAGATTGTCCCCTGTGCAAAAACGAAGGGAAAGACTGCAGGGAAAGGGAGACTGTCCCCCTTGAGACAGGGACCCCCCACGCTCAGCTGAGGAAGAAAAAACCTCTCCGAAACCTCCTGAGGCCCCAGTGGTGCCTTGTGGGACTTAGCGGCGCTGAGGAAGCCGAGGCAAAAAATCAGGAGTGAGACTTGTCCCCATGATCAGTGTCAGCTCTCTGCTGCAGTGGGTGACACGCGAGGTCCGGTGTCCCTGCAGTTACCCCAAACAGAGTTCAGGCACCCACTTGAGGTCTCATTAAAAAAAATCAACATTTCCCATACAAACTCTTCATTTCCATATTAAACACACACCCGTATAAACCATGCACATCCTTATAAAACATACACACCTATATAAAGCATTAATGTCCTTGCAAAACACGCACACAATTATAAATCCATGTTCATCCATTTAAAACATAAAAGTGCATACAAACCACACACACCCGTATAAAACGTTTATATCATACAAACCATAAACAGAATTATAACATGCACACCATGTAAAACACGTGTTCATACAAACCATAAACACCTACACGAAAAATACACATCTGTATGAAACATGTTCATCCGTATAAGGATATGACCCCTGAGGAGCTTATAGATAACCAGCCAAAACACAAATACGTTCCTTTTTCCCTGAAAAGCAGGGAGCAGGGACGGGGTTTGCCGAAGGTCACTGGGGATGTGGGGCAGTGTGGGATCCGATGCTGCGGGAGGGCAGCGGTGGGAAGCGGCGTGGAGACCCGCGGGAAAGCGCCGATATCATCCCTCAAAAAGGACATTCGCGACGTGTGACGACTCTGTAAAAAATGCCCGAACAGGATTAGAGGATTTCACGGGAATTTATTCGTGGAGGGAGGCAGTAGGAGGCACATTAAAGCTTTCAGCCCTTTTTGAAAACAGTCCTTGAGCGGCTGCGCTTGCTCGCCAGAGCCCCCAGCGATCCGCCGGGACTCGGGGTGAGCAGCGGCCCCATTTGCCCTCTCCCCTCCACCCCACCGCCCCGCGCCCCCGT
>VZTB01014445.1:8690-67192 GCA_013397245.1 Thryothorus ludovicianus | reverse complement strand
CGGGTGCGCTCCGGGACCGGCACGGGTGCGCTCCGGGACCGGCACGGGTGCGCTCCGGCCCTTGCGCTCCGCTCCAGCCCTTCGACTGCTCTGCGTTCCCTCGGCCCCGCGGGTGCGCTCCGGCCCCTCGGCTGTCGCGCAGGGGGTCCCCGCCGGTGCCGTCTCCGGTGCCGGGGGTCCCGGCGTCTCCCGGCGCTGCCCGTCGGGGCGCGGGAGCGGGATGTCCCCGCGGGCGCTGGAGCTGGCGCTGGTGCTGGCGCTGGCGGAGTTGGTTCTGGCTCTGGGTCCGGCCGAGGAGGGGGGAGCCGCCGTCGGGGCCGCCCCTCCGGGACCCGCTGCTTTCCATCGCGCCGCCAAGGTGAGGAGCCTGGGGTGGGGGGACAGCCACGCTCCTGTGTGTGTGTCCCCCGAACCCCAGCCCGGCGCTCGTGTCCCTGCAGGCGTCGTGGCGGCTGCCCGGGCGCTACGTGGTGATGCTGCGGGCGGGCAGCGAGGCCGAGCTGCGAGGCACGGCCCGGCGGCTGCAGGCCCGGGCGGCTCGGCGGGGACACCTGGCCGAGCTGCTGCACGTTTTCCACCTCCTGCCCGCCTTCCTGGTGAGGATGAGCAGCGACGTCCTGGACACGGTACGTGGAGTGGAGGACAGGGTCGTGGCAGGGGACGGCAGCTGCGGCGGGCACTGATGGGAGGGGCAGCCCCAGCCTTGGGGGGAAACAGGAGCTTTGTGTCCTGCCCGCAGGCGCTGAAGCTGCCGCACGTGAAATACATTGAGGAGGATGCCTACGTCTTTGCCCAGAGCATTCCCTGGAACCTGGGCAGGATCGTGCCGCTACAGCCCAGCTCAGGCGCCTACAGCCCTCCCAGTAAGTGCTGGGGTGTGTGAGGGGGGACACGTCCCCTCTCCTTAACTTGAGGAATGGGAATATTCCTCTACCCCATGGTGCTGCGGGTCTGGAGCTGCATTTTGGGAGCAACCCAGCTGGCCTGTGCTGACCGTGATGGTGAGGGTTGCCTTTCTCTCCTGCTGCGTTCCTGGCAGATAAAGGTGACCTGGTCGAGATTTACCTGCTGGACACCAGCGTGCAGAGCACCCACCGGGAGATTGAGGGCAGGGTGACTGTGACTGGCTTCGAGAGCATTCTAGAGGAGGATGGCACCCACTTACACAGGCAGGTGAGTCCTGAGGTGCCACATGCTGCATCCTGACCAGAGCACCCCCCTACATCCCCCAAATCCTGGCCAGGCTTGTGAGGCTTTGCTTGGTCTGAACCAAAATGCCGGGCAGGATGGGCAAACAGGGGATGTGGACCTGGGGGATGTTGGGACTCTCGAGGTGATCTATTTGGGGATATGGCTGAGTCGGGAAGGGCTTCTTTCTAGAAAAGTGTTCTAGGGCAGCACGGGTGTGTGTCAGGTGAGAAATCATCAAGGTGGGAAGGGGTAAGGGGTGACATTGTGGGATTGCAACCTGCTGTGATGCAACGGGCTGGGGCTTGAAACTGCGGTGCCTGTGCCAGGCCAGCAAGTGTGACAGCCACGGGACCCACGTGGCCGGGGTGCTGAGCGGGCGCGACGCCGGCGTGGCCAGGGGCGCCAACATCCGCAGCCTCCGGGTGCTGAACTGCCAGGGGAAGGGCACCGTCAGCGGCACCCTCATGGGTGAGTGACCCCACGGCCCGGAGAGGAGCAGGATCCCTCCCGGAGCTTCCTGCGACAGCGCCTTGTCCCTCCCAGCGCTGGAGTCGATCCAGAGGACGCTGGAGGTTCAGTCCGACTCGCCGCTGGTGGTGGTGCTGCCCTTGGCCGGTGCCCGCAGCCCCGCGCTGAACGCGGGCTGCCGGCGGCTGGCGCGGATGGGAGCCGTGATGGTGGCGGCTGCCGGCAACTACAAGGACGATGCGTGCCTCTACTCGCCCGCGTCCGAGCCGGAGGTACGGGCTCGGGGGGACCCCTGAGGTTTGGCACTCCGGGTCAGCGGCGTGGGCTGGGGCTGGACGTGCCATCCCTCCCGCGCTCCCCTGCCGCTGTCAGGTCATCACGGTCGGTGCCACCGACAGCGAGGACCAACCGGCCTCCATCGGCACCCTGGGCACCAACTTTGGCCGCTGCGTGGACCTGTTTGCCCCGGGGGACGACATCATCGGCGCCTCCAGCGACTGCAGCACGTGTTTCACGGCGCAGAGCGGGACGTCGCAGGCGGCCGCGCATGTGGCAGGCGAGCTGCGCTTTGAGGGGCAGGGAGGGATGGCTCTCCACTTGCTGACGCTGGCACAGGGCTTCAGGCGTGCCTGAGCTGCGGGATTTTTGTGTTCCGTGACCCATCGGTTTGGTTTGTCTCACTGGCGCTCCCGTGGGCGGTGGGCGATGCCTCCTCCCGTGTCTCTGGGGTTGTGCCGCCCATGGCAGCGGTGTGTAGGTGGCTTTGTCCCCTCTGGTTCTCACTGCGGCCTCTCGGGCTCTTGCAGGCATCGCTGCCGTGCTGCTCAGCGCCGAGCCCCGGCTGGGCCCGGCCGAGCTCCGGCAGCGCCTCCTGCACTTCTCCACCAAGAACGTCGTGGATCCCGCTCGGTTCCCGCAGGAGCAGCGCCTGCAGACACCCAGCAGCGTGGCTGGGCTGCCCGCCCGCCTGGGAGCAGGTGGGGACATCTCTGGGCGCTCGGCAGGGCTCTGCCCTTTCCGGGAGAGAAGTGCCGGGGTGAGAGCGCGGCGTGTGGGCAGGGAATGTCCCCGGAGCTGTGCCGGGGGCGGCTGAGCCTGGCTGCAGCCCTTTGCATGGATGGGCGGAGATGGAGCCTGCTCGGGGCTGTGGGAGCTAGGTGACACTGTGGGTGACACTGTGGGTGACAGTGTGAATGGCACTGTGGGTGACACTGTAAGTGACACTCTGGGTGTCCCCCGCGCTGACGGGCCCCGTTGCAGAGGAGCAGCTGCTCTGCCGCTCGGTGTGGTCGGCGCGCTCGGGGCTCGCCGGGCACGCCACGGCCGTGGCTCGCTGCGCCAGCACCGAGGAGATGCTCAGCTGCTCCAGCTTCTCCCGCAGCGGCAGCCGGCTGGGGGAGCATGTGGAGGTGAGCAGAGCGTGCGGAGGCAGAGGCGCTGTCCCCGGTGTCCCCAGAGCCCCGGTGACGCTGCGCTGCCCCATCCACAGGACAAGGACGGGCAGAAGCTGTGCGTGGCCCACAACGCTTTCGGGGGCCAGGGGGTTTATGCCATCGCCAGGTGCTGCACGTGGCCCAGGGCTGAATGCCAGATCAATGCCAGCTCCCCGGCGGCCACAGGGGCCCAGTGCTCCCCAGGAGAACACGTGCTGACTGGTAACAGCCAACAAAGGGGGTCACAGACCTTTGAGCCTGATGGACAAGGGTGTTTCTTCCAGAAAAACTCTGGGATTTGGGGGTAAAAGGGTAAAAAGGTGATTGATGGGATGGCATGTGCTGTGTGCACAGAGGGGAGAAGGTTCAGGGGGGACACACCAGTGTGTGTGCCCTGGGATTCTGCCCTGTGACAATATCCCCTCTCCCTGGGCAGGGTGCAGTTTCCACTCCCCATTCGTGGTGCTGGGTGCCGGTGGCAGGCCCGTGGTGGGGCTGGGGAGGGGGCCCAGCCGCTGTGCCAGCAGGACAGTGGCGGTGGCACACGCCTTGTGCTGCCCCGCTGCCACCCTCGAGTGCCGGCTGAAGGAGCACACGGCCCCGGAGCCCGAGGAGAAGGTAGGGATGGCCCACGCTCCTCTGCCATGGTGTTCTTGGTCTCTGCCTGTCCCTCTGCCACCCTGACGGGTTTAGGGTTGGCTTCAGCCCATCGTGGCTGTCCCAACCCCAGCCTTCACTGCTGTCCCCACCTGTAAAGGGACAGCAGTCACATCACCCTGAACTGTGGGGACATCGGGGATGGGCAGGCTCTTTGCTGCCCCATGGCTGATGGCCGCTCCTCCCCGCTAGGTGACAGTGTCCTGTGACGATGGCTGGATGCTGACAGGCTGTAATGCCCTTTCCCAGAGCCCTGGCTCCATGGGAGCCTACGCCGTGGGCAATTCCTGCGTGGCAGCCGCTGTCCCTGGCAGTGGCTCGGCCGTGGCCATCGCCATTTGCTGCCGGAGCCGGCAGTAGGGACAGGCTGAGCTGCAGAGGTGGCTCCTGTGGCACAGCAGGGAGCGAGGCTTTGCTGGACCCGTGTGTCCCTGGCTCGGTGCCTTTCCAGCGTTTCCAGAACAATCCATGCTCCCAGATGCAGCTGATGACCTCCCCACTTGGGCCAGGATCCAGGGTGGCTCTGCAAGAGCCCTCCAAGCATCCCCCATGCAGCTGGAGCCCTGTCCCATCCCTGGAGTCACCCCAGAATCCTTCCCCTGCCATGCACTGGCTCTTCCTATAAACACCTTGGCAGAACAAGCCATGGTGTTGTCACCCAACATGGGAAAATTCCACCACCTTTTTAGAGAGTAAGTATTGTGAGGATTGCTCCTTCCTTTCCTGGTTAGTTGCTCATTAGTTGTCAGCTAATGCTGCTTAGCACCCGGAAAATCTTAGTTTAGCCATTTTTGGGCAGTTTTATAATTGCCTAATCGTATTCCTAGGAGACTTCCTTACTTTTGAGTGAAGTGTAAGGGCTAGTTTAAACAGCCTGCTTGGTTAATTAGATTTTTATCTGCATTGCTACAGTCAGCTACTGCTTCGTTAGTTCTTTTTCTTGTTGTTAAGTCAAAGTTAATGATCTGCTGGTGTTATGTATTAACAGTTTCAGCTCTTCCCAAGACACATAGAACTGTAGGAGGCTGTAATTCCTTAAAAAGGACAGAATGAAGAAAAAGCTTTCATAGCACCTTAGTTTTTACATTTGTACCTTAAATATTTATTTGGAGTTTTATAAATGAACATTTTATAAATGTCTTTTTAAAATAAAATTCATAGAACCGTGCTCTTGTGGTCCATTGTCTGGCTTCATAGACATCTCCCTGGGGAACTGGTCTGGGAGAGGGAAGGGATTCTGGAAGGAATCCAGCAGGGATGCTGCTCCCCCAGAGAGCTCTGCTTGGTTAGTGAGCAGCCCCAGGCCCCCACATGGGATCTGATCCCTGCCTGGAATCCAAGGAGCTCCAGCTGGCACCTTTGGAAGTTGGCACAGACAGCACAGGCACCCTCACCCACAGCTGGGCTGTGCTGTGGGACTGAGCTGTCCACACACATCCAAGACCAGAAGTTTGTTTTAACAACAGTGGTGCAGGGCAGGAGCTTCCAGTTATGGAAACAAACATCACCCAGCTTTGGGAAAGTGCCCTTGAACTTGGGTTGCTGTTGTTCCTTCATTTGGGTAGGGCTGGAGCCCTGGGATGGAGACAAAGCTTGGCTCAGAGAGATGCCCACAGCAGGGAAAGGCTGAGAAGCACCAGAAGCCACCAAAGCTGGGTCTCACTTTTCTCTCAGTGTTTAGCAGCCTCCTGGTACTACAATATATAATTTTTGTGGTGTTATCTGAGGATAAATGAAAAAAAAATGCGGTTTGATACTACAAGCTCCAGGTTAACCTGTCAGACTTGGCTGGGTTGGGTGTTTTTCTCAATGCAAAGCCCTCTGCAGCTCTTGTTACTCCAGCTTTAATTGGCGAGAGAAGACAAACCCAGCACAAAACACCACTTTGAAAGGTTGAAACTAATTCTAACTTGTTAACTAAAGCTGGCAAAAGCCCAACCCTAATCTAAACATGTAATTATATAACATGGACATAATTACAGCCCATAATTTCATCAGCTGGAACCTGAATTTTGCACAAAGAGGCAGAAAAGTAAAAGGGATGTCAGTTTGAGAGCTCCTGACACCGGGGCTGATTTTCCAGCAGACTCCTTGGGCTGTCAGCTCTCAAAACACACATCAGGATTTCAGCTCTGCTGCCTCCTCTGTGAGAGGGGAGGATCCAGCACAAGGTGTGAGCATGTTCCACGCCTGATAAGCCAGACAGAGCTTCCCCAGCTCAGCTCAAGCCTTCATAAGCCTGGTGGAAGGAAACAATATTAAAAGATTAGCCCTTGCTTTGTGCCTTGTGCACAGGTAGGTGGAAAAGCTTCTCAGTCAGGAGAGCAGGGCTGATCCCAGGGATGCTGATCCCAGTTCTGGCAGCAGCTTGCGAGGCCCAGTCCATGCTCCCAGCAGCACCAGCAGAGAGCAGAGGCTGGGTCAGCCTGGAAAAATGCAAATCCTTGTCCTTAGAGCAGGGGACAAGGGCAGAGTGGGGATGGCAGCCCTGGCTGTAGCTCCTGGTCCCCAGGTGAGTGAGAAATGGAACACCAGCTCCGTGTGTACCTCTCTGCCCCTTGCCCCTGTGGGAGGCAGGATGAATTCACACCCACAAATCTGGATCTGACACAAAATCCGCTCTAATCACACTGTGAGCACAGCCAGGGTGAATCACTGCTGAGGGCAGGAGAAGCTGCACACAGGTACAGATGTGACAGGGCTGTGTCACAAGGATTTACAGCAGGGCAGCTCCAGGGCCACTCAGCTGCTTCCACTGACTCTGGACAGGAGCCAAAACAGCAATCAGGGCATCCTTGAGGAGCTCAGCACCTGCAGGGCTGGCCCAGGGAGGTTCAGGATTAGAGGATCAACGAGACAAGAGTGTAGCAGCGTGTGCACAGTCTAAAGATTACACTAGTTTTCTGTGAAAGGAATAACTTTATTCCATTGACCAGGAATCCCAAGACTGTTCATCAAGACTGCCTATTTTTCCAGTGCCAAATGTCTATGCATTAATTGGACAATATCTCCCCAAGTGCTCACAGGCAGGCTGTGGCTGCTCCTCACTGAACATTTTGTAAGCTGTATAAAAACATTTTCATCCAAAAAGATTGGCAGTAAAAATTACAACATATAAATGCATCACAATTTACACAAAACCTAGTTGTTTTTTTTTTTTTGTTTTGGCTTTTTTTTTTTTGTTGAACTCTATTTTCCAAAAAAATAATCTTCAGCAGGTTCAAATGACAGCAGCTGGAAACAAAAATAAGTGACCAAGTATCATCTTATTGCAAATTATAACCACTGACTTTGTACAAGCGTGAGCAGAGCTGTGAAAAAGTTTGTATTGGTTTCAGGTATACAGTGGTGATGAGCCATCCTGATGCAATTTCCCTGGGCCTGAAGCTCTCGAGGATGTTGTTTCCATAGGAAATAACAGGAACCTGAAGTGACAAGTGGTGCCAACCCATTGGAACATGATCAGCTTCTCAGGGGAAGGAAGGGGAAGGAAGGGGGTGTCTGTAGGAAATGATTAGCTCAAAATTAATTTAAAACGCGTCACATTTAAAATGTCCCAGCACATGATCAGAAACATTTATAAAATGCTAACTCTGCCGTGTGTCTATGAAGACATTGTCTGGAAAAGGAAAGTGAGATTCACTACGGTGCCCCCCTGCCCCTGCTCTCCTACCCCACAATAAGTTATAAAGCTGTACAGCTGACATCACACCCCGTGGTTCCTTCCAACAGTGAAATGACTGGTTACTTTCAATATTAGTGCACAACAGTGAAAAGCTGTCTGCTGCTCTGTGTTTTGGCAGCAGTGAGTGAAAAGAAACAAAAAAAGGCACTTTTTGGCTGGTTGTGCCTTTAACTTGGCAAATTTGTCTATTCTGGAGGTACCCAGGCACTCCTTAAGATGTCCCCCGTTTCTGTGCATGTTCGTTTATATAATTTTTTAAAAGTAAGGCAGAATCCATAAATAAAGGCAAAAAGCAGTGCAGAAAATGTGACAAACACAAAATGTACAAAAGATGAAGTTAGTTGGCACAAAAGAAGCTTGAATCCAGAGCCAGAAATCACTGAACTGCACTTGACATAGAAAACAAAACTGTGCTCAAATCATCCCAACTGGTTTCCAGTTATTTGTGAGCAAATTAAAAGAGCTGTGATATTTTAAACATTGTCTGGTCAAGTGAAAATACAAACAAAGCCAATTCTTTCTTTCCCTGTGTTAAAATTGCTGTAAAATCTGCACGACAGTGTTCCCAGCTCACTCAAGGAATTATTCATCATATACAACCAATACCAACTTTCTCAGTTATTTCAAAGCATAAGCAAGTGATTGCAGATCCATGACTGAGACTACATTTTATTCAATATGTCTCCAAAGGTTAAAAAAATTTAATGAGTAAAACTGCAACAGAATTCCTTCTTAAAGTGCTTTTCTCTTTTAAACTACTCATTAACTTTTTTTTTTTTTTTTTAATTCACCAACATCTTTGAATAATAAATGCTTGCATACCTAGAGAACAAAGCTTTTCTTTTACTGCCCTTCCCAGTTGTCTCAAGAGTTTTTCGAAGGGTGCTGGGAAAGATGATTCATTCCAGAGCTCCTTAACCAAATCATTCTGTAAGGAATCACTCTTCTTACAGAGCAATCCTGCTGATCTTCCTCATCAAGAACTTTACAAATTAGCAGGGAGACATATTAAATACAGAAGTCCTTATGTAAACCCATTCTTTAACTAATATTTTACAATGAAATGTAAGTCATCACACATCTTTACAGAAAGTTGAATATTCCTATTCAATATTATCAGAAAGATTAAAAAGTTGCCCTCCATACATAAGGGCAGTCTGTTTCTTTTTTTTTTCCTGTATAAAAACCAAAAGAATTTTTTTTTTTTTTTGCAGCATCACAGAAAAGCAACAGTTTTACATTCACTCATTTAATGTTCACATAAAAATTCAACCACTAGCGTTTGTGTATTTGATAAAATCTTCTTGACAAACTTGGTTTCGGTGTTTTGGACTGTCACAAGCTACTGCAGGTGAAGATGCAGTCTTCTAGAGCATTTGTTGATCTGAAGCCTTCATGGCTAAAAAATGCTTTTATCTTTCAGGGAAACAACCTCCTCCAGCATCTCCTCTGGTCCTGTAAAGCCACTGCTCCCCCCAGACTTCCAATGGCATAAGCAACACGACTCCAGTTCCAGCAGGTACCAGGCATTGAATGTTTGACTTGGTTCTGGTGTTCTCAGGGATCTCCTCTAAGGGTCAACATCATCAAGGTCACTTTTAGGCTCCCCAATCATCATAGGAGACTCTGAGCCCTTCCAAACACACAAGGGAGGGGGAGAGAAGGACACAGTCACTTTTGTGAGATGCACAGTTGTTGTGGGATGGTCAGAGATGGTTCTGACCCGAGCCCCAGGGAGCAGCTGCCCCACAGAGAGGGTAAAGCTGCTCTTGTTTTACCTGCTGCAGGTGCCTCTCTCCATTCTCATTGGCAGGGCTGCTCTCTGACCCATTGCTGCTTCCAGACTGATCCTTCTCATTCAGCAGGGCTGTGGCATAGGCCAGAGTGTCCTGAGTTGGAAACAGTCCAAAAGAGTGTCAGAGGTTATGGTGATCCCTTCATTTCACAATTATTATTTTTAAAAATGTTTGTTGTTTTATTATCATTGTTTTAAAACAATAAAAGCTGCTGCAATGAGACATCCAAGTCACCACAGGTAATTGGGAGTATTCACTAAGACCACTCAAGGGTTAATTTTTTTTCAGGAACAACCACAGGATCTGAGCTTCTAAAGTAAAAAACAACCTGAAGTGCACTGAAATATCACAAAATCATTAAGGTTGAAAAAGACCTTTTAAGATCATCAAATCCAACTGCCAAACCAGCACCACCACCCGTGTTCATCACTAAACCATGGCCTCAAGTGCTGTATCCACACATTTTCTGAACACTTCCAGGGATGGTGACTGAAGTTGCCAAACCCAAAGATGCTTCCAAGAGAAGAAGCAAGCAATTTTAACATCCTCTGCCAGGACTGACACCTACCTGTGCTGAAATAGTGCGCTGGAAGGTTTTTGCAGTGGATGTTTCATTGGACACGTTACTCTGGGGAGCCCAGTAATGTTCAGACATCTGCACAAAAAGCCAAGAAAGCCATAAATTTCCCATTTGATTTTTACTTGTGTAAAGCCCCAACCACTTGTGGTTGAACTAAGACTGGAACAAGTTTCCTGAGTGCTCTGGCAGCAAGATCTGGGGTGCAGACAATTTAAATGCAGACACAAAGGTTATTGTCCCTCAGCTGCAAACAAGCAACCAACTTCTGCTGAGCTCCAAGTTTCCAAAGTGTCCTTGGATATTGATGAAAGATATGTTGGCCAAGCTATGTTGAGTTTAGAGGGAAGAACAAACACTACACGTGTGGGAGGAAAAGCTGCATCAGTCAACAGCTGTGCTTTGTGCAAAGCTGTGATGATTCTGTAAGGAATCCAATCATTTAAACATTCTCCTGCATCAACACAGGCAATGGAAAACTGCTTTTTTAAAAAAAAAACTGAAGCCTTCCAGCACGAATACAGTGACACTGAGAGCTTCCCACATAGCAAAGAATAATCACTGCAACCATTCACACTTGGTTTTATTCACTGTAAATGCATTTATGCCTGAAACACGTGGGGGGCTACTGAAGCTCTGGCATTGCATCAGATTTAGCTGCATCCAAGTAACCCTTGTAAAAAAATGAAGTAGCCTGTATTTTGTCTTTAGAGACACCTCAGAGAGCCATGCAGAGGATGGAGATTACCCATCCATGATTATTGTTGTAAACAAGTGACAATTTCCCTGTCACAGCCAAATTACCTTTTTCTGTAGCCACTGCACAGCCCAACTCCAGTGGTGTGAATTCTCCTTGAAGTAATCTTTTGCAGTGGGGCACCTTGGGAATTTAAATTATATTCATTAGTCAGGAACAAGGCATTCTGGCCAACACAAAAAAAAAAAAATACAAAGACTCCTCTCTCTTTGCACTGCTGCCCTCTGTGTGCACTGTTATCACTGCAAACTGACTTAAACTCTACAGCCCTGATGTTAATTAAGTTAGCAAGAGCAATAATGCCTAGTAAAATTTACTCAAAGCAGCCTACCCCAAAGGTTCACATATTTCAGAATTATGCTTTATTGGGTCATATGCCAAGTTCTAAACAAAGAGAATTTAGGAATCATAATATTTCAAAAATCTGGATCAGTTTCCCTATGTTTATCTGGTGTTAATGTCAGACTCCAGCTCTGCAGAACGACCTTTTTTTTTTTTATAAACAGCAATTACCATTGTTACCTGAGAAATCCCTTCAGGTGCCAAACCAGTAAAGATTCCACTTCATACTGGCACGTGTACTACCAAGACCTTGCACCAGTAAAAAAGGGTAAAACTGATAAAATAGTAGGTTTTACAATAGTCACAGAGGGACTTAGAGCAGGGATGAGGCTGAACTCTGAAACCTTCATTACTCACTTCTGAGCCAGAGTAACCAGGAACTTGACACACTGGTAGCAACGGCTGCTGTCCACGTGGTTGCTGTGGTGCATCAAGGCTGTGGGGAGAAACACATGGATTAGGAACCACAATCCAGATTTCCATGTAGCAGCCAGTCTGGAAACAAAGATGAAGCTGAAAGTTTTAAGTTAGGGAATAGATTTTGTTTCTACAGATGTGTTAGCATGAGTTATTTGTGTTAAACACACTGCTGTAAGTGCTGGCAGTCTTGAGTATTTCCACAACTCTACTGGATTAAAAATAGAACTGCTGCATTTTCACTTTGATCTTTCAAATGCAGTACCTGAATTTTAAACAGCCCTAATGCAGTTATTCTCCCCCTATAATCCATTCTATGTTAGATAATCACTATGGTTACATTTGTCTGGAGAAAAAAAAAATTGTCTGAAACCCCCATAAAAGAACCAGATCATCAGCTTCCACCTGGATCAAAGTTTGCAAAGCCAGAGGAATGTATAAAGCTTCTTCACATAAACAAGCATAGCAGAATTCAACAGCCATGAAACTGTTCCATGGGAGACTCAGGCAAAACCCCAGGCCATTCCTACCAGGAAGATTTCTATACCATGAATTCCCACCCCTTTAACAAAATTCTTTGACTGAAGAGAAGCACAAAGATTTCCATGGAGCTGCCCCAATCAGATTTGCTACTCAGAATTTGCTCTGTCCATAGCAGTCAGCAAAGAACACTGTAGTGAAACCTCCAAAGCTGGGAAAAATTGTTTGGGAAGTGCAAATTGCCAGTTTTAATACCGTTGAAGCAAAGCAGATGATTAAAATTACAGCACTGCTGTACTACAAATTATGCACAAACATCCTATTAAGGACCACCTAAACTTATTATTTACTGATTTCCCTTTCCTGGATTAAAACTAGTCAATGTGAGGGATGCTGTTCAATGCTGCTGTAAGGAAACTTCAAGGTAAAACTACAACTTTCACTCCCAAACCTCAGAGAAGTTTTTGAAGGCTTCAACGTAAAAATCCAATTGAACACTTACACTTCTCTGCAGAGATAAAAAGGTCATGTATTGCTCAAGTTACAGCCCAGAATTGGTCCAACTGGGACCAATTTATCCAGAAATTAAAATAATCACTTAGCTATTCTCTTATACTGTTCCATATTTCCTTCCCTGCCATCAGCTATATGTGGAAACTACTAAACAGGGGAGCACTGATGGGAGAAACAAAGAATAAAGCTAAATATTCTTTCTCACTAAATCACAATCCAAAATAACTGAAGGTAAAAGCCACAATCTGAAGCAGTTCCTCACCCAAACCATGAAAGAGCTGCTCAAGCTGCACTAACCCATCAGAGGGGCTCTCTGTGTTACCCCACGTTTCATTTACACACCAAAGCTTCTCCTCCTGATGCACATGAAATAAGCTCCCATTACTCCTGGGATCTTTCTGTTGCTTTTGTAACTTCAGTGAAGTGTTGTATCCAATGGAGAGACAACACTTTGTATGAGCAGGTGGGAGCCACCTGTCCCACTGTGAGGCTCCACTGCAGTTAGCAGGGCAACCATCCTGCTGTGCTGAACCAGTTTCTTTTTATGGTAATTACGAGGCTGACAAAACAAAAAGACTGGCAGTTTCTTGAGATATACTGTAGGAAATTAAAATTAATTTTAAGGTTACAGGATTCAAACATTTCCTCTGTTATGATAATCAAAGGTACTTTTCTTCCCTCCCCCCATTACACAGACACCATGATCTGCCCTTTATTTCAATAAGCTAGCCCTCTTTCCCAGTTCAATTCCTTTCTAGTTTGCTGTCACTATAACATTCCAACGCTTATTCTGGATTTTCTTAGAGTATTTTTGGAGTGACAGTGGCTAAATCAAATGTGTCAAGTTTTTTCCCTGAGAAGCAGAACAGTTTAGGAGGATTAGGAACCAGCAGATGGAGTGAACCACCACCACCATGAGGGTCAGTAGGAGACAGGAGTGTTCACCCACTGGCTTACTTGCCTATTAATCCATTTTCAGTTTCAAAGGCAAATTTGATGCGCTCTACTTGTAGTGGGTCTTCAATAACCTGTTAGGAAAGAAAAATATCAACTTATGTAAGTTGTGTGTGATGCTAGATCTATTCTATGGAATGGTTTTCCCCACCCCCCAAATGCAAAACAAGTAAGATTGTGAAGCTTCATGTGTCACTGGATTATCAAGAAAAAAATTTAGGAAGCAATGAAACTTCAAACCGAAGGATTAAAATATGTGGATGATGAAATTACCAAGGCAGTCCCAATTTTTTTTGTTACACATCAATACAAAATCTATCCTGAACAAGTCTCTACCCTTCACCTACCAGGATCTCATGCAGTAACTGGAATATGTTTTTCAGTTCATGAGGCGGAGCAGTTTCCAGTTGAGTCTGCGTGTAGGAAACAAAGACACTTAGATAGCAAAATACACTGATGAAGCAAAGAATTTCATGACAGCTTTACAGATTAATGAAAATTTATTAATTTGAACAGTAAAAGCTTAAGGAAACCTAAACCAAACACCTCCTTCAAATCCAGCAAACTGTACCGATTGTTCTGCAGTGCTCTTTTAATGCACAAGACGCAGGGTGACCAAAGCCTGTGAGAAACCCTTTTGGGCCAGGCTGTTGCTGGCTTTGTGAGTACCTTGATGAAGTGCAGCACAGTAAACCAAACATCTCCTCCAAATCCTGCAAACTGTACCGATTGTTCTGCAGTGCTCTTTTAATGCACAAGACGCAGGGTGACCAAAGCCTGTGAGAAACCCTTTTGGGCCAGGCTGTTGCTGGCTTTGTGAGTACCTTGATGAAGTGCAGCACAGTGAAGGAGAAGTGCTCGTTGCAGAAGCAGCAGTACACCACCATCTCGATGAGCACCGACAGCGACCCCGTGAGCTCCCGCAGCGCGTGCATCACCTGCGGGCACAGCACACCCTTCACACACAGCACACAAAACAGGCCTCAAACACAATGCTGGTCCTTCCCAGGAAGGATGCAGCTCTTTTCCCCTGTGCCTGCATGGCTCGGGAGGCTGAACCCCTGCCCTCACAGCACTCCTTCAGCTTCTCATGCCCACCTCCAAGGGTCTGCTCAAGCATCATCCATTGAGTCAGATCAACTCAAGTTAGCACCTGCATTTGACATGGTAAAAAGCTGCATAGGCCCTTGCAAAATGTGCATATAACCAGGCCATGCATAAAACCAGGTCCCCAAAGCTTAGGGATATACTAGAATACAAAGAGGTCAAGAAACCAAAGGTTCCTTCTTGTTTAGGCTCAAAATAGCCACTGCTTTTGGATAGTCAGTGTTTTTCATGAAAGGATATGTAAAAGGAATGCATCAGATAAGTTTGTAGGTTCAAGCAGGGCAGAATTTAGAACAGATACCTCCATTAAGTAGGGTTTTCCCTCAGATAGGAACAGCAAGGCTTCCACTTCCTCATGGAGTGCCAGAAGTGGCCCTGAAGCGGTGATGCTGAGAGGTGGACGCTGCTTAAAGAGACCAGGAGCTATAATAGCAAATACAAAAACAATCCACTCATAGATTAGTTTGTTCTAACACACCTTGAAGACACTGCTGCTCATTTGGCACCATGAAATCCCTCATGACACTCATCTCTACTATCACTCCAAGTAACAAATCTCTTGCACATTGAACTGTCACTTATTTTAGCGACAGCAGACAAAAGAACTGCAGGAAGGTCAAAGCAAAATGTTCACAGGCTATCAGTACTCTGAGCTTTAGTTTTACTCCCACTCTTGCACATTCATCATATCCAGAATATTTGTAATTCTCCTGTTAACATCTGATTTTGACCTCTTTCAACCTCAGACAGAAATTAGGTTATTCTTTTAAAAGACAATGTCAAATTCCTCCTTCAGGAAATTGAAGATTTTAGCTTATTCCTTTATTATCTTTATTTGGATATTTCTGTCTCTTGTTAGAAGTAACTAGGAAAGTGTTTAATTGTTTGTTATTCTGTAGCTTAGCCTAAATACTCCCCTTTAGATGAGCAAAACACAGCATAAGTCTAAACAAAATACAGCCTGGGAGTCTCTTCTGCCAACAACAAAGCTCAATTTACTCATGCAAGGAAAAACCTTTTAGACACATGGGGAAGGGGAGAAGGTACAAAACTGTTAGCATCAAGATTTCCATCCCCCCAAAATACTGTTTGCCATAGCCTCTCAGTACATTTACAGCAAAATCAGAAGCAATCAAACTTGTATTAACCATTTCTGCCTTAAATTCAAAATTACTGTATTTTCCTCACTAATATTGTTACTCCCAGTCAATGTAAATGAAATGCTAAGTCACCAAAAGACAAAAACACAGTTCTTACCAACATTTCTTTGTGAGGAGACATCAGAGTGCAAGACAAGCAGTGCTACAGTGTTGTGAAGATATCCAAACTCACGTGCCTGTGCTGAACTCCACCTGCGGTTCTGCTTGAACCAAAGACAGATTTAATTAACTTTGGTTTATTTAATTGCCTTTGTTAAGCCAAAACAATGTTCTTACAGTCCACCACCATGATCCAATACTTTGGAGTGGGTAAAAATCTCATTATTATCAAAAACATCATGCTCACTTCAGCCAAAACAGTTATTTCCATGTCACCCCATAGGTGAGCTCACACTTGCACAAAGTTTTATAGAATAATTGAAAGATTTGTCTATTCTGCCACATGAAAAGTATTTATTCATAATTTAAACATCATAAAAAACGTGGGGATGGCCAAAGTACAGCATGTACCACAACTGTACCTGATTGCTCTGCCTGTTGGGGCCAAGGAGAAAGTTGACCATGTGCTTCAGGGCAGAGTGTCTGAGGAGAAGACTGCTAGCCCTTATTCCCTGCTGTGGAAACAAAAACAACAAATTACCTTCCTGTGCAGGTCAAGAATGCACAGGCTAAACCCTGCATTTTCCACACCAAAACTCCCACAACATCCCAACACAGATCAATAAGGTAAACTGCTGAAGAGCTGTCTCATTCTACACAGCACATTACACAAACCAGGGTAGAATCAGCAGATGCACAATTAATGTCTTAACAAGAAAAAAAAAAAAAAAGAAGGCAAAAAGAATAGAGAAATAGAAATAGTAAATTCAGTCAGCTATTCTGCTCCCATGGAATAAAAATCCTGAATAGTTGGTTTTTATATACTTAAGAACAACCCCATATAGCCATTCAAAACAGACAACCAAAATTCAGATGCTGGAAATGACACTTTCCACTGGTATACTTTTGCTGGTATATTTTTGTGTGATTTTATCCTAATCCAAGAATCAAAGCCATTTATTTAAAATACAAAACAAACCAAATCTGATTACTCCTAATAAAACTTCACAGTTTCACTGTGCTGCAAACCCTTCTATGAAAAAGTATCACTTGCTGCTTTATTACTGTCTTTTAAAATTTAAATAGCCATGAGAAAACAATGTTTTCTTACCTTCTGTACAAAGTTATTGAATAGCAAAAAGTATTGAGCACAGTTTTTACAGTTTTCAGGTACATCTTTATCCAGTAGAGCAAGTAGCACCTCCAGTAACTGATGTAGAGTTTTTAACTGTGGAAAAAAAAAAAAAGATTTTGAATTTAAAGAGCTGTGTACTGCTTAAAAATTCAAAGTGTTTCAAAACCCTGCTGCCAAGCAAGGGGAAGTTTGGAGAGGGGGAGACCCTCACTGACCTTCTCCTGATAGAGCAAGGCACTGTCGAGGGTTTTTTCAAGGATAGTGGCCACAGCAACTCGCACCTCCCTCACGCTGCATTCCAGGAGGAAAGTCCTGCAAGGGAAAAGGTGAAGCTGCAAGGAGAGCTGGAATCATGTACACACAGCTGATGTGATTAAATGTGGTGTTTAGTATTTATTATTTTAATAGTCCAGATGTATTTTGTACTTTTGTGGGTAAGTTTTAACTTACATTCACACACTCCTGCTTGTCGTAAGGCCTATAATATCCCTATTAATATATTTATTCATTTAAATTAAAAATGATCTAGAAGTTCTCATAGGATGCTGTTTTTCAATGTAAATTAAAAAATAACATTTTCTTTACACTGACACACTTCTTCCAGCATGTCAGATCTCCAATAATTTTCAAAGCACCTATTAGCTGATCCTTAGCTTGGCAAGAAGAAAATCTTTCCAGATTATCTGTGATCTTTGCCAGGTAAGTATTTAACTTACCCCAAACACTTTCACCATGTTCTTCCCCACCACTTGTAGGGATGATCACACAAACTTAAACACATTCCAAGTCCCTTCACTGAATTCATCATCTGCAGCCTCCTCCATGTACACTGCACTATCTAATTTGATTTTCAACATTCTCAGAAAGCTGTACAGAGAAAATACTAGAAATAAAACTGCAAGTCATCATCTAGAGTGTCTATTTAAAGCATGTGCACAGTCAGCTCTTTGGGAACACATCACTGTAGGCCAGATCATGTTATGAGGAAGCTTTATCCACTCATGAGACACAGAACACCTCAGGCAGAATTACCAGGACTTACTTTACAAGCTCCCGGCCCTCTGGCCCAACGAAATACTCAACCAACCACTGGCAAGCATCAATGCTTTTGGAGAGCAGTGCATCTATGGTGGCAATCCATTCTTCTGTATCAGCCCTGCAACAAAACAGGGACACAGCTGTCAGTAATCCAGGAGGAAAAAACACCTCCCAAAACAAAACCTTGCTTCTTGTTTGGCTTACCTGAGTTTCTTCTTGGTTCGGAGATAGGTTTGGAAGAGGAACTGGACTGCCAGCTGTAAGCTCACCTTTGCCATGCAGGGATAATAGGGATGCTTTACCTTAGTCTGAAAGAAATATCAAATTTACTCCAGAGCAGAAGGATGTCTGCAGCACACATGCTGTCTCTTAAGCACATCAACATGTTCTATTCAAATTATTTGCTTTACTTGGAAAAAACAAACCACAGCATTTTTGTGTGCTAAGTCAGTCTCCAGTGCTGACTGTGCTACTTAATAAATATGCTAAAACAGGAGCAAACTTGTTGTAAGGCCAACTAGATGTGTGGATTTCAAAAATTTAATAAATGCTGTTTGTTTATGACTCCATTTAGAAGAACTTAAAGAAACTATTTCCAATTAAACTCTATCAACTTTGAGGAAATCAACACCAACTTTTGGACCTTCCATACAGAGAGGGATTTCTATCCCTCTAGAGCTCAGTTTGCATCATTATAAAAGGTGTGGTTTATGAAATAAATTTTACTGGGGCAAAATGATGTTTCTCCCAGTAGTAGAAAAGGAGGCTGAGATTGTTTTGAGACAGATGTTATCATCAGCACCAAAAATTACTGGAGGCAAGGAATAGTTTGTCTGGAAAAGCAAAATCATGTCCATTCTTCCAGTTTTCCTGCTTTGACCCAAATAGCTTTTGTGGCCATTTTATCCATCATACTTTGAACACTCCAAGATTGAAATCCAGGTACTTACAGCATTCAGGGAGGCTAATGACAGAACAAAACTGAAGTAGTCACTACTGTATACATCTCTGTTCTTCATAAATTTCAAGTTTTCATCTCTCACCATCTATAAAAGTAAAAGAAGGCAAAAGAAATTAAAAATGTTGTCAAAATACACTCATCTAACTAAAACTTCATCTTTTATGTAAATGTGTGGTGTTTAAAAATCAGTGTCAAACTTCTCTGCTTCTTTCTGAATCACTACTTCAGCAGAGGGAAAAACACATACAGGAGACTTAGATCTGGTATAAAACCAGATTTTCTTTCAAAGATATTACACAAAAACAGATGAGGGACTTAATCATTTGGCCATTAAGGAAGAAAATAAAGAAATTGCAGATAAATTCTATTTTTGGCTTGCTTTTAATAAACAAGCTAAGAGAACACCCCTCAAACCAGAAAGGCTTGCCTAACAAATTTAGATGCAGAAAGCAAGGAGTCCTGATGTAATTACAAGCTGCAGCCACAATAAGGTATTTAAATGCCAAGCCCTTCTATTTTCAAATGAGATTTTGCTGAAAGACTCTCAGTAAATTTGAGCCAAGTTCTGCTCATTGTAGTAACACAATCCCAGATACAAGAATGCCCAAAGTGACTGTTAATGCCCTGAAACAGCCCATGTGGAGGGCCAGACACAGCCTGCAGAGTTTATTCTCCCTGAGTGTGTGATGCAGGCTCTCTTCACTGCTCCTCCTCTTTCAACATTCTTGTGAACTCAAGAACTTGAGGATCACTGTAATTTGCCATCATCTCCATTACTCCTCAAGTGTACTCCAAATGAAGCACCTTCTCTGCTGTTGTCTCTCCCTGCCTGCCTGCTGACTGCTGCCAGATCTCATGTTTGATTCATCTGCCTGCAGTTTCTTCAAAGCAAAGAACTGACGGGCCAATTTTGTGAGAAGGTACAGCAAAACTTAAAATAACGTATCACTAAATAGCTAGTTAGTAACTTTATGTCAGAATCCAGAATTGCTTTCTAGTTTTGCTACAAGGGAATTACTTCAAAGTAACCTTTAAAAGTTACTGTGTTTCTCTACCTAAGTGCTCACATTTTACATGAGCAGAATTTAGTTGCCACTTTTACCTGATATATCCTCACAGGCATTTTCTCCACAAAAAGTCCCTTTTTTTCTCCTTTTCGAACCAGTTTAGTCAGGATGGACAGACGGTCACTGTTGGGTCTGTGGGGTCGAGGTGATGACTGGGGTGAAATTTCTGGTGAAGAGGGAGCAGATCTGAAATACAAACCAGCTGAAGGTGAATAAAGAAATCCTACAACAAAATCGGTAGTTCAGGTATAAAATACCAGTGCAGACAGAACGATCTTAATTTTGATGACAACCTGAATATTTCTTGAGGCTGTCAATCAGCTTGAACTTGCTGCAGTAGCAGCAGTAAACAAGCAGCTTAAAAACCAACCCCAAACAACAGAAGGGTCAATACTTTGCTGGGCAGGAATGACTCAATTCTCAGCTGTGGAGAGAGGTCTAGAAATCAATGTGAGAGAAACCTTCATGGATACAAGAGGAACTTACAAGGAGAGGTCCTCAGCTTCCTGTCTCACGACACTGACTCTGCTTTTCTTTGGCAGGACAGGAGAGTTCTGGTCAGACACTCTCTGGTAGAACAGCATGTAGGCGTTCCAGTAGCGCCGGCGCACATCGGGGTAGGGGTTTGCTGTGGGGAGAAAAGGCAGCCCATGAAGGCCCTTGAAGGTTTAGTACCTTTCCCATTCCCACAAGGATGCAAAACTGGGGGTACAAGTGATGCAAACTGCAGCAGTATAAATTTGTCAAATCAACACTGTGGCAGTGATTAAAACTGAATTATGAAACAGGTGAATATCGGAAATGCACTTGGAATAAGTTCCTTAAAGCATTAAAAAGTTCAAAATTGTGATGTCACACAGTGTTCTACTGAAGTCATTAAGGACTATTTTATGTTTGGTTGGGGTTTTCTTTAAACTATATTAACAAAGTGTGATTTTGCTTTTCAATCTCTGCTATTAAGTCTACAAAGTGCTGAATAACAGTGAACATGGCTCAATTCATATTAGGCTGTACACAAGTCCTTCAGTAAAGGGAAGGCTTTAGGGAAAATATGGTTCAGAAGGATTCTTAGTCCAAGTAACTCAAAGTACCTATAGTGGACTAAGCTCTACTGCTGCTGGAATCAGTATGAAATATGAAGCTACTGAAAATGAGTGTGTACTTCTGCTTACATTGATCATAGACTTTAGGTCTATACTCTCCACCAAAGCATTCATATTCCAGGGTTTCATCAGTCAAATCAAATTCTTCAACAACGGTGTCATTAAATTTATACCACTTTCCCTTTCCACATCCTCTGTGATCAAAACAGAACAGAAACACAACAGAAACACAGTTAGCTGATTGTCTCTATAAAAAAACAAACCACCCTGAATGGCCTAGAAGTGACAAGCCTGAACTCACATTTGTTTTGACAGTAAGAAGAAAGCTTAGTTCAATCGATGTCAAAGTTGCATTTTAAAAAATAAAACTTTTTATTTTAAAGATTATTTTAAAAGATTAAAACTCTGAGAAGCACATCACCTGCAACTCAGTGTCACAGAAAGCCCTCAAACTGCAATACAAGGTACAAAAGAACTAACGAGAATTTTATTCTATAATATCCCATGTTGCTGTGTCATTGCCTCATGACAGGTGTTGGGAAGGGGAAGAGTGGTTCCAGCAGAGCTCTGGATGGCTCCATGCACCTTCCCAGAAGTAGAAGCAGCCTTTTGACAGCTCTCAAACCTCCCCCACGAACCTTCTTGCCCTTTACCTCCTGTCCTTGATGAAGGAGTAGTAGTGCCCTGCATGAGCCTGGCCACTGTGCACAATGACACCAACGAGCTCATAGTTTTCTGTAGGGGCAACTTTCTTCCTTGGGGAACCTCCTCCTCCCTGGTCTGTGCTCCTGCCATTTTCCCCCACTTCTGAGGACGAGTCCTGACGAGCCATCCCAGACACAGTGTAGGGTTCCATGTTCAGCATCCAGGGAAACTGAAGAGATATTTTGGAATAATCAAGACATTGCAGTGTGTACATGCTTTGTGTAATTTTATGAGAATGGTATCAATACTTCCCAAATTGGAAACACCAAAGGGAAATATGGAACTTTAGCTTCTTATGCTTATTACACAGATGTTAAATAATAAACTCCCTTTAAGGAGTTTTTTTGCCTTGCTTTCTGAAAGGACCCTGAGAATGTTGCAAACAAGGAAAGCTCTAAAGAAAAACATTTTCTGTAGCAGTACCATGTTTTAAGTGTACCACATACTCAAAATCCCTGCATCAAAATGTCGGGAAAAGAAAGAAAAATGAGTAGGAAAAATGAGAGTCCACTACACAAAGTAGTTGAGAAAGGCACCATAAAGAAAATATTTCCTACCCTTATTTGTTCATCATATTTAATAGAACGGCCACTCTCCCAGTCAAAGCCAAATCTCATCAGGTGAATCACCAGCAGGCTCGGTAAGACCTTAATGCAGGTGCGCTTCACTGTAGTTCTCTTGAAAAGAAACAAGAATATCACCTCTATCTGACACCCCAGGCAATGTGCAGCATCCTTCCAGAGATTCACAGTGAAAATCCAGCCACGGGAAGCAGGGTGTCCATAGGATACATCTCAATACGTTACACAAAGCTTTACCATCCTGCCACCCCTCTACATTTTTACTTTACAACATGAGTTACAGGCATTGAAACTTTTGTCTTTAATGCAGCAAGAGTGAGCAGCATCTAAGCATGGTTTCCATGATCATGTAAAACAGAAATCATCAAACTGCACATGAATCTTCTTCCACAAAAATTAAACATCAATACCTTTTCTTTGCACTTTTCACAGTAGTAGGCATTGCTTCCTTCCAAAACCTCTCCCCTAACAAACTGATCCAGTGAGATTTCCAGGCTTTGACATGAAGTCACACCAAGGTTGAGAGCCATGAAGGCTTCCTCACGCTCATACCTAAATTCAAGAAAAAAAAACCAACAGATTAGGACTTACCAACTGGCAGGAGCAAGACATATGTTTAGGAAAGATTATTGCATTTGTTTACAGCTATCCAAACTGTGATGCTCACAGGGGCATTTATCTACTTTCCAGTGCTACTTTGACCCACATATTATTTTAATGCTTCTGGGAGGACATAAATTGGAAATTGGTGCACTAAATGTGACATTACCTGTGAGGACAGTCCTTGCAGATCTTCTGATCAGAGAAGATTCCTTGAAAAGTATTCTTAAATATTTGGTCTCTTCCTATTTTCTGTTGGAGATGTAAAGTTAGACATCAGTTGGATATATTGCAGGGTGGAAGACCAAGAAATCAGTAGGAATTTTAAACTTCTGAATACTGTGCAGATTACAAAATAAGCCAAATGGCTCTCTGCCTTCTTTTCTAAAGATCAAAGTAAAAAGAGAAAAAAGGTACCAAGGATATGCATATGAATCAGAAAAGAAATTGCTGAGGTTTTTACCTTGAGGTACTCATCCATTTGATCTATAAGACTGGTGAAGAACTCATAAGCATCCTGTTGCTCTCTAACATAAAGTTCCTTATTCCACATCTTGAAAATCTATATAAAATACAAATATATGTTAAAAGGTGGTTGTTTTATACATACATCACTAAGAAAAGTAATTTTTTATATTAAAAATTTTATTTAAACATGTTTTGATTTTTTGAATTAGAACTTACTTTATAAATTCTGCAATGAGAAAAGGCTGAATAAATTATTACTTTTTAAGTAGAAAAGCTATAGACTCTAAACAAAAAGATGCAATACCTTCCAAAAGTTCTCAGGTACATAATACTGTAACTTGCTTTCCATCAAATGACCAAAAAGAGATTGAACTTGATAGAACACATTGTCATCAGGATTGTCTGTATCATCATCAATGGAAAGCAAGGCCTGGAAGGAAACAAATAACCTTATTAAAGTGGGTTTTGGAAAAATCATTACTGTAAGTTGTCATGACACACAGCACTACAACTTAAAATTCATGTATTTATTGTACATATTTATGCACATACAGCTAACTTTTTATTTTACAGTTTATTTACAAATGGTGCTAAGATGAAGTGGTCCAAGTGAAAATAATTCCAAAAAAAGGACTTTATAGGATGCTGAACTAATTACCTCTGGGAGACCAGGCTGCATATACAGCTGCTGGAAAACAGCATTCATGTAACAAGTAGCACCACCATTCTTCAGTCCCACAAATCCAGAAATGGAGCGACTGTCCACTGGTGGAAGGTACTAGAATGACAAATACATTTGTTATCCCAATAACTTATAAAAAACATGACATTCCATAGCTTTTATAACCACCTTTATACTGCAGAATCACAGAATGGTTTGAGTTGCAAGGGATCTTAATCCAGAGCCACTCTCTGCCATGGGCAGGGGCACCTTGCACTACTCCAGGGTGCTCCAAGCCCCATCCAAAATGGCCTTGGACACTTCCAAGGATGGGGCAGCCACAGCTTCTCTGGGCAGGGCCTCCCCACCCTCACAGGGAAGAGTTTCTTCCTAATAAGTAACCTAAAACAACCCTCTTTCATTTAAAACCACTCTCCTCTTGTATATGAACAATTGTTCAGAACAATTTAATGGAGAACCAGGAATATAAATTCTGAAAAACTGCAGGACCACCGTACGTGGTAATTTAAATATTTAACACATTACACAACACTATTGAAAATGGCCTAAAATGTAATAATAAATAAAACCTGTGATATTTAGGAAATACTTCTTTCTTACTCAGATAATAACAGACAAAGACACTGCAGTATCTGCTTCTGAGGAATAGCAAATGTATCTGCATTTACCCTTAGCTAAATTGTGGCATTTTAAATTGAAGACCATTGAAATCTCATGGATGAAGCAACAAAGTAAACTAAGCACAGCACTCCAAATCATGCTAACACAATAAAAAAAGGCTTCTTGCTTACATCAAACTCCTTGGTGAGTGCAGGGTCACACTGGTGGTGCATAGAAAGCAGCTCCTTTGTGATAAGCTGGAGATTGGAGGGTGAGCTGTCAGCCAGCATCACCAGCACTTCATAAGCAGCTAATCTGCTGTCTGCTGTACTGCACCTGGAAAGAAAACCACATCTGAGATCTACTGGCTAGGTGACTCAATTATTCCTAGTTCCAGAAAGTTGTATTACTCAGAACAAGCAACAATTACTGTCCTAAAGAACACTTTGAGTGATTAAACAGTCTTGAGGGAGTGCAGAGTGAAATTTTTTTAAAATTTTATTTCTTGGGGTAGGAGAATGGGGAAGAATCCAATGAGAAGAGTGGCAAGAGGAATACTCCTTTACACAACCCTCCTTTACTGATATGGATACACTTGCTAACATTCAGGAGCAAGGAAAAGGAGATGCTCTAAAAGAAGCCACAGAATTGGTTGCACATCTGAGGACAAACAGACAGATATTCTCCATCATGTAACACTGATGGAGACAAAAATGACTTTTTTACAGGGAGGGAAGCTTGGGAAGAGCTAGACCAGATAATATCCTTGCTACAAGAGATGAGCTTAGACCTGAGCTAGACCAGTACAAAACCCTCCCAACTCAGCTCTCTTCAGTGGTCATTCAGCACAGCAGCCCTTTCTTCTGAAGGCCAAAGAAAAGGATTTATTTACTTTATTTATGCTCTTTAAAAGAGTATGGTTAGGATGAACTGCAGTGGAGCAAAGCTGGAGCAAAACACTAAGGTGGATCAAGTCCCATTCATTCCAGGGGTTGTTAAATGCTCCACTGGAACCTTCTCTTGGGTTTGTGGAAAGGCAGTGAGGATGTAACACCAACTACTCAGTGCAACACAAACAATCCAGCTGCATTAGCTCAGAACTCCTCATAAGCTAATGCATCCCTTCAGATACTGTATGGCCATATCTGTCCAACACTGAGCTGTGACAGGAAGGAGAAAGTCCACTTTTTCTTCTCTAGTTGATCTGCTTTGGGCTATATCAGCTTTCTCAGGTGCAAGGAGACTTGCTTGGTGTTATTTTTTTTACAGAATAGGTAGGGAGAGTGGAAAAAGAAAGTAGTGGAACTTTTGAGATTCTTGGAGGAGCTTGAGAATTTAATTTCCTGCTCATGCTCCAATTTAGCCAACTTCCCAAGCAGTAATGAGCTAAAGGAATATTCTTTGGACTCATGAAATCAGCATTTGGTTGTGCTTGAAGTTCATCATTGATCTAACAAAGCACAGACTTTGAAGTACAGAAATGCAAGGATATTGGATCACACACAAATGTATAAAATGCTATTTGGGCATTTATGTAGGAAGTGTAAAAAACTGGAGAAATGCTCCACCACAGGTATTAAATCCTACTGCCTGTAGGATTTAATACTGACATTTGCATTCATGTCACTCAAGACAAAACTCAACATAAAAAAAAAGAATTTTTACTTTGGATGGAAGTCTTGCTGACTGATTGCAGCACTGCCTGCTGGGGAATGGCTGTTCAGAATAATCCTGGATGCTCGGAACAGGAAATCATCCAACAATGGCTTAATCAAAGATGAACCTGAAACACAGCAATCCATACCTACTGTTAAATACTTGCATTATCACTGCAAATGCCAAAAAGGTGTTTCATAACAACAAAATCACTTCATAGCACCACATCAACAAATGTTTTATCAAATATTAAAGGTACTGCCAAAATCAGTCCTTATAGCTCTGCATCACTTCTACTGAAGTCTTCACATGACTGTCTAGTCACGTGTCAATGCAGAATTCACACCAGTCTGGTCAATTTAAAGAGGAATACTCACCAACCATTTCCTTCTCTGCCCCACAGAGTGAAAGAAGAGTCTTGATGAGCCTCAAGTGTCCTGCTAACAGGATGTTATCAGCCTCACTGGTCTCGCACTCGGCCGTGCGGTTGGGCTCAAAATTGTCCAGCCAAGTGATCTCATCTTCTAACATGGCAGCTGGGCTTATCTTCAGCTGTTCCATTTCTGATGCTGCAAGGGAAAAAAAAAGGAACACAGTAAAAATTAGCAGCTTTGGAAATGGAGAATATAAAGACAAAGAATTTCAAACAGTTTGGTAATGGTCTAGTTTTGCCTGCATGTGTATCAAGTAAACCTCCCAGCAAGAAACTCAGTTCACTTTCCAGAAGGAATGAGCTGCCCTGCAGCTCCCCAGTGCCAAGAACAGACCATGCCAGGCACCAGCACAGGACAGTCAGCACACTGGCAGGTCACTCTGAGCTCAAGATGCAGTACCCCTGTCTGCAGGCAATTCTACATCTTTCCTACAGAAGGAAGATAAGCTTGGCAGCTGCCATCAGAATGGCTGAATCAGGTGTCTGCACATACTTACATGTCAGGTCATCCAATAATTGACATCTCAGGTCAAAATATTCTGTACACTGGGACAAAAGTCTGAAATAGATATAAATAGAAGAAAGGTTTATGATTTTAAGTATTCCTTTCTCTAACCAGTTCTCTTTAAAGTCTGTGTGCTCTGTCCATCTAACCCAAAGCAGCATAACCATCTGTGCCTCTGCATGCTGCAGCTTTAAAAAAACCATCCCTTCCCAACAGCTACTTCTGAATGTTAGGAATCATATTAAATCCTCATTTCTTCCCTCATCTCATAGCAATTCTAGTTAGTTAGCAGTTGACAATAAAACAACAACCTGCTTTAACTTCTCAGTTACTCCTCTAGAAATTGCAGGATGTTTACCTCCAACCTTTGCCAAGTGCTAATCCCTTTTTCCTCAGAGCTTCCACAGTGCTGCTCATTTCAGAATGTGTCAGATATGCTTCCTCAACAAGCACACACGTGACTTACCTCTGGTTGATTCCTCTCATGATGCTGGTTGGTGACCAAAGAGGCAGCTGGGCACCAAGAACAACGCTCAGGAGGAACTGGTTTGGTTTTTGTACATCTGGGTGAGCTGATGTGTCTGTCTGGCTGAGGGTGTACAGCTGGTCACAGGCAACACGTCGAATCTGCAACAGTGTCAGTGTCATTGTCAAACACCAGCAGCCACTCAAAGGTTGCAAAAATCCTCACACTCCTGTCATGTTAGAAATCTAACAGAAAAAATGGACATTGCAATGCTGCAAAGCTTTGAGCTCTGCACCCACCAGCCAGGGTTTCTAGAAATTTAAAAAGCCCTGCTCATCCCTGAGTGAAAACCTCTGATAAACACAAATTATAAATACAGATAAAGGGGAAAGATGCAATGACTAAATGCAAAATAGATGACACATGATGAAATGAAGTAAGCATAAAAGTCAACAGATTTTAGAATATCCAAGATAATGTTAAATCTTTTGAATGAAATTAAGGAAGGTTCTGACACATGGAATACATTTTCAAAAGTTCAGAAGAATGCATTAAAATTTACTCAAATCAAAGTTACTTGAAACTTTCCCTAAAGTACTAGTTTTACAGAATTTGTGTCACCAAAATGAGACTATTTTCTTTAGACTAGTCACAGCACAGTCCTGTGTATCTCATGGATGAAACAAGCCTAGAAAATGTAATACTACAGCATTTTCTGTCAAGCCATCACCAGATACTAGAATTATTAACAATTACACAAAGGTTATTTATTCAAATACTAATCTGTGGGAATACTTGCAATAAACAATTTTATATTCAGACTATATGAAGTTATCAAAACACACACATTTCAGAAGGAGCACTTAGAAAATTTTCAGAGGAAGACCCTCACCTCAGCACTTGGTGATCCAAGCAGAATATCAATGATGAAATCAGCAACACAAGGCAAATTGTAAAAGGATCCTGAAACAGAAAAGTACCAGGCTACTTTATTAAAAATAATATTTTAAAATAAGTCAGTTACAGTCTTGCATTAAAATACCACAGTACCTAGAGGACATCAACACAGAAAAGTAGTAAAGGCTGTTTTCTGATCTCCTTCCCTCACCAGAGGCTGCCACCATTATAGAACAGCATTTTCCTTGCCTTCCTGCACCACCAGTGTTGACACTTCCTGTACACAAAGACTCAAGTACTAAACAGGAGCTATGCAAACAGACTTCTAAGGCAGTGCAAATATTTATATTCTGGCACTAAGTCAGCTTTTCCAAAACATTTCACCAATGCACAGCACTACGTGTCTTATTTCAGTTCTGGAAAAAAAATCCCTGTAATTTTTAATGAAATGTTGTGTTTTTAGCTCGAGCTGTCTCAGCTAACAAAGCTACAAGTTTCTCTCTTTTTTTTTTTTTTTTTTTTATTTGACTGTATCTAAAAGCCTCCTCCCATCTGGCTTATACTCCAAATAGTGAATAATCCAATTTTTTTTCCATACCTAGCTGCTGGCTACGTAGCTGAAGGCAGGTTACTAAGAGAGACAAGGCTTCCCCAGCAATGAGAGCATCTTTGGTGGACACAGATTGCTGCCTCACACAGATCCCAGCGTGCAGAGCCGTGGGTTCCCCTTCGCTTCCCGAACTGCAGTTACTTCCTGCATTAAAAAAAAAATAAAGAACAAGTGCTGTAATTCATCAAATTTTACTCAGATGTTTTCAGCCTTTGGTCAGTTCTCTGCAATTTAAAAGCTTCTCTGAATGCCTGATGAATGCACATAAATTTGCTCAGATTTTTTATAATTTAATTGTATAATGTCCCAAGCTGGAGGAGACCCAAGAGGATGAACATCCAATGAATTCAGCTTCAAGCTCCTAAAGTGTTCAATTAAGTCTAAACTAGACTCTTTTATATTGGTTTAGGGACACAGTTAACCCACCTGAGCTGCTAAGTCTGTTTCTAATCCCAGCAGGAAAGAGAGTGTTGCTCTCTTTGATGGGCTGACTACTTCCCACGAGGTCCAGGCGTCCTGCAGCAGCAGCCCAGGAGAGGCGCATGAAACAAGCCACTGTGGAGGTGAAATCATTCACCTCCATGGTCTGGAGGAACAAGGGACAGCAGTTACTTCTGTGATATTCAACAACCTTAGTTAATCACAGGGGTAAGAGAATGTATCTTCTGAATCGTGTCAAATTGACATTTGCATTTGTTTTCCTCTCTCTTCAAGGATTCAGAAGTCTTAGCTCCCAAAGAGAGATTGGTATTGCTATCTTAGGAGAAGTAATTAATTTTTTAGTTCTCCACCAGGATAGATACCCTTGTCACTTATCTGGAGGCAGGCATGCTGATTTCAATTGTTCAATCCATTTGGGAAGCACTGCCCAACAACCCAACACAGCAGGCTTGCCACATTAACTATGAAGTTTCTTTCAACTGGACTCAATGTGTTTTCAAACAACATTTTTTCAGGGTACTGAAAAAAAAAGAATTTCCTTTTTCTGCACAGTACCATCAAGCAAATTTAATTATTTGGAAAAAGCTTGTCCAATTCTAATTCGAATTATCATGGATTATAAAGCCACAAATTCAAGCAGGAACCTTCTCCTTTCAATTCACAGAAAATTAATAGGAATAAGAACTTAAGAGTTAAGTGTGACTGAAGATAAACCACAAGTAGGATTTCTGTGTACATCTATTTCTTGTAAGCACTTTTAGGGTACTGCTTCCCCTTATAGTGCCAAAATAATTTAGGAGAATATGTAAAAATTCAGATCAAGATTTTCAGAGGCTTTTAAACGGAGCCAGGGCAAAAACCTGATTCAAAATCTCAGTGTTATACAGCTGTCATTGGTGATGACACTGCTACATCAAAACCATCAAACACTTCCTTACTTGTATGGCAACTCTTGCAGCTGGGATGATTTCCTCCACCCTGATGGAGGATCTGTCAGACACAGAGAGCTGGCGGTAGGAGGATTTCTCAGGAGTTCCACAGATGGACATCTGCCTGCTCGCCTGCCTGCTCACGTTGCGGAAGGGCCGTGAGGACAGAGCTTCCACCCCATCCTTAATGAAATCCTCATCCAGCAGCGTGGGCATTGTCTGGCCAACCAGCAAGAACCTACAGAGTAAAACATCATTCACAGAGTAAAAACATCAGGCTTGTATTGGAACGCTCGCAGAGCGAACGAAACAGAACTTGAAGTACCAATTAATCTTCAATATTAAAAGCTGCATGCTAAAAGCCAAGAAAGCAGCACTTCCTCTAATGAGAAGCAATTACATACCTTGCAAGCTGCAGGCAGATGGAATAGACTCCTTGTCTTGTTTCATAGTCCACCTCTGATGGGATGGAATCTCTCTGCATCACATTCACCACCAAACTTCAAAACAAATCGATAAGACAGACTCCATTTGGAAATGTTTCACATTAGGAGAGCTGCAATTAATTTGTCTCTATCTTTCCTTCCTCCTATTCACTCAGCTGAGTCCCAGTTCCAACTGACTTCTTTGGAAGCTAACATTTTATATCTATAGATGGGAAGCTTCCTGCTCCTGCTGGAAAATGCTCCAGGATCTCTTGGCCAGAGGGGTGTCATGGATAGAATTACTAACAGCAAAGTATACTTGATAAATCTCTGTTAGGTCTTCCAAACCACTCACACTGTGCCTTAACTCTTATCTGAAGAGTCTGAATTTTCAAGACTAATTACAAATTTAATTTGGTTCCCACTGCATGACCTATACTTCAACTGCTTAAAATGTCCATTGGTGTCTACACAGAAGAGTTTGAATTGAATTGAAACACTTAAATGTCATGAAACTATACAAATATCAACTACTTTAGTACAAACTACATTTCACAAGCTTATTTGTGCCTAGCTTGATTCTGAGGTGTAACAACATGTACTCTGTTAAACATGACAGCTACTGGACAGTGGTGAAACAGCCTTGTGTGGATTTTTTTTCTCTGAAAAAGAAGCTGACAGGTGTCTTAGTGTGCAACAGTGTGGAAATAGGAAACCACACACAGAAGTGACACAAATTGAGTCAAGGTTTTGGAATCTAACCTCAAACCTCCTGCTCTGAGGAAATTTTCACAGAAAGACTTGGCACAGTTTCTTGCCATTTCATCATCTGCAGTTGGCATCAGCTTGGAGCTCAGCACCTACAATAAATAAATAAATAAGCAGATATAAACTACCTCCACTCTTAGTGCTCTTTACTTGTTGAAATTTGAAAGTGTAACAGAAAAAAATCCACTACAAATGAAGTAATTAATAATACACATGTACAAAGCTGGAGTCAGTAAGAGAAATCTCAGATATTCAATAAATATCAAATATTTAGGACAACTATGGCAACTTCAGATGTTTATTCTGAACCAAAAGGCATTTTGTTCATGTTAAGGGAATGGTATGAAGTACTTGGACTGCCATCCTCTGGTTCACTTGGTGCTTTTTAAGAGCACAAATTCTTCTTGGTTCTGGATTTTCAGTTCACAGTATACCACAAAACATGCTACAGATGGCTTGCTTATTGATTCACACCTTCTGAAATATAATTGTACTAACATTATTCTGGTGTTTCTTTGTAAAGGACGGCTCAGGTAATTCTAGAGGCCTTATGAACATCACCACTTTATCACCCTTCCTGTTAAATCAGCCCTAAACTTCAGAGTGCAAATACACTCAGAAACATGGCCAGAAGGAAGTCTGTGGTCTTGTGGGTCAGCTCTCATTTATGTTTATAATCTGTTTCATTTCATATAACAAAACTCCAACACCCAAACAAAGCCACCAAAAAACTCCCCCAAAATACCCCAAAAACCATCAACAAAACAAACCCTAGTCCCCCCCAAAATCCCAGAAAACCCCACAGATATTATTTATTTTCTTGTAAAGTCTCCTTGGCATGTACAGCCAAAAATGCTGGAAACAAAATACATTTCTTCCAGGTTCACAGACCAGAAGAATGTTTTACAGAGTTCCAGGCATGACATCTTATCATGCCCTGGACATCTGCAACATTTAATTTTCATCTCTTTCATATGTTCTGCAAATTTCCTGTGCACATTTTCTTCAGAAAGCAGCTCAGACTGGTTCTCATCTTTTCACCAGATCACCAGCTGAGGGGATAAAAAAGAAAATTCCTTCTCCTGAGAGAAACCGTCTTTCAATTGGCTTGACTGGAGTTGAGGAACAAGTCCACTCATAATCTACATGCTAATCCAATTTATTACTTCTCATCTCTTGCCAGAAAAGCAAGCAATTTATTACTTGCTTTTATTATTTTCTTTGGCACAGAAGCAGCAGATAACTGTCCCATCCTACTGCAATATAATCTGCCAGTTCAACAAGACACCCTAAACCATTTGCTTCGAGTTGTACAACTTGTCAACATATTCCAAAGACATAATCAAGTATCTTTCACTCCAGCTGTACAGAAAAGGGGGAATCCTAAGGCAGGAATGTGATGACAGTGTAGGAAGATGAAGAGCTAACATTAGACTGTGGAAGCCTAAAGGGAAGCAACCACAAGAAAATTCCTACAGTAATCTTGGCACACACCAAGAAGGAAAGAAAATAATTCTCTCTAATGTTCTGGAAATAGCTGGCAATTTGGTCCTCCAACCCCAAGCTGTTCAAATCTCTTTTGTCATGGGTCCTTATAAACAGTGGGACCTGGAAGTAGAGCTAAACACTGTCCAGCTTTTAGTGTGCAGGTTACTGTGTCCTACCAGCTGAACTCCTGTAATCCTTAAAATCCATTCACTGAACTCTAGGAAAGAATCTTTACAGAGCCAAATCCAGCATTTTGACTACAGAATTTAGGAGAATGCTTAGGGGTAAAAAAGTTCTATGCATTCTACTCTACCTGTGCAGCCAAAACAGGCCAGAGGCCCCTTGGTAAAAGCCCTGCATGTATGGATAGTGAAAATTCTTCCCAGTTGAATACTTTGTAAAAATACTTCTCCATAGACAGAAAATGGGAGACTTATACAGCACAGAAGTCTGCAACAAATTTAATCAAGCAAAACCAATTCAACTTAAAATAACTCTCATTAATTTTTAAGGGCTAGCTTTTTAAAAAATATATGTATTTTATATATACACACAGTAAAAATTGCATATTCAGAGACCGAGAGATTCAAGCAGGAATTTTATCTGAACAGTAAGACTTTGATGTTTCTTTGCTCTTCTCCACTTACTTCAGAATATGTCTTCTACCTTGCAAATCACACAAAGAAGGGCCTGGTTTCTCAGAAAAGTCCCTGAAAGGGAACTTGCTGTCCCTTTCATTCTGTGTAAAATTTACCAAACGCATAAAAGCAGACCCTGTTACTATATTTGCATTTTTCATAATGACCCCACCACAGTGGATTCCTGCCCAAAAAATCTAGAAATACTTAACTCTTACTGTTCAGAAACACAAAAGAAGCAAATTTGTTTTCTCACCTCTAAATTGTAGAGCACTCTGAACGTGGACATGCCTGGAGCAAAAGATCTGAAAAGACTTTCTAGTATTGAACTGGCACTGGGCTGATGTTGGTGTTTTGAAGACAAGGATGGGGATTTTGAGGACTGAGAACTGGATTCTGAAAGCAGTGTTTTCTAGGAGGAAAAAGACACAGAAGAAATATTTTGAGACTCCTGTGTTTTGCTGTCATTTGGAATATATTTCCTATAACCTCTGTAATAAACCTCTCACCTCTAGCAGCTTGGAAATAAGTCAATAATGAACACTGACTTAACATGAACGTTATTTTGCTGTAGTTTCAAACCCTCTGTGTATAATAATCTGACAGGGAATTTAAGGAACCTGGTAGTAAAATCCTCTTTGTGTAGCTCACCATAATCAATTATTTAAGCCATACCTTCCTTCCCAGGGAATCAAGCTGATCAAGAGCCTCCTGAATAGCTGGGTCAGTGGGAATCAGGAGCAGGAGTTTCCTCACTCGCAGTGTTATCCTGAAATCAGAAGTTACATGCACAAAACAAGGGCTCAGCCACACTGGCCTGGTGGGTGCCTGCACACAGTGGAGTGAGGATTCAAACTGGGCACTGTGAGCAATTCTTTTAAGATTTAGTAACCATTTAATCTGCTTACCTTGGCTCCTCCAGGTTGGCAAGCTGGTAAAGCATATCAAACACATTACACACGAGAGCCATGACCACTCCAGGGAGGGATTTTTCCTGAGAATTAAGCAGAAATACAAAGGTCTTTTTCTCCCTTCTCTGTTACATGAAAATTTGACAGAGCTCTTCACTGAAGCAAATGGCCCAGATGCCAACCTGACCCACAGAAATCCCAGCTATTTTCTAGGCTGAGACAACATTACATCATTCCATATCCCTTTTAAGAGCCAATTTTGGAAGTCAGCTGTTATGACAAGCAAAATACAAAGCAGACCAGGAGTGATCTGAGCATGCCAGTTGATGCTTCTCACTTTACTTTCATACTACAGCTTTATCAATAGTGAAAATGTGGAAATCTCTACCCTCAACAAATACACAGTCTCAAAATTAAATCAGATGGGTTCTATTTGTTTACAAGACCCTGTAGAGATGAATAAACACCAAACATGCTACCATAAGTGACAGACTACAGATTATCAAGTCCAAACTGCATGCACAAGGCTGTTGTGTTAGATGTTTTGTTTCAATTAGAGTTTGAAAGCAAAACCAGATTACTAAAGATTGGATGATCTAACTGGAGCTCCTACTCTCTCCCCCATCTATCCCTGCTTCAGGAAAAATCTGAGGGAATACTTCAGATTATATTATGCTGTACCTGTTCCATTGCATAGGATGAACTAAATACACTGCTGCTGTTGCTGGAACTGGTTGAGGAATCTGCAGAGCTCCCTGATGGAGTCCCACTTCCTGATGTTTTTACTGTAAGGATTTGTTCATCAGAGAAGCCCAGCTGGTGGAGTAGTTTCTGATCTTTGTTTACTGTTAGCTGCAAGAAAATATTTATAGTTTAGTTCTGGGAAAGACTCAATTTCACAAAGAATGGGAATTCTTTGTAGTAAACATACCAGGCTGTCATTGGCAAATATCTGTATATTTTCCACAGGTGAATTCAACATCTTTGCTATCTTCCACCTGACACTTCCTACAGTTTCATTGCTGTGAGCCTGTGAAATTAAACAGCACTGGTTCAGTAAGTCTGCTCGAGCAGTAAATGCCAAGAAAAATGAATATCTTCCAAAAGAGTCTTCCTGCATAGGTTGGTAAAAGTATTGTTTGTAAAAGTGACAGGATAGGACAGTACAGAAATGCTCCAATACTCACAGTGAGCAAAAAAACATGTTTTTCTCATCCTGGAATTTAATGATCAAAATACATTTGGTCCACAGACACTTCCATACACGTATTTTTAATGTTTTCAAAAAGAGTTTTCAAATTGACTGGAGTCTTTATAACCATCTCACTCTATTCAGGCATAAAACCCACCAAGAGTGGCTACACAACCAAGAGTCCATGGCACACCTACCTCTATGGTGAAGGTATCTTTGGTAGACTCATATGTAACATTAAGGGTTAAAAGATGTCCATGGAAAGAGGCACCATGAGGTAGAATAGTTCGGGGAACAGAGTAAAGGTCCTGCAGGAAGATAGTGATGGCAGTAAATATCATTCTTGAAAACATTTCTGTCATAGTGGGTAACTAGGGCTGCACGTTTAAATAACTTTTACTGTTTTTAATAAAGCTGGAAGCTGTGTTCTTAGCCTTGCCTAGTAGGAAATTACACATCTTACCTCTATTGTTATCACGTAACGCTCTGCCAACAGCAGCAGTCTCTCAATTATTACAAGTTTAGTTGACCTAAAGATAAACATTGAAAACAAGAGTAACTTGTCTCGCAGATTAATTTCCAACGCCCACGGGTAACTACCATGAATTGTCTGGTTTTGAAGGTACCTCCTTAAACCTGGAGTTAATTCAGCAGAAATGAACTAGGAAAACAGGCCAAGAGGCTCGTGTTGTACTGCTTGAGATGTTGCCAGCTTCAGAGGAAGATTCATGGTTCTAAAGGTCCCACCCTATGCTCCTAATATTTAAGTTACACATATTCAGGTATGACTAAATTAAGCTCGAGGTTGAAAAAACAACCTTTTCTCTCCTAATTTAAGAACCACCACACCAAAATCCCACTGCCTCAGAAATATGACATGATTAATAGGCTGGTAATAACCTGTGGGGTTTTTTGTTTTGTTTTGGTTGGTTGGTTTTGGTTTTTAGGGGGCTGGAGGCAGGGTGGGTTTTTTCTAGCTTTGATTCGTTGTTTTGGGGTTTTTAAGTGTCTATTTGGCTCTGGTTTTCTTTGTTTCCTCATTGTTTTTTTTTTTAAACACAGGAGTTTCAAAATCTCTGGAACTCCCATTGCATAGCAATTGGAATATTCAATTGAGGAACCACCAGAATGTACAACTACCAATTACCGAGAATTTTAATCAGCACTTGAAATCTGGTGGGAAGCAGCTGGGAGCAAATGTCTACTGCCATATTTATTCCTTGAGAGGATGGCTTACCTGTAAGGAGACTGAACTGATGTTGCCACTGTAGGCATGGCAGTGGCTGTAAGCATTTTTGTAGCTCTTGTGACAGCGTGTGTTAATGTCGGACCGCCGAGGGCAGAACTGGCTGCCTGCAACACAGAGCAGAGCAAGGGACAGTCAGCATGTCCTGGAAAGCTCAGGGGACAGAAAATATTTGTGGAAAGAATATTTTTTTCTTTAAATGGAATCATCATAAGACAAGTATTCTTATTCTAAGATGCAGAACCAAAAGGATGTAGGCACGAGAAGAATTTAATTTGTCCTTTACCTCTAATCGTGTGTAGCAATCAGCAATGAATTTCTTGTGCAGTGACACTGAATCCTAAAGAAAAAAATGTACCAGTTAATTAGAACTTGCACTAAAATCATGGGAATTACTCATAAACTGACAGAACCCAACAAATCACACAGCTGAACATGCGGAGTACCAAGACTTTATGAATGTCACAGCACATTTATGTACAAATATATGCCTACCTTTTTCAATCTGGGAGTTAGATTAATATAGCTGTAATTTATTATCAGTTGAATAGCTTCATTGGCAATTTCTTCATCTGGTGACTCCATTGCAATCTTCCAAATGAAATCCATTCCTATTAATTCCAGTTTTTCTACACTCTGCACAAGAAGGAACAATAAAACACAACTGGATTTCTTACACCACAGTGAGTTGAACCACAGGGACAAAACTGTTGGAAAAGCACCTTCTGATTAAAACTTAAAAATTTTCTTTTCCAGCATGCTGCCAAACTTTGGCACAGTGCAAATTTAAACCAACTGCTGCACATTTGTGTATTTATACAAGAAAAAAAATTGTTTACTGGTGGATAAACAAGTTCCAAAGAACAACCTCACTCAAGCCAACTGAAAAATTAAAAAATTTAAACGCATGGAGAAATTTGATCTAGAATGGAATTTGTTTCAAAAAAGTTAACATGGTAGCTAACCACACAATAAAGCATCACAAAACCTGCTATGATACTTGGCAAAAAATTCTGCATTTGAAGTAAGTTCTCTGTGATAAGGATCTAAAATGCCTACAGAAAACTATTTAACATACAACCATTAATTTAACAAAACCACTGAAAGATCAGAGTTAAAAATTATAGTAGGTTAGAATTTAAATATGATAAGTCTAACTCCCATGCAAAGAAGAAAAATAAAAAATAATTTTAAAATGACTTTCCCTGCTAGGGAGAAGAAAAAATTGCACACTAGAATTCATGATTATTTTTTAAAAAATAGTTCAGTCTGAAAAGTTTTACAAATTACAAACCAGCTTCCAGCTATCAATTACTGAATTTTAACTGTTGAAATTGTCAAAGTTTTAGCTTCAGAATTTAACCATGTTAATGCAACAAGGACAATCTGGTCATAAATGCAAATATGACCATGTCAAACAGCTGCTGCACAATCCTTGCCTCACCTCTTCCTGTCCCTAAGGGGACACAGGTAGGACACAGGAACAAATTTGCCAGAACACACTCACCAGCTGAGTTCCTTGCCTCTTCAGTCGATGGTCACACAGGTTCACATTTTCAAAGAACGTCTTAAATAAACTAAAACCTGAAAGTGAAAAAAAAAGAGCAGGTATTTTAAGCTGGTCAGACTTAGTTGCTTAGTTTCTTTGATTAAAAAGTAAAGTTATCAAATACAGGAGATGAACCTTTCCCTCTATAACAAATAAAGCTCAAAATGATTAGATCTCTTTATTACATTGATTTATAGAACTGGTTAAATGATTTGAAGGCTTGGGAAGCAAATTTCTGGTATATATTTCAACTCCAAATCTGTTCACCAAATCCATTTTCTTACCATTCATAGTTATTTCATAGGATTCCAGTTTAAGAATTTTCTCTTTGAAGAGCTGTTGCTGCACATCACTCTCCAGATCATGCTGCCCTTTTGTAAACCACTCAAAGCACATCTGTGAATGAAAGGCAGACCTAATTTTTACCCCATTGTCACATCAAATGTTTTCATTTTATACAGCAAACTATGTCAGATACCACAATAACTCATCTTGCAGAAGCTTTATCTAGAGCAAGAGGTTCAAAATCTCATCTCCTGGTCACCTCACATGTTATAGAGGCTACACTGCAGCTTTAGGGTACTTCATAGTCATCTTTCACCCAAATAGTGCTGAATGTCTCTTGTGTCTGCACCAACCTCCTTTTCAAAACAGAATCTCCCAGCCAATGTCCCCCTTCCAGTCAAATTTAATGTTAAAAGAGCATCCTGGCCATAACTGAACTCCTATCAGTGGCTGCTGTAGCCTACACAAAGCACAAAAATGCATGACTACTTTGTGTTTACTACTCACAATCCACATGTCTCAACAACACACATGCTGCTCATGATCCATTAAAATTCCTTCTGCAACCACAGAAACCAACTTTTCAAGTTTTTCTTACCTCTCGATCCAACTCACAAACATCTTGGCCAGTTACAAGGCATTCCCAGATCTCCCTGGCACGATTCCAGCCCAAATAAAGGGTGGCTTCTTGCAGAAAAAATGCCAAAAATTTTAGATGCGCCTCCAAATACTGAGAAAGAGGAAATAAAAACGCAAGCTTAAGACTTTTCTTTCTGAAACAAGAACTGAGTATTCTATTTTTTTTTTTTTTGCAAATTTAGTTGTCAAACAACAGTACACTTTGAAAAGCCTGGAAACAGAAACTGTTTGTGAGAGTTATTTCTATTTTAAACATACTTTGTGGCTACCTGTCTAAAAACAAATACTAATGGCCCCTTGGATTCACTCTTACTTTGCTGGTGGTGATATTATTTGACACTAAATCAAATCTAGTGTGGAAAAAATAATTATCAAAGCATTAGCAACAAACTGCTATTTGTGTGTGTGGCTTCTATGTGCTAATTAGCAAATCTGCTGCAGGTATTAAGAGCTTCACAGCACATTCAAAGGTATCACCTCTACCAGGAACTGAAGCTGGTGAAGAAGCTGGAAGCTGCACAGGCTTGGCAACAACAAATCCTAGGATGGGGAGATCTACTCTTCACCAGGCAAAGATTCTGCTAAGGAACTTGTGTAACTTTGTGTAATGTTTACACAGCTTTCTGCTATATAATAACAAGGGGACAACAAGCCTTTATAGATAAGTAGTAGAACTATAAACAAAAACTAGAGTTATGATTCACCAGTGAATTTCAAAAATGAAACAAGCAGGTGAAGAAATCCCGTACCTCCCTGTAGGTGTATCGGCCATCCACCAGTGTTGCTCCCACCAGCCCTCCTGGGCCTGCCACAGATGCAGCCAAACGGTGACAGGAGATCAAGCTTCCTGTCACCAACTTCACTATTTCAAAGTTTTTCTTTAAATCTTGAATAATGCTCTTGGCAATAAAAGAAAAGAGAGAAAAGATGGTTTTACAACAAGGATGTGCACACAGCAATTTGTTCTCATCCCTTACCAGAAGGAGTCATGTTACCCCCTCAGAGTCAGATGTTCCCTTTCTAAGCACCCAGCCCCTCTGATGCTGGTGTTTTCAGCATGTGCTGAAACACAAGTGCTGCAGATTGCAAAGCCCCACACCTCCACACAGCCACTCTATAGCACACATGACTGCTGGTAGTTTAGTCTGTTTTCCAGGAGTCAATGTCAATTCAATTACAAAGCAGTTGGTCTAAACATTAGCCATTGTTCACTGCTTAACACAAACATGCCTGTTAATTATTCTACAAAAAGCTGAGAATAAAATAAATTAGTCCTGACACAGCAAACAGATTTATACATACACACACTCTCACAAAGGGACAGCACAGCACCTCTACTCCAATCGTTTATTTATGCTACAACATTAAACTACTTTTAAAATTGTTTATTAGCTGTTTTTTTTTTTTCACCTAAATTCATACTTCCACGTTTGGCAGAGCTACACAGACACAACAAAAGCTTCAAAAATCTTGTCAGCATATAGCCTTACCTTGTCTTGTTTTTGGTACGTTTGCTTAATAAACGAACGCGTGATTTCGTGGAGCTGACGCAGGGCTGGCACCACCCACACAAACTGAGGATTATTGTGCTGGGATGACTGGTAGCAGGAAAGGTAAAAACAATTACACATGTGGTACATGTTCAACAACAGAGTAACTTTCCTCTCAGACTCCTGGAAGCCTAATGATATTTGCTAATGCTGGTGTTTCAAAACAGCTGCTACTTCTGCTGGCTTCAGTCACTTGTTCCTGCTTCCTTTTCAAACACAAAGTGTCCTTCTTCACTTTCTACAAGAAGTCTCTTATTACACACATATGCCATTTTGCTATCCCTATTATTAAGCCCAAAGTACCAGCTCCTTGCTAGAGAACATGCAAATTAGCCAAAAAGAAGTCAGTTGCACCAGGGAGAGATGATAACCACCACCTTCTTCAATTATGGGAGATGAAGCAGGTCTGAAAGGGCATAAAAGGGCAAATCCAGTCAAATGATGTTACTTACTGCTAAAGCAAGACCAACAGAAGAAAGAATTTCAAATACTACTGAGGCTTAAGAGACAAGAAATTTCTGATTGGTGCTGCAAGCAGCTCCCTGATAGGAAGCAAAAGATACTTAAGCTGCATTTCGAAAGAGATCCTACAAAGAATAACCCTCCTACCTCATTTTTAGAACTGCTCATCACTTTTCTGGGAGGCTTCATTTTCTGTAAAGTTTGACCACACAGACCAGTACTGAGGTTGCTTGTTCAGAGAAGTGATGTCTGGTTTAAATACTGACAACACCCAAATACCACCTACATACTCAGAGAGGCTGAAGGAACCTGCTCATAACAGAGAGCTCTTCACTTAAAACTCCCTCAAAAATTTAAGTAAGCTGCCTTAACATTCCCTCCCAGTTTGTCTTCATTTCCCTAATGAAGGGAAATAAAAACACCATGTATTTTAGATGTCTGCTGTTTACAATTACAGCTTTTGTTAGTGTTTCCCACTGCAGCACCTCTGTAAAAGCCCTTGCCAGAATGTAATTAAAAGGAACGAGATTAGGAAAGTATAAGAGAAGATTCAAAAGAAAAAAAAACCTGCAACTTTCACAGGCATTGAGAATCCAAGATTTGAAATTCATGTTCATGAACACACACACAGAAGTGTGATCAATATCAAGAACCAACATACTATACCTCCTAAACATCTAAAATCCTCTACAGATGCTGCAATACAGACAAAAGCTAATTTATCATGAAAGAAATGAACAAAAAAGTACAAGCCTTTTTCTTTATTTACAGCATACTTCAGGCTGAAAAAAAAAAGAAGACAGGAGCATTCCTGCAGGTCTCAAGAAAAACTGCCTGCTATGTCAACAGTGCAGAAGAGAATATATGCAATCTCTGTAAGCCATGCACATCTCTGCTGCTGCCAGGAAACAGTACAGGCAGCTTTGGGAATGGCTTCTTAATGTTACAGGAGAAGAGTTAAGTATTTTACTAAAATACAGCACTACTATGATTGAAATATCGATTTGCATTTTGAGACTTAACAGTCATGCCAGAACACATGCTTTACTCAAAAAAACAAAAAACTAATCTAGGCTTTCACATGAAAGGGACAGTTAAAATACTGACATACCTTTACAGTGGTTCCATTTGCAAATTCTAACCTTGGGCCCATCCTGGTAGTTTCCCATAAACTGATCACTCCTTGTGCTGAAAATTTGCTTAAAACAAAGGCAAGAGACTTACTATGAGTCTCATGATCAACAAAGTGGCTCACACAAAGCCTACCCCTCTCGAGGACTCCCCAAGGTAAGAACTTACAGATGGGACACACAATTTGTGCATCTTGAAAGAAAAGGGCAACATTGAGGCTAGATAAGATTTCACTTTGGAAAAGATAAAATAATAAACCAACCCTCTTAATATCCTCTATGCATTTGATGATGTAGCTCCTTTTGATTGCCTCTTTCACTGCATAAGCATCACTGAGGATTGTCAGGTGTTCCTCCAAGGCCTGCTGGATAAGACTACACGGTAACGTTGGAAGATGAGCCAGCTCCCAAAGTACCTCCAGAACCTGGAGGAAGAAGGGCAAGGTTAGTCAGGGCCTAGGAAGCACAGAGGCTAGCAAGTCTACATTTAATAAATCAAAAATCCAAAGGAAAACCATCCACTTGCCTTGCCAGTGGTTGTTTCCACTCGTGCCTCTCGGCCAATGCGCCCAATGAGGCTCAGCAGCTTCTGCCTCACTCGGTCACTCTCTGTCTCCCAGCTCTGGACAGCAAAGAAATCAATGTTAGAGCACCTCTGTCAGGCTGTTACATCTCAAGTGTACACAAAAATATAATCCACAATTCCTTTACTGCAGGAAAATTCAAAACACAAACATGTATGTTTCCACCATAAGTACTTGCTTATTTCTGTTGCTGGGAGTTACAGAACTAATTTGTTCAACTCTTTTTCAAATACTATTAGGGATTAAATATAATAATAAAATCTCACTTTAAGTCCCTTAGGACTGGCTACCTAATATACTTAAAATCCAAGTCAATTAGAAATACAGTAGCAGATTAGGTTTCTGTGTTAACACAAAAGTTAGAAGTAAAAGTTGTTTTATAATAGCAAATTTTACATTTATATAGAAAATATGAATGTATCCAAGGCATTTGCCTTTCAGTAGGCTGGATCCACAAGTACATCTCATCAATTCTCTTCCTAAGGAATGCAAATTCATGTGAAAACTTACCTTTTGGATTAGAACAAATAAATGATTGAGCTGATCAGAGCTGAACTTCACAGCAGCTGCAGCAATAATGGTATGAATGTTCTCAATCACAGTGGAGGATTGTCCTGACTGAAAAGGAGGAAAACACAAGAAGGTAGGTCTTTCACCCAAACAAACCAGAGAAAAACCTTCATGGAAGCATTATCCTACAATCCATACTAAGGAGTGAGAATAGCAGCTTTTGATGTGGTAGAAACACAAGTTCAGAGTAAACTGTCTGTGCTTCTCATTTCCTTGGCTGAGAAGTCTTGGGAAGTAATTCTAAAACAGGAAACTACAAGTCTGCCATCATTCCAGCAGCTTCAAGCTGCTGCAGAGGCAGCAGTACAAACATCACCTTTTCTATTGCTTGGTGAGGTTCACGTGTGAGGAGTTGAATCTTTGAAACTCTTCCAGGCTTTACTCAAAAATGAGCAATACAAAATCTCCTCCCACACGGATGGGAGCACCATGGTAACAACAGCCAGAGAGGGGGAGGCTTTTTATTAAAGAATAAAAGTGAGGGAGCTAGAATCACATTTTTTAACTCTGCTAAGCATTAAAGACTCGCTACCATGCCACACAAACTGCAGAGCTGACAGTGTGCAGTGAGTTTAGTCTAAAATATCAACATTTGCAGAGAGAAGAAAACCATTTCCTGCAGTGGAAGATGAGTTTCTTGTCAAAGTTTCCGTGTGTCATTTGCATAAACACTCAAACCACCTTCCCCACACAGTAATAAACTGAATATCCTTGAAGTGAAGGCCAGATGATTTGCCAGTCAATTATATGCTCCTATTTACAGGAAGGTAAATGGGAATTCATACAGTTGGAGCCCACTCCCCTCTAATGTCACACTGACTTTAAATCCATACCTCCAGCTACAAACATTAATATCCTAGCTTGGTCTAGACCAATATTCTTGTCACCTGTTTCAGGGTGACAACCTCTTAAGCCAAGTCAAATACTTTTGCAGTCCCTTAACATTTGTTGCAAAGAACTAACTTCATCACAGGATTTAACAGCTGTGATACAAGAAATTGCCACAACAATTGATTTTATGTGGTAAAGGACAAAGTAGAAGGAATTCTTTGCATTAGTTATAGTGTTAAAATTTCAACACCTCCACACTGCAATAGAGATGTATAGATTATTTTAAAAAAATCCCTTCATTGGAATGTTTGCTTTTGTAAGACAGTCTAAAAGCACCTGCCTAGTCTTGATTGCATACCTGAATTCTCCAAATTTTAGTGAGCTCATCTAAAGATAATTTACTGCCCAGCAGTTCAATAATTCCCTTTATACGATCACAGTATTGGGCTTGGTCTATATTACCTGTGAAACAAAGAAAGGCAACACAATGAACATATTTCAAACAGTATTAGATACATTAAATTAATATAAAAGAACTAATTCTTTTAAAAGAGAGAACAAAGCTATCTTCATTTGGAAAGTCTTTCTTTACTGTTACAGACAAGTACTAGTAAAAAGAACTGTGAAAAGAAAAAGGCTGTTTCCATTTTTATTTTGTTTTGCTTCATACATCTGACAGCACACCTACTTGGGGAGAAAAACACCTCTTTTCTCTCTTTTTTAGAGGCTAATACAAACTGAGAGTAAAAAAAACCCAGCTACAGCAGAAGACATCTGCACAGAAGTCAAACAGGACTAGATGATAGTTACAGGATTTGCAGGACTTTATTTTGGAAACAACAAAAACCTTGAACCCTTTAGTTAATAGTGCTCATTAAAATGTATTGAAAGGGAGAGATGAGGTTTTTAAATTTAAGTCAAAGCTTGTGCCAAAAGGCTTTGAGAGAGTTCTTACCTTCCAGAGCAATGGACAGGACTGAATTCTCCACGAGCCAATTCAGCAGTCGGTCTGTGTCTATTGCATTCTTCACTGACTTGGACACAGTGCTGTCTTCTATTAATTTTGTTACCTAAAAATTGTAAAATGTAAGATTTTAACAAAAAAATTCCCACCTGCATCATAGATACACACACACACACACAGAGTGAAATCTATTCAAAAAGGATCATGATGAAGCTTAAGTGTGAATTCTTAAGTGTGAAATATTTTGAGTACAGAAGGGGTTTGGGATTTTTTGAGTTGGTTGTTTTTCGTGGGGTGTTGTTTTTACAATTTTTTGTTTTTGTTTTTTAATAAGCAGTTTAAAGGCAATGTTCTAACCAGAAACACCATGTCATCAGTCTCTGATGCAGCAGAATCTTATTCTCAGTCTGACACAGAAAAACTGGCCTGTGCTGCCAGGTATTTTTCTACAGATATGCCAGAAGTAGGTTATCTCATGCTTCTGCTTGTTACACTCAAATCAGTGTCCTACTTTTTATCCAATACAGAACTGATACAGGCTCCTTACTCGAGGGAGAAAGAGCACATTTCTGCTAAAATCTTCAAAAGCTGCACTTTTATAAATTCACCACAGATACACAGCATTTATGATTAAGAACCAAACAGCAGTGAGGCTTAACATCTCAATATTCTCATAAAGAGAGAAGAAAAAATGCAGAAAAGACAGACTGTGAAACACTACAGTGTCCAAATGCAACTGTAATAAAAAATACAATATAAAATACTACAACTATGTAGTGCTATGACCTGATATGAGTCGACTAAGACATTGATACAGGTTTAAGTCCAATTTGGTATTTTTTCTGTTTCCTTTCAGTGAAAGGAGAAAAATGGCATACACCACAGGATGCTGAGGATTATCCCAGAGTGAATATTCAATGAATAGCATAGACCACTGCTTATAAATCAATCTAAAATTGCATTTCTTAGAATAGTGCACTTCTCAAACTGTGTCTAACTGGGAGGCCTTGCAGTGGCTACTAACACTATAAAAACTCCTGTTATATTAACTTGTTTTGCTTTTTATTTTGAACTGAGCTTTCGCTAAGGCAACATAACTTCCAAGGAAACATTGTGCCATCTCTTTCTTTAAGGCCGTGGTTTCAGTGGCTTATTAACAACCCATCCTCCCTAAACATATGCTGTTGTGCACACACACACAGACAGACAGACAAAAAGCCAACCTACTTCTTTGAGGGAGTTCATTTTTGCACTGAAGTGGGGGGATTTCAACATGCGCAGCAGAATGTCCAGCCGCAAGTCATCGACCGCCGTCACCAGGTCGGGTTGGAAGCGCATACACAGCAGCTTGATCCCAGACAGGAGCTCAGGGATACTCACCAGTCTCTGTTTGCCACAAAACAACACAAAAGGGACAAACTGAGGCATTGGTGTTTTTGCTGTTCTGCTACAGACGGCAGTGACTCACAAAGAGTAGGTTTAGTGACCAAACGGAGGCTGTTTAATCAAAACACAGCACCTGGTACATCTGAAAGTATTACTTGTACAGTAGACATTTAAAGATAATGAAACATTTGGTTAAAGCTTCAGATTTGGTAGAGTAAGTTGCTCTCCTTTGGTTCAACAACCTAGGAATACTTTCTTGTTTAAAATTAACAATTTATAACCAAGTAGAAAGTCAACATGATTTAATAGAACTGAATGTCAAATTCAGGGTGATGCAGGAAGTAGCCACAAGTTACACAGACACTTTACTACCAAATTCTCAGAAGCAAACAGTTACTGCAACAGTAATATGAATTTAACAGACTGCAAGACTGTAAATACCTTTGAGTCAGAGAAGTGAGCATTCAGCATGCTGCACAAGGGGACCAACAAAACCAAAAAATTGATAGCAACAGGGGCAAAATATTTTAAACAGGGTACTAAACCAGATATTTTCTGAAAAGGGTATTGAATGGAATTGGATAAATGCATTTTCATTATGTCATTCAGTTAGAATTCAGAACAGGCTGTATTCTTGGCAGTGGGAACAAAGCTATTGTTCCAGTTTACATCGACAGCATTTCCAAGACACGCAGAAGTTCTTCCTAAATATTTAATATGTAAAACATTACCTTGTCTTTCAAGTCCTTCTCTTCTACATTCTGTACATATTTAATCATTTTATGAATGACTGGATCCAGCATGGGCTAAAGAATGTGAGAAAAAGCATGAAAATAATTTTAATGTTTCCTGAAATCAATTGAATTACTCGAAAGACAGAATTGCAGCAAAAGGAAATATTTAGCTGAAAGCTCACCAGTAACTTAGAGATAAAGCAACACCTACAACAAAGATAAGACTATCCTGGTAGTTATGTCCAGGAAAAAAAAAGCAATTAAGAGTAAGAATCTATTTCAGACCACTGTAATGCAGGTTTGCAACAAGAGACAGACCCATTGCCCTCTAAAAACACATCAGTTATTAGGTGCATGTGGCTCTCTTACTCCCAGGGGTTTCTAAACTAAACCCTCTTCAAATAAAGTCTTTCAGTCACTTAAGTCAACAGTTTTTGGTGGTGAGGGCAGGAGTGAAGCCTGGAGTACATCTGCACATACAAAGGGATCCTGGTGAATTTTTTTCCTGTACCACAATTTTTGCAGTGTAAACTCTCATATCCATGTCCTTGATCTCAGCCAGAAAGTTAAACTAAAAGCAAAATTCATCCTTCAGGCTGGATTCTTTTCCCACATGGTTTCTACTGCTGAAGCTTACTAATGGCAGTGGTAAAGCTGCTCACTGCTGCAGATGTAGATACATGACTACAGATGATTGCTTAGAAAATGAATCTGAACATTGTCTGAGCCCTTTATTCATCACCTAAGGATGCTCAAAATGCTTCTTGTACCTCTCTGCAACGTGAGGTTCGAAGGCTTTTCAAATTAGTCACCAGTTTCACACCAACACAGTTGGAAATTAATTTTGAGTCCTCTTATAAGTCATAACAAAGATATTTTACCTGTACTACAGACGAGTTAAGATATTCTGCACAAACTCCAAATGGTTGAACTAATGCAGAGATTGCCTGAAAGAAAGACAGCAAGTGTTTAGGTGCATATTTAAGAAATCTTTCCATAGTTAGCAATCTATAGCTTAAAAGGCAAATGGAAGTGAACAAGTATTATTTATATTTCCAGTCATTTTCTGTGATTGTTTTTGGTGTGCAAGTCCTTTACAACAACACATGGTTCAAGAAAGATTTACTCTATGGCACATGGTAGAGTATGTGCTATATATTATATATGGCATACAGTATGTGTTATGTATTTTTGTCTGAAATAAAAAATGCCTTCCCAGTTTTCACTAATCTTGGTCCTCTCATCACTCTGTTCAGTGTTCTCTGACAGATCCTGTTTCAGTCACAGAAATAAACAGACGGAAAGGAACATATCACATTTTGCTTGCTCTCTACAGCAATCAGAAGTGTGAATACAAAATTCAAGGTTAAAGCCATATGGCAAATTTCTTTCCCAAAGCAATACGTGGGAGAAAGCTTTTGTAAATGTGTCATATACATGTCAAGATCTCTTCAATGCATGATTTTTAAAGTGGTTTCTATCGTCAAGAAATTAAATGTATAAAAGCATTTGTCTGCCAATAAATAATATCAAAACCAGTTTCTTTTCACACTGGACCAAGAACTGTGGAACTAAGTGTGCAGCAGTGCAAACCAAGGCCCAAATTAAGTGACACTGACCCAGATTTCCTTCCTAAGCAAGCAGTTATTAATCATTAAACAAAGTCAAGTCAAAGTTTCTATTACAGAACTGGCATGCAAATCAAGGTTTTCCTTACTCTTCTGTCAAGCTCACACATGAACTCATGTCTATATAAAGCAGAAAATATCAATATCCCAAGAAAAGAAGTTGAATTCCCTCCAAGTGGCACGTCACTGAAAGCAGACTGATTTTATACTGGGGACAAGGTTCCAGATGACATAGTTTTCCTTTAGCCTCCTCATTCTCCAAAGCTTGAAAGAATTGGAAGTCTCCTGAATATGGGTTAGGAAGCTAAAACTAACCAAGTTAGACTTCATCACCAAAAATAGTTTAGCTCTGTTGAACCAGTCAGTTTTAAGGCACTGCTCTTGATAAGTTGTTTAGGATTAGACACTGTCTTCCTAAGGATTTTTTTCCTTTAACAGTGATTTCTGTGATAAATGACAGAAGTCAATCCACTTGCAGCTAAATGCAGCTATGGGTGCAGCAAACACAAAACCAGGGACATACTGGTGAACATACAATGAAACTACTTTGATTGATGTCTAACCAGAAGGCTGAATGCTAGCAGAAAGGTACACTAATTTCTCCTTTTTTCTGTGAATTCTTAATTGCTCTTCAGTCAGGATTCTTATGTACAACCTCATTTGACCTCCAGCCTGACAGCACTTCTCCAGGGCTCTGTGGGAGTGTTGCTCTGGTACCAAAGAAAAGGTAAAAGTACTGCCAAAATGGACACTGCTGCTTCTGCATGAAGGGTAAAATGGAAAGGGAGAAGTCTCATGACAGAAGATGGACCTACCCCAAGTTCAATATCTTCAGAATTGAGTTTGGACTGAATTGCTGAAAATCCACCCAACTCTGCAAACTGAAATAAAATAATCAGTGTTACACAGTGAACTACAGTATTTTATCTTTTAAATAAGAGATTATAGAAAATACTCCACTGACTGCTCCTGAGATGCCAACAAGTGCCCTTTACCATGAAATATCCCATAAAAAAAAAAAGCTTTATATTTTCATGGGAATTAAGGGGCACACTGGGGAATGCAATGTAATTGTATATGGTAGCAGGGTTTAAGCATCAAGCTAGAAACTCTGTCTTGAGTAAAAATGGACATAGGGAGGAAAGGTAGACCATACACAGCAACAGATGACTGGAGTGGCACTTTTGCTTGGGGGACCTTTGATTGCAGCCTCAGCTGGGCTCTCAAATTCCTCTAGTCATAGATGCCATGTTGGGGTAAAGGTGCTCATTGGAGAAAGCAGCAAGTCAACAAGTTGTGTTTTACAAGGCAGGATTAAAAGCTCAAACTATTTTTTTGTGGTTTTCAGAGAAGTGAGGAGTGAAAAACCAAGTAAGGGCAAGGTAAAGGTGGGGAGAAGAAATTATCTCCGATGACCAATGAATTCAAGTGACCAACAACAATTCTGGTTTACATTCACCTACCCTGTTTACCAGATCCACCAGCCACCCATGAGGTTCCTTGAACAATAACAACAGGAATAAATTAGCAGTTGCAACATCAATGCAGTACATTTATCTTCTGAAACAGACATTTGGACAGACACAATGGATTCAGCCCATTAACCCATACCTCAAATGGATGCACTATTACACAAATAAAAAACAATGTTTGTAACAGCTCCTGTATTAAGTGTAGCTGGAGTTCTGGTTGGCTCAGGAGCATCATCCTGTTTTGACTCTGCCTGACATCACTGCCCATGTGCTGTGGCAACAGATCACACTGTGGCTGCTGACTCACAAGCAACTGTATTTATAGCACTGTAGCAGTGTGGAACATTATCCCAAAGCAGCAGATGTAGAATTTTCTTTCTACGGCCACAAACTTGTTTCCTGAAGGAGAAATCAACTCTACTGCTGCTGTTTTGGACCCACCCATCTGGAACAACTGTAACAAGACAGTGCAAATCTCAAAAACTACCTCCTTGCCAGTGTGTTTGAGTTGAAGATATTTTATCCTTGGCTGTCAGAAAAGCCTGAATTCTCTACTAGAACTGAACACTTGGAGTTATCCTGGTCACTTCACACTCAACAACCAAACAGATGTCAGTCCTTAGAGACACACAGATCCACCCGTTGTGTGCTTCATGTCTAAAGCAACACACAGATTATTGTGCTACTTTAGACATGAAAGTACACCCATTGCTAAAAGCAGCCTCTAACAGAGAACTGGAACAATTTGAGAGCACAAATCAATGTCTACAGACCAACATATGCTCCACATCTATTTGCAATAATTCATGGTGACATATTTAAACTTCGTGTTCCAAATACCTACTAAACAAACAATTTTATCTGAAACAAAGACATCCACTCTAAAATTTGTCATTAGGCCATGCTTACCTTCTGAAAAGTGGATATGGGTGAGACAGCATGCATGTTCCCCTCCCCAAAGACTTCTGCCCAGTTTCTCTGGCACACCTTCATTCGATTCTTGAAATGATATTCATTGTCAGGATTAAATGCCTTGAAAGAAAAGCCCACGGCAATGAACAGGTGCCTTATGCCAGTTTCCAAACTTATCTTGATAATATTTGACAGTTTCAGCTGAGCATTCTCCTGGCTGACAGTTAAAGATCTAGCAAGAAATAAGGTTGAATACAAGCCTCCTGCTCCTGCCTCTCAGTTCTCATCACATAAAGCATTTTGAAGGCTTTATTCTGTACAGACAATATCCAATAACCATGTGGGCCAGAGGTCCAGAAAACAAGAGAACTGAACTCAAAGCATCAGTTTTAAAAAATAAACAGCAAAGTGACAAAAATGTGATTTTTTTTTTAAACTGCTAGTTTTCAGAAGTTCTGAACAGCACCCACTCCTTTGAATTGAATTTTGGATGTAAAATACTGCAGCAATGGTTGCAAATTTTAAGACAATGAACTTATATAGCTGGAAAAAGCATCAGCTGCATAAATACAAAATGCCAAGTACCCAGACATCAGAAACTGCATCAGAGAGTCAAATACCATTGTAAGCACACCAAGCAGGCCCACGGGGATAGGATCTTGTTTTACTCTCTCTGCAACCAGGTCCACCAGCAGCATGAGCATGTTGTAGATTCCTTCATGGATTTCAGTTCCCCACTTGTGAACAGCACTGGATGTCAACAGCTAACAAGAGGGGAAAAAAAAAACAGTAGTTTTTTAAAAATTTGAGCACAATCACAAAACAAGTACAAATTTATCAACTCCTGAGACTGTTTTCAGAATAAATGTTTCCTTGGAATGCCCTCATCACTGTCTGGTGTGTTTTTCAGATGTTCTTTCTGCACTAATAGCTTAAGAGTTAATTCAATTTGTAATTTTGTGGAAGAACACCTTAAATCACAGTTTATGACAGAAAAGAAAATCTATCAAAGTGTTTTCCATTTGCATGCACTAGTAGAGACCATAACCTTTGCAAAGAACAACTAATATGAAACTAATCAGACTGAACACACAACTATTGAATCTTGAAACAGGCAGCCATAAAGCTGCACTGATTCAGCTGAGGTAACCATTTACCAATTCACACTTTCTGAGCAGCTTCTATTGGAAAACAAAGCACATGTACCAGAAGAGAGAGGTATTTAATGCTGCTTCCACCTACTGAAACATGTTATTTAAATCTGGTTTCATGGTTGTTTATAAAGGACACTTGCCTGCCATCTGCAAATTTCATTTAATTTCTGCTGTGTCTGAACAGGAGCAGATAAAAAACTTAATAGTTTAAATACAATCACTTTTTGTACCATTAATAGAGTTTAATTAATACAATTTCATCAAATTGTAATTCAGTACATCCTGAACTTAGATTTCCACAGATTATCCTTCTGGAGGAACAATCTACATTGTTTATTTCATATGCAAAAAAAACCCCAAGTGATATAAAACTATTGTATGTAAGATTAGTATGCTGATAATTAAATGGAAAAATAATTTTTCCCTTAAATTTCTGCCTTCCTTAAATGGAATTATATTCTCAGTATTTTAACACTAGGACAGAGTAACTTTTTAAAGGGTATGTATGTTTTTATACATATGGTCTAAAAACAGGGCAGGAAATTTAGGCTGACCTAAAGTGGATGGAACAGTGGGAAGTCAATTAATTTGGGGAGCTCTATAGAGAAAATTCACAATAGCCCAGTGAAACAAAGGGTATTGAGAACTGAGGTGAAAGACAAAATTCTAAATTGACTGTGAAAAGAATTTAGAAATCCTCTGAAGAAATGACAGAAAGAATAGTTAATGAAAATCTAACCATGAACTTGCCACCAGTGGCCATATCCAAGGGTGTTTAAAATTCTCTTTGGGCTCTGGTAATTACTACAGGGCCTTTCATTTAAGAGAAAGAAAAAAAATAGAAAAGAAAAAAGCCAGAGTTACAGAATTGGGACCTTGTACGATTCAAACTTCTATTATTTTAATTTAAGAAAATAATTCAGTGTGATTCAGTAGTTGCTTGAAGTCAGAATTACAAAACACTATTTCCACCACAAACAACACAAAGAAACATTGAACAGGCCTACTGTACCTACTTACCTTTTTAAAAGCTTCAGGCATGCATCTGTCCATAAACCTCTTGCAATTCTCATCAGAATCAGAAAGACCTTTACAGAAAAGAGATTTTAAACAGTATTTTTTAAAAAATTACTTTTTAAGATGACCTGTTGCAAATTTGAGGGAATACCAACCCAAATCAGAAGTAGTAAATGTACTACTGTTCCTTCATAACTAGCATGCTTTTTAAGCCACAAAAAGTTGAGAGAACTTGCCTTTCAGAACTAAGAAATAATTTCCCAATACCTTTTACAGCTCCTTCAAGCATTATTAGCACCATAAGTAACTTGTAAACTTCAGACTTTACAATTCATACATTACTGATGCTTCACAGCCTCCCTCTAAAACCAAATTAAGCTCAGCCTTTTAACACACATTGGAAATAGAGAAGCAAACCAGAACCACTTAACAACTTCTATTCTTCCAGGAGATTACAACATTCCTTTAGTCTGCCATCAGGCATGACTGAAAAACTATCTTGTACTCTCATTATACACCAGTTGTTGGGTGTGGTGCCTCCATAACGCTCTAAACCCCAGCCAAAGCACTGAATAAGTAGAGTCAAATTCAGATCTAATGCAATATAAGCATTTCAACAGGGAAAAACAACCACTTATACAAGCATGGTACAGCAGGGACTGACAGGACAGCTTGCTTTTATGAATGGAAAAAACAAGCAGAACGCAAAAAAAGAGTCAGGAATTTAGCTCTGAAAAGATGTAATTCCCACAATTATTAGAACATAAAGAAACGTGTGCCAGTTTTTGAAAAAAAACCAAAAACCTTAAGTAAATATATTACTTTAAAGAGAAAGAAAAAAGATCAGTGTAGTTCTTACAGCATTGGGTAGAACAGTTCGCTGTTAACCACTTTCCCAGAGATGTTGTGCAGGGTGCAAGTAAACAGCAGCAAGACTAAAGTGAAAGACACAACTGCCCAGCATTCTGTGTGTGACATCCTCTGAGCAGATAATTGTGTGTATTTGTGAAAGGGAACTTACCCAGTCTTGCCAGGTAGGTGGATGCAATCAGGCACTTGCCTAGAGACTCCTCTCTCTTGTAGGGTATGGACCAGTGATCTGTCAAAACTCTGCTCTCCAGTTCATACAAGTTGGTTGTTGGAAACTCAATCCCTTCACCAGAGCAATTCCCATTTTCATCATTTTTCTGTGGGTGAAAAAAAAAAAAAAAAGTTCAATTGAAACAGTTTCCTAGATACATTAAAGGGTTTAGAAAAGGCAGCTGTGCTTGTAACAAGCATGTCAAATTCTCAACCCTGAGGCTGCTTGTGTTTTTCAAAGTAGAATTTAATATTTCAATTTGAATTGAAGGGATTACATACCTGGATATATTTCGTGTAGGTGATAACTACTATGTTTACATAACTAATTGCTAACTAATTGCCTTTTTAAGCAGCAAATCTTATCCCATAACATATCAGATCCTAGAGCCAGGTGATAAGTACTTCCAGTCCCTGGGAGACTGTCGAGTACAAATTTTGATCTCCATAGATCTGCACATTAATCCTCTGTTCAACAATTGTAGAATATGGGAATAGCTTATTCTAAGGGAAGTCCATTTCACCCCATCACGTTAGAAATACAGGACACTGTCTCAGTACATCAAAATTTTCTTTTACTAATAATCTAAACAAAAATCTACATCACATATAGCCATCCAACAGGGTAATGTAACTATCCTTCCCCAGAAGTCATTATGAGTTACAGGCAAATATTCTGGAAGGTAAGAGGGAAAAAGCAAGCAGGTGACTGCAGCTGAGCTTTGCAGGTTTCCTTGCTGGGGGCACTAAAGAGCAGCTATTTCTGTGTACAGGACACAGAATTACCCCCTGCTCTCCACTGAGTGCCATATGAGGTAACAACCCCAGCAGCGCCAAAGAAAGAGCAGACAAGTTATTCATTTATTTTCTTTTGTTTGTATTTTAACCTCCCATAGATGCCAGGTACCCAATGTTTCAAAGAGTTCACATGGACTACCTTTCCCTGCCTCCACAACAGCAGGCAAAGCCAGCAGGAGAAAGGACAGAATGTCTGGATCAAGCCTGGCATCGAGCAGGAGCCACTGTCAGAGCCAGTGGAAAACAAGAGCAGTGATGGTAACAAGATCCCAGTGAGAAAGAAGCCAGGGACATGGAGGGAGGAAGGACAAGCAGGAAACACATTGGAAAGTAAAAACCAGACAGTGTAATGAAAGTGAATGGAACAACTAGAAAGGAATAAACCAAAAGAAAGAACTGGACTCTGGAGGAGATGGTATACCAAGAATGAAATCAATGTATGCACACAAGTGTGTTTCCAGCTCACTGCACTTGCTATTTGGAGGATTAGACCTGTTTTAAAAAAGTAAATGTGTCATTCACTTTCATAATGGTTCAAAACTATTATGCCAAGGGAACAGCAATTATACAGAGCTTAACCTTTAAAGTTCATGGACAGCACGCTGGCTGGACTTACTAATGTTCTGGAGAGCAGCAGGACAATTCATAGGAACAGAACACTGCACAGAAAAAAACACATCCTGGGGTTTGGGAAATAAAGTGCTACCTGTCTCCAACCCCCGACTAAACACTTAGCCCTCAGTTTGTCTTTATGGGAAGTTGTACTTTAGGAGATCTGAATATCAGCTGCTGAAACTGTGCTCACCTGGTCCAGCCCTGTAGATGGAAGCCTAATGTAATTCCCATCTAGCAAATCATGCCCTGTTTAAATACTTCAGGTTTTGAAGGAGGGATGTCTGAAGGTCTACATGAAAAGACACTGAAATTTAGGAATTAAACTGTTAATTACACAGCTTCTGTAAAAAACACTCATGCAGAAAACAAAACCATTTCCTACAGATAACAAGTGTGCAGTTATAAAGAAAGTGCTCGCAGTAACAGGGTGGGAATGAACTTTTAGTATAATAAAGGCAGACTGAGTATAAAATAAACACCCAATTGCTGGGCCTTCAAAGACTACAGCTCAGCCTCGAATTGTAGCCAAGGAAAGCAACAGTTCAACAAATGTTACAGAAACAGGGCAACAATTGCTTCATTCCCTGGAAAAAAGTGTCCACATTAAATAAAGGCAGTGACAGCAACTGGTATCTTAAGAGGTGGAGAACAGCAATGCAGATCTTCAACTGCAGCTGAAAAACTCCACTTGTTGTTCAGCTTTCCCATCTGCATCCAAGCAATGCTGCTCAATAGTTACCTGCTTCCACACAACTGATTGTCAGGGTCCATGACACAGAAATTCATATGGAAAGTGAAATAATACATGTTCTTCACTGAACATTCAGCTCCCACATTATCATAAAATATGCTTAGAACACATCTGGACTACTGCTAGATTGAGTCTACCAACAGTGCAGTGAAAAGATGGTTTTACACAAAAAAAGAGTGTGGTATTTGGAATATTGCCCTAATAATAATGGGAACTATTTGCATTGAAGGGAGCATGCTTTTGGCACTTTCCAGGAATTAGAGGCAATGAGGCTTCTTGCTTGACAGTGCTCTGCTACTAAAACCATGTGCAGAAAGTATCAAGTTCACTTATTAATTTTAGAACACATAACATCCACATAGCTTCACAGCTACTGTGAAACTTGTGACAGCCTCCAATACACATCCAGGCAGTTTAAAACCCAAATTCCCCTCCAAACCATTAATAAATTTAACACTCTGCATTTCTGGGAGATTACAGCTATGTTTACATTATATATTAGTGCAGAATGAGTTGTGTTTCTTGAAACAAACCTACTACAAGAAACAGTCTCTTTAAAGACTTACTGCTGCTCTTTCATAATTAGTGTCTTTCTGCACATGAAAAAGCCCAAACTGTTCACCCACCAAATTTTTAAATCAATTTGGGTACTGCTCCTTAAAGTGAGGGATTTATTACCAGCAGCTGCTGCAGCAAGGTGAAATGTCAGCTTAGTTCTTGCATCATCTTATGTTGCACACAGATCTCACACTCCAACACAGCCTGGAGAACTCACTTTTCTGCTGACCACAAATGCAACACAGCCCTGAACACGTACCCACAATTAATGCTCTGTAACTGGGGAGCTCAGGCACTGTCACTGCAAACTCTGCTGACAAAAGCTCATGAAGGAAATAAAAGATTTTGAAGAAAAATGATGGTATATGTGAAAGTAGATAGGATACAAGGCCACGTCAGGCTCCCAAAAAGTGATTTTATGAATCTTGGCTTTGGGGAATTACATGGGGTTTGTTTGTTTCCTTGTTTATATATAAATATATATAAAAAACTATTTCACTCCTCTCAAACAGGTGAGTTTAGAATGGTGTTTATCAGTTGATGTTGATCTATATCAGGACTCTGCAGTTCTGCTTGAACAGACTATGCACTGGACTGGGTCCCAACATAAGGATTTGTAGGAATGTTCTTCCATAGAATAGCAAAAAGCAAA
>VZTB01014437.1:24593-34949 GCA_013397245.1 Thryothorus ludovicianus | reverse complement strand
TTTTGATAAATTTTCACAGCTGTCACTTTGTAATTGTAAAGCAGATATTTATGAGGCTGGAAGCCTGATTGCAGCATATGTTTGTGCACAGTGTTCCCAAATCTCAGGCCCTGAACCTTGCCAACCTGCGTGCATTTACACTGACAAAGGAAGATCAAATTACGTCCTTTCACCTACCCAAAGAAGTTTACAGCTCAAATTGCAAATTTCTCTGTCGTTTGCTGGAAGCCCTCAGGGTGCCACTGCAGCCTGCCCAGAAGGTGATGTGCCCTTCAGTGGCTCCTGGCTGCTCGCCCTGCTGTGCTGAGCTGCAGGTTTACTGTGTTTAGGAAAGTCTAAAAAGGAGTTGGTTTGTGGATAGATGAGGAGGATAAGCAGCACAAAAGTGTTACTCTTGCACTCTTGTTTAAGTAACAGATTTTTTCCATCCAATTTTGGCACGTATATTTTGAGGAATTGGTTAAAAAATATTTGGGTGGAGGCTCTTTTCCTCTGTTACTGCAGCTTGTAAACTGCTGCCGCTAGTAAAGAACATACTGTAGAGCAAAAAATTAAATCAATATTTTAAAAAGCAAAACCTTGAGTGTTAAGTAGAGAAAGCTGATTGTATTTAACAATGTGTTAAGTGGCTCACGAAGCTCTCTGTTTTGTCACTAAATTTATGTCATGCCTGCAAAGGCACAGTGCAATCCATGCAAGTGGCTATGGTTTTCCCAGTTCTCTAAGCTTTTAAAGTCCAGATTTGCTTAGTAAATAGACTGAAAGGATTAAAATATTCTTAGTCTGTCCTTTATGCAAATAGGTATATCCCATGCGGTCATAAGAGCTTGGGATGTAGTCTTTGCACTATGCTGTACTTTTATTAGTACATGATCCTAAGGGTGATTAGTAACATTGGCTATTAGGACTGAAAAATAAAATAAACAGGAATATTTAAGAGGACCATACACACAGAGCATTTGCAGCAGGAATATTTAGATTTTCACAAAATTATTTTGAGTCCCAAAACACGACACAGAAAATTTAAATCACTGAAATAAAGTAACATGAAGGAAGCAGTTAAGAAGTGTCTGGAAACGGGAGGCTGAAGACTCAGCCACACTTCAGCCTGAAAGGAGCTGGGTCTGGCAGACTTCCAGGGCTGCCATGCCCCCAGCGTGCCAAGGCATGAGGGCTGGGATGGTGCCTGTCACTGGGAACACCGGCTTACAGTGCTGGGCATCAGCCAGCCGGGCAGGATTACTGCTGCTCTGTGTGTGTGTGTGCAAGGCAAGCGGATCTGTCTGGCTTTTGCGTTGGGAAGGAGGGCCATGAAACATGAAAGGCCTCGGCTGGAAGTCACAATCTGCCCTGGGGAGGGTCAGAGAGAGAGTGTGTTGGTCTTGCAAGCAGAAGAGGTACAGCACCAGTCCTGTCTCTGGGAGCTCCTCTGCTGCTAAAAACTGAGTCCAGGAGTTCAAAATAAAAATCCCCGCTCTGAACAAGAGGCGAGTCCTGTCTTTCCCTGTGCAGCTCATGCGGGAGCAGCGGGGTGGAGCAGGTGCCCCGCTGCCGTCCGGGTGGGACCCGTGGCTGCCCAGGGGGGCCCAGCCTGGGCCCAGGGGAGCTGTGAGTGGAACGGCAGAGCTGTTGGGACCCTTTTTGGACAAAGTTAAATGTCACTGTGAGTGAGAGATGCATGTGGGCTTTGGGGAGTGGCTCACGTTTTTATCCTGGTTGTTAAATTGCCGTCTCACCAGCGCGTTGTGTGCGGAGCGATGGGGGCTGTGCAGCCTCCGGGGGCACCGTCAGCTCTGAGCGATGGAGCTCTGCTGCAGGAGGCACCTGCACAGGCTGGGGCTCTGCTCACCAACAGGCCTGCCCTCACTCCTACTCTAAGTGGAAAATACCCCAAAGGTGGGGTTTGGATCCCAGTCCTCTGACGAAATGTCCCAAACGCCCTCTCAGAGCCACAGAACGTGCTTGACAGGCAGCTCTGATGAGCAGGGCAGCACGGAGCAAGCAGACACACAAGTGCAAGGTGATGGGGGGGATCGAGGTGGGGAAGATGCTCAGGGGAGAGCAGCAAGAGCAGGTATAGGATGGCAAATACCTGCTTAAAGAAGGTGAGGCTATTACTTTGATTACATATACTAAGCTGGTTGTGCCCTCAGTCTGAGGATGTGGGGAGGCGATGTTGATAATTAAAACTGGAAAAAGGAAGAAATCCATGATGAGGTTATTGTCAAGTTGGTTGACAGAGAAACTTGGATGAATGCTGTGATGCTGAGTGTTGTAGCATGACTGTGCTGCCTTTCTCCAGAGAGGGCTGAGGGATGATTACCCTGGAAAGCACGTACCCTGCTGACAGGCTTTGTACCATTACAAAGACAGAGTAAGTACACCCATGTTTTTACTGGCAATGCTTAGTTAATTTTTCTGTAACTTCCCTCAAATGTGTGTCCCTGAAGTGAGTCATATTTTACTACATGCTAGACAACAAGGGTCTGTCATAAACCAAGAGGCCTTGTCTGGGCCAGCTGCTGTCCCCATGGGCTGTGGAAAGCACAGGATGATCTGCTCTGAGGACAGAATGATTTCTTCTGCTTGGGTTGCGCCCATCACCTGAATCATGGGATCACCTGCCAAGGAGGCCACAGTTATATTGGGACCTTCACAAATCTAGCTCTAGCAAGGCATTGTGAATTGTTAATTTTTTTTTTCTGGTTTAATGGTAGGCATAGCTTTATGCCAAGCTGATTCCAGATGATATTCCTATTGCTTGTTCTTGTGAACCTTCGTTTATTATATTGCTCTTTCATTACAAGATTACAATTTATAAGATGTTGAAACTTAGACCTCATACTATTAGAATGCATGCTTTTTAATCAATATCTGGTTAAACAACTGTGAGCCAAGACCAAATTTGCTATTCTTTCATCTATATGTTGTAAGAAAAATAAATTGCAGTGTTTATTTGATTAATGACAAACAGTATGGTTACATAGACCAGAGCTACTTTTCTCTGATTTCTTGTGCTTTTATTGAGCAAAAGAAAAACTGTTATATCAAAACCCGAGGTATTCACACTGCTATGTTTTCAATATAAATGCACGTGTATATGCAAACACACATTATTCCATCTAGTACTGGGTGAACCCAAGAAGGGAAAGTTCCAACATGTATTGGAGGCTAATGCACGTGGCCATGAGTAGTGCGAAAAGCATGTAGAGTATGCGAGCCAGTGCTCTTGTGAACAAGCAATTTACATCTGGAAGACTTGACTCAGTTGTGCTGACTTTCAAAATCTTACAGGCCTGGATTTTGTTGGCTTTCTTCAGGCAGTTAGGGGAGCCATCAGCCTGTGTGGAGGAGGCAGCCCCTGGCTCAGCCCACCTTTCCTGTCTGCTGAGGGCACCAGGCACATCCGAGAAAAATCCCGCTGCTAACTGAGCACCTGCAGTGGGCCGGGATGAATCTGCAAGGGCATCTTCTCCAGAGGGCATTGCTCATGCTGGGAACCAGTTCTTTAAAAATCATGTACTTCAATCTGAATGAACTCATCATCGTTCTCAGACCCTGTATGTGCTGATGGTGCCCGTGTAGAAATATGGTGGCACAGGTTTATTTTGACACAATCAATAAAAGTTACATGGAAGGAGACTGGAGGAGATAAGGGTCACTGTCATACAAGCATGCAGCTTCTCCCTCTAGGAGGGATAATTCAACTGTTGCCCCTTGCTTACAAACCTTTAAGATTTTTCACAGCATGGAAAGAAACCAATGTGTGTAAAACCAGAGGCATTTGCCAGGATCCAGGTTCAGTGCCACATTTGAAGAAAAAAAATAGTTTGCATTATTCAGAGTCCATATTTCATTTTTAAAGCAAACTGAAGGCCAAGTTCTCACCTGGTATAAAACTGCTCCTTCAGCTTCCATCAAATTCTATTTACACCAACAAAGTATCTCTCAAGTGTGTAAGCTGTATTTTAGTACCTAATAACAGAAATATAATCTGGCGAGCAGACAGTTTTGACAGCTGCCAGTGTACTCCGGATCCAAAGATGATTCCTTGAACTTCAGCTCTTCCCTCCTTCTTTAAACTTTTATTAAAAACAGGACCTATTCCCTAGTCTCTCATGTCATACATACTTACTGCAATGTTAGTTTAGCACACTACCCATTTTCTCCAAACATCTGAATTCTGCTCCACAGCTGCAAAGTCCTTTTCCTCAATTCTAAACAGCATTAAAATCTCTTATTCCCAACTGAAGTTCTGACAATTGCAGTGCTGGTCCTTCTGTTTGCATTTAAATGAAGAAGGCTCACATTTCAGATCAGCCAGTGCAAAATGCCATGCTCATTTTTTAAAAAATATGTCTTTTGTTTATGCAAGGCAGCAAGGCATTAGAGCTATTCTAGCTTCAATGGCTTGGGTAGGTTTTACTATAAAAACACCAAGGAAATGTGAAGCAGGTGTTCTGGGCACCTGGTCACAGCAGAGAGAGGGTGGCACTTGAGGAGGTCTCCTCACTTATGGTGTGGGTATGGGCTTGCCCAGACAAGTGCCCCATGATATATTTGACATTTCCTTTCTGGGGCAGTGCCACTGCCACAAAGGGAGAGAAATTGTGCGGAGCACTGGGCTGTGTTTCCCTGGTGCAGTCACTTTGGCACCTATGAAGGTAAATGGCTTCCAGGCTGCCGTGGGCTTGCTTCTGACAAGGGTGACAGTCAGCAAGGGGCCGCTGCTGCTCTCGTGTCCCTTTCTCAGCAGCACTTGCTTAGGTCTCCAAGGAAAACACCAGCATTAGTCACACATGCATCAGCTGCAACCACCCCACCCCTTATACACCCTGCTCACACTGCCTGTGCCCAGATGTTTTCAGCTGGCAGCTACTTTAAAATGTGTCCATGCTGTGGCCAGGACTGGGCTAGCTGGCACTGCATGTGGGCAAGCCCACTCATCAGGGTGGCTCGAAAATTGTTTTGTTGATCCAAGTTTTCAGGAAGGTTTCTTTCTCTTTCCTTTGAGCTCTTTGCCATTCCTGCATTGAGTGCTGCCCACTCACACTTCCAATGATGCTTTTTGGACAAAGCAAGCACATCTCTGGCACTTTTGCCTTTATCTTCTGGAAGTGTGTTTGTAGGTTAGGTGATTTCACTGGAGACAAAGAAGTAGCATGTGGCATTTGAATTCTCGAGTATTAAAGAAATATTTCGAGATAAGGGTCTGCAAAAAGCACATAGATTACAGCTTGCATTTAAGGCTCATCAAATACCTTGGAATAGCAACCAAAATAGTAAAATCACACACTTGTGCTCTTAGACAAGTGATAGATAGGAGGGGAAGATAACTGTATGGGATATATCTGTTCATTGTATTGAACCCTTGGAAAATATTTAGAGTTTGTGGAAAGAAATTACTGTTCAGTTCTTGAAATACAGACACATGAAGCTGTTGCACAGGGCTGAAGTATTTTTAAGGAATTAGAGTTGTTCTTTTATCAATCATCAAACTCAAGGAAAGCACACTTCATGTGTCATGGGCTGTGCTTTCAAAATAGTCTGTGATTCACTGCCAAGGACTAAGAAATTTAGGGCTGCTCTCTGAACTTCTCACCTTCCCTAGGACTGACTGCTATTGGAATGCACATTCCATGACCCCTGACTAAAGGCTTCTAATGTGTGATTCAAACTGGGAACTTGACTAAGTATTTGATGGGATAACTTGCATTTTCTCTGAAACTTTGCTTTATTTTCCTGGAGATTTTTAGTGTTAAAATGAAGCCTATTTTAAACTGGTTTACTGAATTACATCACACAACTCTGTGCCTCTGGCTGTGACTTCAAATAAGCAGCCAGCTGAGAAAATTTCAAACCTTTGTTTTATTCTTCTAAAATATTTGGTAACTTCATGTCATTGGGATAGTGCAAAACGCTCTCATGGAAAGATTACCCATTTCTTTTTTCTTGAGGAAGATTGGTTGATCAAAGCTGTCACATAAATCTTGCAAAGCTATCAGGTGTTGCTCTCCATAACTCAGTAATAAGAGCTATTCACAGGTGATACTAATTAGGAAAAACATTTCTCCCTGACAGTGGTTTTCCTTTGATGTTCCTATCAGGCCAGTGCAAACAGGCAAATGCCAGAGAGATGAAACCTTATTGCTGCTGGTGTGTCACTGGTATCTAACAGTGCAGCTCTGTCTGCCAATACAGGCAGAGGCAGTTTTTTGGATAAGCTGTTGAAGCCCTAATGGGCATTTCCCCTAGAACCCTGTCATGCAGATCCAATGAAAAATGGGCTCTTTACTGTTGATTTCTGTGTATGTATCTTCCTCTTCTCACAGTCTGAGTTCATTTTGCAATAGAAGCAGCTTGTATTTCCTTTCTTTTTAAAGCCTGATAGTGACATATAGGTCTTAGCAAGTTAGTTCCTGTTTTTCTGCATACTCCAGGTATTGCAATACCGTGGAATTACCTTTGTAATAAAACACTCATGCATTGTAAATTAGACATAGAAAAATACATATTGAGGCCACCTTTTCTGAGACATCTGGAGGTTTGTGCACATATTATAGCAGAGAATTAGTGCTGGTTTCTGTGACACAGCTCCTGATTATCACCTGGGTGAGGCGGGTACTGGTACTCAGACACAGAAAGAAACTCAGAGCAGATCTTGATAGGTCTAATTCCAGGGGATTTGGGGTGTATTAATATATTGCTTGAGATTTATACAACCTACTTTAAGCCCTTTGGGGACTGCTCTTATCTCCTGTTTTTCATTTAGACATTGGTTCTGAAGAATGACATTCCCTGGCCGAAATGCCATGCAAGAAAGATAACTTGTTCTTCCTCTGGAGAGGTGTAAACCACTCTGAGGGCACAGCAAGTGGAGAACCCAGCTCTGCCAGCAACCATGTAAGGGCATTCGAATTTTCTATGCCTCACTTTTTTTACGTGAGGCTTCCTTAATCACTTTAGCAATTTAAAGATGATGCATGTCTGAGAGGTGATGTTCTGGGGGAAGTTCTCTGTTCTACTTTCACTACTTCAGTAACTGAAGTAAAATGTGAAAGGTTAAAATGCTTTGCTCTAAGTGTTTTCTAAATTTTCTTGCTGAAAGGCACATTTTGCCATGTGAAAAAAAGGAAAAAGATGGTAGTCCTTCACTATATTTTTAAAACATTACATCAATTTTTCCCCAAACTTTTGAAATACATATTGCTTGTTCCTCTTGGTAGTGTTTCCCCCGCCCCCACTATTTTCCAAGGAAACTTTTTTCAAACATTGTTCAGTTGTAAATACATAAGCCGCATTAAAGGATAGTACATACGATGTAAGAGGCTGTTCTTTCTCTTCCCTGCTCCCAGCTCTCATCTGGTGTGTTTACAGAACAGTGCCTTTGTCACAGCACACAGAATTTGGGGAGTGAATCTGCACGAGTGTTAGATGTCATGCTGTAAACTAAACACTCCCAGGAATGAGAAGCATCGTGAAGGGGTTCATGTGGTGAAGAAACATCATTTTCCTGGGGAAACTTGAAACAACCGTTTTCTTGACTCCCAGTTTCAAAATTGAATAATTGCATATTCTGAGATCACTTTGGCTCCAAGTAATGAATGCAAGGCCCTGTAATATTTAATATGCTTTTCACTCTTACACAGACAAATGCTCTGTAGAATGACGGATATAGAATATGTCCCAGCTTAATAAAGTTGATTTGTAGGTCAAGGGAATTAATCTGATAATCATCATTGATGATTAAAAGATGTTGAAATGCACTGGATCCTGCACCTCGACTGTGGCTAGTTTATTTTAAAGTTCCTCATGCTGAAAGGAGGAAAGTTGTGTCACAACTGGGTGATTCACACCATCCGATGAGACCTTTGGTACAAAGGATTTTTCTCTTTAGAGACCTGTGTGACCTCTGGTGTGGCTGAGGCTCAGAACTGCTCTTTCCAGCTCCCGTTCTGAGGCTGATCCCCATGCTGGAAGCTGGGATACCTCAGTGTGACCCTAATCTCTGTCTACTTTGTAATTTGGATAAGGAGTTTTCCTTATATGTACCACTGTTGTCTTTGCCTGGTCTTTTTCTATAGGAAGTCTGAAGTTTGGCTGCAAAATCTGCCTTTCTGTTTTGTTTCTGCACTGCAATGTTCTTGTCTTGCTAGGAATGAGGAGTATCCTGACTCTGGGGTCTGTTGGACTCCTGCCCATCACCTCCTGCTGCTGGACCACCTGAAGCAACTGTGTTGGTCCTGCTCAGGGACATCTTCCTCCACCTCCAGCCAGACATGTCCAGCTCACAAGAGGGGCTTCTTCTGTAGATTGTCTTCTGCATTTTTAATTCTTCTGACTGTGCAGTCCGTTCAGACTGGTATCCAGCATATTCAATTAAACAAAAATACTTCACAGTGAAAAAGCCATGAGCAATAGTTTTGCTGGGGGGAGGTGTATATTTATCTATGATGACTGCTCTGAAATTAGGATGAGAAATTGGAAGAAGTGGCAAGGGAAAGCTCAAACTGTTTTGGAGATTTCTTGGAAGAACACATGGGGTTTTGAGACATTTATTTTGTGTGATGTGATCAGTGTATGCTGGGTGCATTATGGAGGTGACTCATTCATTGCCCGGGTGCAGGGGGGTGAAAGAGAAACAAGAGATGCTGGCTGTATCCTGGTAGAAAGCTTTGAGTTTTCTTTACTAAACTCTGCAGGATTCTTGGTTTAACTTTTTACAAAAAACCCTCATCCCATTCTCAGTCTAATTATGATGTTACTCAGAGGAAGACATTTTCCCATCTGAGCAGCCAGCACAGAATAAGGACTGCAGGATACATGAGTAAATAACACTGAAAACAGAGGTGGAAGACAAAAGGAACAATAATTAAAATCAGAATTTCTAATATATTGCAATTTATGGTTGTTTTGGGTTGCATAAATACTTTGCTACAATGCAGTCATTTAGATATGATCCTCACAGAAATCCATTTAGTCAGATAAATCAACAGGCACAAGAGCATGGTTTAGGCTTTTTACTCCTGTTAATTCTCCCTATACGAAGTATGCACCAACATTCATGGTTCTGCTTGGGTATTTGTTTACACAGAGTAGGAGGTTATGTTCATAAATCTCAATTTAATCTTTGACCATGATAGTGATCAACTTCTTGCTCACTAAAATCCATCAGGCACAGGAGATAGGACTCTCTCCAGAGGGGAGCCCACTTCATTTGAGAGGTGATTTTGGTGGAATAAGATTACATGGAGCCATTCTAATGGTTCTCATTCCTCATCAGAGCAGTTGATTGATTGTCTTGGAGTTTTGGTGCCAAAAATAGGGTTTTGTTTTCAAAATATTTAAATGGGACTTCTTGTATGTGCCTTCTGTTGCTCTTTGCCCAGCGCAGTGGAGGTTTATGAAGTGAACAGCAGTGGGTCAGCTGCTCCCACTTGCTCTGGGCTCCTGGTGTGTGGATTGTGTGTCCCACCCAGCTGGGGCTGCTGCCCGAGGACTCTGCTGCTGCAGGATGCAGAGGGAAGGGATTGACCCCCTTCAGTGTTGGAGCCCACTCTGAGCTTGGCAGGCAAAGGTTAGGCAGCCTAAAAAAACGAATATGCTTTGATTTTAACTTTTGAAATAAGGCATTTGACATAAAGTTTCAGAGTTATAGTGGGTTTGAACCCCATGGTGAATTTGAGAGTAAAGCTGTAGCAAATGGTGGGAGAGTGGGGGGATGGGCATGTGAACAGAGTCCTTGAGCTGTCTTTATTTGACTTTCATCAGAAATAATTTATTAAGCCTAATTTGAAAGGTTGCGTGGACAGATCTTGCAGATGCTGAAATGGAGGGATTGCTTTAGCCAACATATGGAAAATATTTACAGACCTTACACAATGGTGATATATAAGAGTAAACAGAATGTCAGATAAGCCCTGCATTCCTTTATTTTCACTTAAGACTCAGGAAAAATATGTGCTTCTTTGCTAGCAGGGAGAGAGAAGGGCATGTTGTAGGGCAAACTGATCTGGAGAAAAATGTGCACGCTAAGCAAAGTGAAATACCAGCCTTGAAATCCTTAAGTAATTCACATGTCACGACATCTCCTCTGAAGTCTGTGCAAAGGCTGATTTTTGTGGACTAGGAGCTTAGGTTATGGCTCAATTTTCTTGCAGTTTAACTTGCAATTAGGAGTTAAAATATCACAATAACTTTGCTTCTGCTCGTGGTGGGGGTGGGAGTCGGGCACGTGTTCGTGGCAGCTGGGGGAGGACAAGCCAGCCCCCAGGGCAAGTTAAGGCTGTTCTTGCTTTCCTTGGCCACCAAAGCAGTAGGCCAGGATTTCTGGGAGCCTGCAGGCAGCGAGTCCCA